>JARQOD010000005.1:288664264-288699195 GCA_033576555.1 Oophaga sylvatica | reverse complement strand
TATGTTCCAATTTTCTCTTTGTTTATCCTTCTTTTTTTTCCCCTTATTGTTATTTATATTTTTGCCCTCTCTTCCCCCTTTTTTTCTCCCCTTTTTTTCCTCCTTTATTTTTGTTTTGTTCCCCGATTCCCTTTCCCTTCATCTTCCCCTTCGTTTAAGCATTCTTAATATCGTGCCCCTTCTTTTTTTTTTCCCTTTACCTTACCGCTCTTATTTCTTATTTTCCTTTTCTCCCGTTTCATCCTCTTCCTTTTCCTTATTCCCTTCTCCCTTTTTCTCCTTACATATATTATGCCCTTGTATTCTGCTTTGATTCTCCCCCCTTGTTTTTTGGTTCTCTATCTCTCCGGGGGTCCCCCCCTTTTTTCTCATTTTCCCCAGCGGAGGAAACGGGGTAAACCCCTTTGCGTATCATCCTCCTTTCAGTTTCTCTGCTGAAAACGTGACACTGTGACGTCAGGAAAATAGGATGCGCGCCCACTAAAAACCCGCCCCTCGGTCTGCCTCATTCTCCCCCCTCTGGGTACGCTAGGCCACTACTTGGGAGTTAGTTCTGGGGCCTTTTTTTAAACGCCCACTGACAAACACGGCCCACATCTTATCTCTCTGGACGGGCGGCTCCCTTGTCCTTACTTCAAAACCATTTTGGTTTTTCTAGTTTACCCCACTATTTCTCTAGCGGCGGTCGCTTCATCTGTTTCACTTTATTTTTTATTTTTTATTTTTTCATTTTTTATTTTTTCATTTTTTTCTTTTTTCACTTCACTGTGTTCACTTTTCCTTTTACTCATCCTTTTCCCTGACTTATTTTCACATATAGCCTGCATTGGACTTGGCTCCTGCTTATCCTCCATTTACTTTCTGCACCACAAGGTTAGTGTTTGTCTGTACCTGCTCGATCGGTTACCCTGGAATCACAAATGTCATAATAATGTGCACGAACTCGTATTAAGCATCAACTGATAGCCATGCTGCTATACCAATCCCCTGATTTTGGCTAGTATATAAATATTGATTTATGT
Source organism: Oophaga sylvatica (assembly GCA_033576555.1). NCBI lineage: Eukaryota > Metazoa > Chordata > Amphibia > Anura > Dendrobatidae > Oophaga > Oophaga sylvatica. The sequence goes on along the minus strand of JARQOD010000005.1, from coordinate 288,698,173 downwards.
ATATAAATTGATCCATAGATACCATGATGTATGTTAATTGATTTCAATATGCTATACCATATACTTTATCCTTGCAAGTAAAGCCATTTTCTCTTGAGTTTGGTTGGCAGGCTACCACCCAGATGGGCACTGTCTGACCTTTTGGGTTATGTGTACCGCTGTCCCATATTTATGTCTACTTAAAAACTCTAAAGGTAATAGTAGTTGTTGTTCATATAATCATCTTGGTATGACTATATCTATCTTCAGGATTTTTTGAATGAATGTACATAGAAAATTCTTTGTACATATATGTATATAGATGTATATATGTAGATAGCACTTTTGTACATACCATGTATCATGTATAATGAGTGTCACTTGCTTGTTCACTTTATTTATGCTCTATTTCACAGTGAGGTTTTTGAGAAAGACCACGTATGGTCGAAACGTTAAACCCCGCCAGCTCTGTCCGTAATTTGTTCACCTACCACACAAATATTGGTGTTTTGTCCAGATAATTGATGTAATAAAGGAAACTTTGTTTGCTCTATACTCAACACTGAGTGCGGCTGATTTCTCTACTATAGTAAATACAAAGGGTTCACATCTAGATGCAAACCATTCATCAATTCCAAAAATAGACAGGCCAGAGTTAAATTTGCTGAAAAACACCTCCAGACGCCAGCTCAGTTCTGGAAAAGTATTCTATGGACAGATGAGACAAAGATCAACCTGTACCAGAATGATGGGAAGCCAAAAGTTTGGAGAAGAAAGGGAACGGCACATGATCCAAGGCACACCACATCCTCTGCAAAACATGGTGGAGGCAACGTGATGGCATGGCCATGCATGGCTTTCAATGGCACTGGGTCACTTGTGTTTATTGATGACATAACAGCAGACAAGAGTAGCCGGATGAATTCTGAAGTGTACCGGGATATACTTTCAGCCCAGATTCAGCCAAATGCTGCAAACTTGATTGGACGGCGCTTCATAGTACAGATGGATAATGACCCCAAGCATACAGCCAAAGCTACACAGGAGTTCATGAGTGCAAAAAAGTGGAACATTCTTCAATGGCCAAGTCAATCACCAGATCTTAACCCAATTGAGAATGCATTTCACTTGCTCAAATCCAGACTTAAGAGGGAAAGACCCACAAACAAGCAAGACCTGAAGGCTGCGGCTGTAAAGGCCTGGCAAAGCATTAAGAAGGAGGAAACCCAGCGTTTGGTGATGTCCATGGGTTCCAGACTTAAGGCAGTGATTGCCTCCAAAGGATTCGCCACAAAATTTTGAAAATAAAAATATTTTGTTTGAGTTATGTTTATTTGTCCAATTACTTTTGACCTCCTAAAATGTGGAGTGTTTGTAAAGAAATGTGTACAATTCCTACATTTTCTAACACATATTTTTGTTCAACCCTTCAAATTAAACGTTACAATCTGCACTTGAATGCTGTTGTAGAGGTTTAATTTCAAATCCAATGTGGTGGCATGCAGAGCCCAACTCGCGAAAATTGTGTCACTGTCCAAATATTTCTGGCCCTGACTGTAACAGTCCAAAGAAAGGAACAGCACTCCATTCAGATGGGTGAAAAAAGAGCTACTTTATTGAGCCCATTGATGCAATGTTTCGGTTCAAGGTGTGAACCTTTTTCAAGCTGAGGGGGGCAGCATTATACCCTATGAGGGGGACAGCATTATACCCTATGAGGGGGCAGCATTATACCCTTTTAGGGGGCATTATACCCTTTGAGGGGGCAGCATTATACCCTGTGAGGGGGCAGCATTATAACCTATGAGGGATGCATTATATCCTATGAGGGGCAGCATTATACCCTATGAGGGGGTGCATTATACTCTATGAGGGGGCAGCATTATACCCTATGAGGGGGGCAGCATTATGCTCTATGAGGGGGTGCATTATACCCTATGAGGGGGCATCATTATATCCTATGAGGGAGGCAGCATTACATCTTATGATGGGGCTACATTATATTCTGTGGGGGGCTACATTACACTATATGAGAGGGGTGCATTATACCCTATGAGAAGGCTGCATTATACTCTTAGGGGGCTATATTATATTCTGTGTGGGTGCTGCATTATACTATATGAAGGGGGCTGCATTATAACCTATGAAGGGGTTACCTTATATTCTATGGGGGGCTACTTTATATTCTATGAGGGGTCTACATTATATTCTATGAGGGGGTTACATTATACTATATGAGGGGGCTACATTATATTCTGTGGGGGATTGCATTATACTATATCAGGCTTGCTGCATTATAACCTATGATGGGGTTACATTATATTCTATGGTGGACTACATTATATTCTATTAGGGGGGCTACATTATATTCTATGAGAGGGCTGAATTATACTATATTAGGGCTGCACTATATTCTATGGAGGGCTACATTATATTCTGTGAGGGGAATACCCCAACTCTTGCTACATAATTAAGACTTGTACTAGATTATATTATACCTGGATATTAGAGTGTTTTACCACACAATTGGTCGTCTTGTATTTATTTCTATGTACAGTCATGGCCAAAAGTTTTGAGAATGACACAAATATTATATTTTCACATGATCTGCTGCCCTCTGGTTTTTATGTGTGTGTTTGGCAGATGTTTTTATCACAGACAGAAATATAATTGCAAACATATGAGTAACAAAAGCTTATATTGACAGTTAGAATGAGTTAAGGCAGGAAGTCAATATTTGCAGTGTTGACCCTTCTTCTTCAGGACCTCTGCAATTCTCCCTGGCATGCTCTCAATCAACTTCTGGACCAAATCCTGACTGATAGCAGTCCATTCTTGCACAATCAATGCTTTCATTTTGTCAGAATTTTTAGGTTTTTGCTTGTCCACCCGTCTCTTAATGATTGACCACAAGTTCTCAATGGGATTAAGATCTGTGGAGTTTCCAGGCCATGGACCCAAAATCTCTATGTTTTGTTCCCTGAGCCATTTAGTTATCACCTTTGCTTTATGGCAAGGTGCTCCATCATGCTGGAAAAGGCATTGTTGATCGCCAAACTGCTCTTGGAGGGTTGGGAGAAGTTGCTCTTGGAGGACATTCTGGTACTATTCTTTATTCATGGCTGTGTTTTTAGGCAAGACTGTGAGAGAGCCGATTCCCTTGGCTGAGAAGCAACCCCACATGAATGGTTTCAGGATGCTTAACAGTTGGCATGAGACAAGACTGGTGGTAGCGCTCACCTTGTCTTCTCCGAATGAGGCGTTTTCCTGATGTCCCAAACAATCGAAAAGGGGATTCATCAGAGAAAATAACTTTACCCCAGTCCTCAGCAGTCCACTGCCTGTACCTTTTGCAGAATATCAGTCTGTCCATGATGTTTTTTCTGGAGAGAAGTGGCTTCTTTGCTGCCCTCCTTGAGACCAGGCCTTGCTCCAAGAGTCTCCGCCTCACAGTGCATGCAGATGCACTCACACCTGCCTGCTGCCATTCCTGAGCAAGCTCTGCACTGCTGGTAGCCCGATCCCACAGCTGAAACACTTTTAAGAGACGGTCCTGGCGCTTGCTGGTCTTTCTTGAGTGCCCTGGAGCCTTTTTGGCAACAATGGAACCTCTCTCCTTGAAGTTCTTGATGATGCGATAGATTGTTGACTGAGGTGCAATCTTTCTAGCTGCGATACTCTTCCCTGTTAGGCCATTTTTGTGCATTGCAATGATGACTGCACATGTTTCTTTAGAGATAACCATGGTTAACAGAAGAGAAACAATGATGCCAAGCACCAGACTAATTTTAAAGTGTCCAGTGGTGTCATTCTTACTTAATCATGACAGATTGATCTCCAGCCATGTCCTCATCAACACCCACACCTGTGTTAATGGAGCAATCACTGAAAAGAGGTTAGCTGGTCCTTTTAAGGCAGGGCTGCAATGATGTTGAAATGTGTTTTGGGGGATAAAGTTTATTTTCTAGCCAAATATTGACTTTGCAAGTAATTGCTGTTAAGCTGATCACTCTTTATAACATTCTGGAGTATATGCAAATTGCCATTAGAAAAAGTGAAGCAGTAGACTTTGTAAAAATTAATATTTGTGTCATTCTCAAAACTTTTGGCCATGACTGTAGCTACATAGCTACATAGTAGGCCCCAAGAATGATTTTCTTTGGTGGGCCAAAGGTGTTTCAGTCCGATGCTGATTGCAATGTTTTGGAAGTTTTGTTTTCATTTTTTTTTCATGCATATTTTAACATGTCTATCCATCTTGTGATTTTCAAAACTCCATGACTGTTCCTTCTATGTGTTGCAATTCAATGTTGGGAAATGTATAAATATATCTGTTTTAGAAGACCAGCCCTTATGCAAACTACATTTCGTTTGACAGATTTTCTGTTCCACCATATACAGTATTATGCTAAATATCCATCTTCTTTGAAAATACCACATTTCAATACAATTTTGGGTGATCATCTCAAAGAAGTTAAAAAGTTTGACTTTTTTGCCATTTTAGACAATTTTAGACGAGAGACTTATGAGACAGTGATATTTTGATGGTCTTTAAATTATATGTAATTTACTTCTGTTTATGATTATGGCTTATAGTCAATGAAAACCTAAAAATCACTATCTCAGTAAATTAGAATAATTAACAAAAAAATACCTGCAAAGGCTTCCTAAGCATTTAAAAAAGTCTCTTAAGGCACTGTCACACTTAGCTATCACACCAGCGATCACGACAACGGCACGACCTGGCGAGATCGCTAGTGCGATCGCTATGTGATCGCTAGTTAGATTCCAAACACAACTCATCAGCGATCTGTGATTCAAAACACAACTCATCAGCGATCTGTATAACGACCTCTGCGGTCGTTGGAAAACTTAGTCCCACCTGCGACGCTGGTGAAGTCGTTCATAAAGGGTGTCACACTCAGCGATTTAGGCTCCCAGCGGGACACCAATGACCAAAAAATGTCTCAGAACGTTCATAAGCGATCAGCGACATCTCAGCAGGGGCCACATCGCTGCTACATGTCACACACAGCTTAAGTCACTAACGAGATCGCTACTGCGTCATAAATGGTGACGCAGCAGCGATCTCGTTAGCGATCTCGCTCGCGATCTTGCTTAGTGTGGCATACCCTTAAGTCTGTTTCAGTAGGCTCCACAATCATGGGGAAGACTGCTGACTTGACAGATGTCCACAAGGCAGTCATTCACATACTCCATTAGGAGGTAAGCCACAAAAGGTCATTGCTTAAGAAGCTGGCTGTTCACAGAGTGCTGTGTCCAAGCATATTAATGGAAAGTTGAGTGGAAGGAAAAAAGTTGGTAGAAAAAGGTGCACCAGCAACCACAGCCTTGAAAGGATTGTTAAGCCATTCAAAAATTTGGGGTAGATTCACAAGGAGTGGACTGCTGCTGGAGTCATTGCTTCAAGAGCCACCACACACAGACGTATCCAGGACATGGGCTACAAGTGTCGCATTCCATGACCAATAGATAATGCTAGAAGCGTCTTACCTGTGCCAAGGAGAAAAAGAACTGGACTGTTGCTCAGTGGTCCAATGTGTTGTTTTCAGATGAAAGTAAATTTTGCATTTCATTTGCAAATCAAGGTCTCAGAGTTTGGAGGAAGAGTGGAGAGGCACAAAATCCAAGCTCTTGAGGTCTATTGTGATGTTTCCATAATCAGTGATGGTTTGAGAAGCCATGTTATCTGCTGCTGTAGGTCCACTGTGTTTAATCAAGACCAAAGTCAGCGCAAACGTCTACCAGGAAATTTTAGAGCATTTCATGCTTCCCTCTGCCGACAAGTTTTTTGGAGATGGAAATTTCATTCTCCAGCAGGACTTGACACCTGTCCACACTGACAAAAGTACCAATACCTGGTTGAAAAACAACAGTATCACTGTGCTTCATTGGCAGCAAACTCGCCTGACCTTAACCCATGAGAGAATCTATGGGGTATTGTCAAGAGGAAGATGAGACACCAGACCCAGCAATGCAGACGAGCTGAAGGCTGCGATCAACTCTTTACTTTTCTTAGTTATGTTTGTGGAACATACTGTATAAAAGCAGCAATTTTCCTCTGAAAATTATTGATGCAGCCTGTGGAGGCAAAAACTGGTGAGAAATACACAAATCAAGTCATTTAATGACAAGAACTAGAGGTATTCATCATGGACACACACATGATAGCTTATTCTGAAAACTCACCTGAAACGACCGGAAACCTTTATGTCTGTTGAAAGTTTGTGGCTACCTGAATATTACTTTGCGTCTCATCAGTGGCTCAACCTGCTGCTCTGCTCATCATCAAGCTTTAGCACAGCAGAGATGATTGCCATTATAGTAAAAGTAGATTCATTCCAACAAACATCTAACCATCAAGTGAGAAAATGAGAATTATCTGTTGACTGACAAATATAAACTGCAGAATCGAATTGAAGTTCTCCTTTAAAATGTATTAAGTATAAACAAACCTCTCCAATCTCAAAGACACACATTAGAAGTTTATATCAATAGGGAAAGGGAGCTGAAACCACACCAACTTCAAGAAGAAAGTGACAGAAACACTCAGCTCAGCGCTGTGCCCCCTTGGCATCCCATCTGCTTCTTAGAGGCTATATTAAGAATATAGCTCATACACAGCTAGTTCTCCCTTTTCAAGTAAAGATTGAAATTTCTGGCATGAACTGAAGGGGCACAACCTTGATTTATACATAACTTACAGAACAACTTTAAAATGGAAATGCATTTTCAGATCTTTTTAAATAACCCCCATTCATCGGTTAAAATTAAAATTTTAAAAAATTATTATGTTTTTCTTTTGAAAAGAAGGAACAAAAACAAATTGGGTGCTATTATCTTGTTTTAGGTTTACTTAAAATATCACATTTTATAAAGCATCTATTCCCAAACAGAGCTTTTTATGTTACAAAAAACAAAAACAAAAACAGAAAGATGACTGCAGCTTGTATGAAATGGTTCATGTTTTTGTTAGAAATTCATCTCACTCTTTACAGGGAAAAGTAGTGAATGCTGATGCTTGGCGTCTTCTGGCTTGCCCCAATTTCACCAAAAGAGTTCTGGACTGTCCAACAATAGTAGGTACGAATATAGTAGAAAAAAGACACTACACTTGGTAACTCCAATAGAATGTAGAATCCATCCAAAGATAAGGTAAAAGATGCTATTTTATTCATACGGTGACTTAAAAGGTTTCTTTTTTAAGACACTCTATGAGGAAAGTAACATCTTTCACCTTATCTTTGAATCAATGCTATATTCTCCTGGAATGACAGCACCAAGTATAGATTGTTTTTTCTACTAAATAAGTACCTACTTTTTATTGTAGGGCATTTTTATGTTACACTTCTAAGGGATACTCTGTATTTGGGGAAGGGAGGGCAAATATTTCCAGTACTGTATTGCAATATGGACATGCAGTCTGTCTTGACGGTTCTTACTGCATAACTGGCTCATCCGAGGGCTTCTATCAAAGAACAAAGAACACGGTATGCTATGTTTAATTTTATTAGATGCTCCTAAAATATGTGTTACCTCGCTGTCTCAGCTCTAGCATCAGGCTCAGCTTCCTCTTTCCCTGGCGACCGGCTTCTTTTGCTGCTGTGCACATCTGTGTACTATGGTACATCTGATGTCACCTGTATAGTCCTTATAGGTAGTTCGCCACCTCAGTTTTCAGTAAGTTCAGTGTCCTTCTGGCTACCTAATTTCTTGACTCTATTTCTGTGTAATAATAGTTACCCAGCTGTGCTCTATACTGGGTTTTGCTATTTATCTGCTAAGTGTGTGAAACAATTTAATCTTTACTACATCTCACACTCGCCTCTGCTGTTCCAAGGTGCCTGTCCACACACTTGGCGCTGCTGTTCTAGGGTGCCTGTCCATATAATCAACTATGCTCTGTTCCATGTCCTGTTCAACATATTCAGTTCTGCTGCTCCAATTGTGATCAAGCATACCCAACTCCATTGTTCCATACAGTCAAACCAGACCTTTGGCTTATCAAATTCACCTCACTTGGTGAGCTATAACAATATCCTTCTTTTATTTGCTTTTGGATTACTATAACCAGTGATGGTGTAAGATGAATTGCTTATAGAAAAAAAATATAATCGGTCTTAAGATGTCTTAATGCCCATATGTGTCCATCCAGTGGTTGTGATGTGAGTTGCAACCTGTTGAGGGTTTGATTTTGTCGGCATATTGTGATATTGTATTGTACTAGTTTTGTGAGAAATTAGTCATATTCTTAGCCAAATTCAAGAAAACGTAAAGTTGCACGCATCTGCATGTTAAGCCCCTTCACACGTCTGTGTTTCTGGTACATGTGGCATCCGTTTTCACACGTACTAAAGAAACGCCCATTAGAAATTTGTAATTTCTATTCTGCATTCTATTCTGGTACGTCTCACATGGGTGGCCCATGGATGCCACAAGGATGACGCATACGTACACACAGATAGAACAAAGATAAAAAAATGTATACAAGGATATTGGAAAAAAAAGCACAAAGATGGACATGTTTGTTTGCATATATGTGAAGGAGGCCTTATACATACTTTCATTTGTATTTAATGGAAAAATTTGTGATTTTTTTTGTAATACTCATCAGAAATCAACTTATCTGGCAACTGTCTGCTATACTTATCTGCTGTACATTTTTGTACATAGAAACTTTCTAATCACAGTGTATAGATCTCATGCATCAAAAACAAAGCTAGATGATTTTAAAATGAATCAACTATATCGAAGTTATAAATTCAGTGCTTCTGACTTCCACATGGAAGATTAGTCAGCCTTAACCCCTTCACCCCCAAGGGTGGTTTGCACGTTAATGACCGGCCAATTTTTACAATTCTGACCACTGTCTCTTTATGAGGTTATAACTCTGGAACACTTCAACGGATCTTCGCGATTCTGAGACTGTTTTCTCGTGACATATTGTACTTCACGTTAGAAGTAAAATTTCTTCGATATAACTTGCGTTTATTTTTGAAAAAAACGCAAATATGGCGAAAATTTTTAAAATTTTGCAATTTTCAAACTTTGAATTTTTATTCCCTTAAAACAGAGAAATATGTCACATAAAATAGTTAAGAAATAACATTTCCCACATGTCTACTTTACATCAGCACAATTTTGGAACCAAAATTTTTTTTTGTTAGGAAGTTATAAGGGTTAAAAGTTGACCAGCGATTTCTCATTTTTACAACAAAATTTACAAAGCCATTTTTTTTAGGGACCACCTCTCATTTGAAGTCACTTTGAGGGGTCTATATGGCAGAAAATACCCAAAAGTGACACCATTATAAAAACTGCACCCCTCAAGGTACTCAAAACCACATTCAAGAAGATTATTAACCCTTCAGGTGCTTCACAGGAACTAAAGCAACGTGGAAGGAAAAAATGAATATTTAACTTTTTAGCCACAAAAATGATCTTTTACAAACTTTTTTTTTATTTTCACAAGGGTAAAAGGAGAAAATGGACAGATAAGGTTGTTATGCAATTTCTCCTGAGTACGCCAATACCCAATATGTGGGGGAAAACCACTGTTTGGGCACACGGCAGAGCTCGTAAGGGAAGGAGCGCCGTTTGACTTTTTCAAACTAAAATTGGCTGGAATTGAGATTGGACGCCATGTCGTGTTTGGAGAGCCCCTGATGCGCCTAAACAGTGGAAACCCCCACAAGTGACACCATTTTGGAAACTAGACCCCCTAAGGTACTTATCTAGATCTGTTGTGAGCACTTTGAACTCCCAAGTGTTTCACAAAAGCTTATAATGCCTGGGTGTGAAAAAAAAACAAAACAATTTTCCACAAAAATGATTTTTTAGTCCCAAATTTTTGAATTTTCCCAAGGAAATTGGACCCCAAAAGTTGTTGTCCAATTTGTCCTGAGTACGCTGATACCCCATATGTGGGGGGGGGAACTGTTTGGGTGCACGGCAGGGCTTGGAAAGGAAGTAGTAACGTTTTGGAATGCAGACATTGATGGGGGTCATGTTCCGTTTGCAGTGCCCCAGATGAGCCTAAACAGTGGAAACCCCCCACAAGTGACCCCATTTTGGAAACTATACCCCCTAAGGAACTTATCTAGATCTTTGGTGAGCACTTTGAACCCCCAAGTGCTTCACACAAGTTTATAATGCCCGGGCATGAAAATAAAAAATCCTATTTTTTTCCCACAAAAATTATCTTTTAGTCACTAATTTTTTATTTTCTCAAGGGTAACAGGAGAAATTTGACCACATAAGTTGTTGTCCAATTTGTCCTGAGTACGCTGATACCCCATATGTGGGTGGGAACCACTGTTTGGGCGCACGGCAGAGCTCGGAATGGAAGGAGCACCATTTGACTTTTTCCAACCAAAATTGGCTGGAATTGAGATTGGATGCCATGTTGCATTTGGAGAGCCCCTGATGTGCCTAAACAGTGGAAACCCCCCACAAATGACCCCATTTTGGAAACTAGACCCCCTAAGGAACTTTTCTAAATCTTTGGTGAGCAATTTGAACCCCCAAGTGCTTCACACAAGTTTATAACGTAGAGCCGTAAAATTTAAAAATCATATTTTTTCCACAAAAATGATCTTTTCACCCCAATTTTTATTTTTCCAAGGGTAACAAGACTCCAAAAGTTATTGTGCAATTTGTCCTGAGTGTGCTGCTACCCCATATGTGGGGGTAAACCACTGTTTGGGTGCATGGCAGAGTTTGGAAGGGAAGGAGCGCCGTCTGACTTTTTCAACGCAGAATTGGCTGGACGCCATGTCGTGTTTGGAGAGCTCCTGATCTGCCTAAACAGTGGAAACCCCCATAAATGACGCCATTTTGGAAACTAGACCCCTCAAGGAACTTATCTAGATGTGTGGTGAGAACTTTTAACCCCCAGGTGTTTCACTAAAGTTTATAACGTACAGCCGTAAAATAAAAAATCTTTTTTTTTTTTACAAAAATGATTTTTTCGTCCCCAATATTTTATTTTCACAAGGGTAACAGAAGAAATTGGAACCCAAAAGTTGTTGTCCAATTTGTCCTGAGTACGCTGATACCCAATATATGGGAGAAAACTACTGCATGGGCGCACGTCAGGGCTCGGAAGGGAAGTAGTGACGTTTTGGATTGCAGACTTTGATGGAATGGTCTGGGGGCGTCATGTCACATTTGGAGAGCCCCTGATGCACCTATACAGTGGAAACCCCCCACAAGTGACCCCATTTTGGCAAATAGACCCCACAAGGAACTTATCTAGATGTGTGGTGAGCACTTTGAACCCCGAAGTGCTTCACAGAAGTTTATAACGTACAGCCGTAAAAATAAAAAATCTTTTTTTTTTTTACAAAAATGATTTTTTCGCCCCCAATATTTTATTTTCACAAGAGTAACAGAAGAAATTGGAACCCAAAAGTTGTTGTCCAATTTGTCCTGAGTACGCTGATACCCAATATGTGGGAGAAAACTACTGTATGGGCGCACGTCAGGGCTCGGAAGGGAAGTAGTGACGTTTTGGATTGCAGACTTTGATGGAATGGTCTGGGGGCGTCATGTCACATTTGGAGAGCCCCTGATGCACCTATACAGTGGAAACCCCCCACAAGTGACCCCATTTTGGCAAATAGACCCCACAAGGAACTTATCTAGATGTGTGGTGAGCGCTATGAAGCCCCAAGTGCTTCACAGAAGTTTATAATGTACAGCCGTAAAAACAAAAAAATATTTTTTTTTGTACAAAAATGATATTTTCGCCCCCAGTTTTTTATTTTCCCAAGGGTAGCAGAAGAAATAGGACAAATTGCACAATAACTCTTGGGGTCCAGAGTACGCTGATACCCCATATGTGGGGATAAACTACTGTTTGGACGCATGGCAGAGCTGAGAAGTGAAGGAGCACCGTTTGACTTTTTCAACGCAGAATTGGCTGGAATTGAGATCAGACGCCATGTCACATTTGGAGAGCCCTGATGTGCCTAAACAGCTGAAACCCCCCAATTCTAACTCCAACCCTAACCCCAACACACCCCTAACCCTAGTCCCAACCCTAACCACAAACCTAACCCTAACACACCCCTAATCCCAACCCTAACCCTAATTCTAACTTTAGCGCCAACCCTAACCCTAACTTTAGCCGCAACCCTAACCCTAACCCTAATGGGAAAATGGAAATAAATACTTTTTTTTAATTTTATTATTTTTCCCTTACTAAGGGGGTGATAAAGGGGGGTTTGATTTACTATTTATAGCGGGTTTTTATGATTGGCAGCTGTCACGCTAAAAGACGCTTTATATTGCAAAAATAGTTTTTGCATCATCACATTTTGAGAGCTATAATTTTTGCATATTTTGGCCCACAGAGTCATGTGAGGTCTTATTTTTTGCGGGACGAGTTGACGTTTTTATTGGTACCATTTTTGAGCACATGACGTTTTTTGATCGCTTTTTATTTCGATTTTTGGGAGGTTAGAATGAACAAAAATCAGCAATTCATGAATTTCTTTTGGGGGAGGCGTTTATACCGTTCTGCGTGTGGTAAAATTGATAAAGCAGTTTTATTCTTCGGGTCAGTACGATTATGGCGATACCTCATTTATATCATTTTTTCATGTTTTGGCGCTTTTATAGAATAAAAACAATTTTATATAAAAAATAATTATTTTTGCATCGCTTTATTCTGCGAGCTATAACTTTTTTATTTTTTCGCTGATGATGCTTTATGATGGCTCGTTTTTTGCGAGACAAGATGACGTTTTCAGCGGTACCATGTTTTTTTATATCGGTCTTTTTGATCGCGTGTTATTCCACTTTTTGTTCGGCGGTATGATGATAAAGCATTGATTTTTTGCTTCGTTTTTTTTTTTTTTTTAAGGGGTTCACTAAAGGGGTTAACTAGTGGGACAATTTTATAGGGGGGATCGTTACGGACGCGGCGATACCAAATATGTGTACTTTTATTGTTTGTTTTTTTTTATTTACAGGAAGAAGTGAATTTATTGGGGAATATTTTTTTTTATTTTTTTTATTTTGGATTTTTTTTTTACACATGTTTATTTTTACTTTTTTAACTTTTTTACTTTGTCCCAGGGTGGGACATCACAGTATTTTATCAGATCGCTGGTGTGACAGTGTGCACAGCACTCTGTCACACCAGCGATCGCACAGGCATAGATGCAGGCTTCTCAGTGCCTGCTCTCGGCAGGCACTGAGGTAGCCGCCTCCCTCCAGGACCCCGGCGCCATCTTGGATCCGGGTCCTGGGAGGGAGGAAGCCCTCAGAACAGCGCGATCACATCGCGCTGCTCTGAGGGTCTCAGGGGGGCGCGCAGGGAGCCCCCACCCTGCGCGATCCTCCCCTGTGCCCCCAGTACACCGCGATCATGTTTGATCGCGGTGTGCAAGGGGTTAATGTGCCGGGAGCGGTCCGTGACCGCTCCTGACACAGTCATGGGTGTCAGCTGTGATAATCAGCTGACACCCGGCGGCGATTAGCTGCGCTCCCCTCAGGAGCGCAGCTGATCGCCTATGACGTACTATCCCGTCCCCGGTCATACGGGCCCAGGTACCATGGACGGGATAGTACGTCCGATGGCAGTAAGGGGTTAAACTGTTTTATTAAGGTGCTTGCCCACGATTAGAAATAGTAGCATATTTTCGCTGCGTCCAAATTACTGTGTTCTACATTACGTACTTGTCTTTTGGAACAATGCGGACTTACTACATCTAATGACAGTCTATTGGGAAAAATACGCAGAGGAGACTAAGCATCTCTGATACACAAATGTACATGTTGCGGCTCGGAAACCCACACTGCAGGTAAGTTTAAGCAGTGGTAAAAAGAAGCACAGTGGCCATGGGATTTCTATAAATCCCATCAATTGTGCTTGTAATGTAGAACGCAGCATTTTGGGTACAGCAAAAATACTCCACTTCCGAAATGCTATGATTGCTGATTGTGGGCAAACAGCCTTAGTGCCATTTGTCTAATCAGCATTTTGTGTATTGTAGTCTCCGTCCTGGATAACTACAGCATACAGGCAATGATCATTTTTGCATATTGAAATGTATCCGCTTGTGACTTTAGCGAATAACTATTATTGAAAAAAAATTGCTTAAATAGCAAATTTCTAAAATACAAAGATTTGTCTGCTACTTTAATCCCTTTACACCCGAGGGTTGTTTGCACGTTAATGACTGGGCCAATTTTTACAATTCTGACTACTGTCCCTTTATGAGATAATAACTCTGGAAAGCTTCCATGGATCCTGGTGATTCTGACACTGTTTTCTCTTGACATATTGTACTTCATGATAGTGGTAAAATTTCTTTGATATGACTTGCGATTATTTATGAAAAAAATGGAAATTTGGTGAAAATTTTGAAAATTTCTCAATTTTACAATTTTGAATTTTAATGCCCTTAAATCACACAGATATGTCATTCAAAATACTTAATAAGTAACATTTCCCACATGTTTACTTTACATCAGCACAATTTTGGAATCAAATTTTTTTTTTGTTAGGAAGTTATAAGGGTTAAAAGTTGACCAGCGATTTCTCATTTTTACAACACTATTTTTTTCAGGGACCACCTCACATTTGAAGTCACTTTGAGTGGTCTATATGATAGAAAATCCCTAAAAGTGACACCATTCTAAAAACTGCACCCCTCAAAATGCTCAAAACCACATTCAAGAAATGTATTAACCCTTCAGGTGCTTCACAGGAATTTTTTTAATGTTTAAAAAATATTAACATTTAACTTTTTCACAAAAAAATTACTTCACTGTGGTGAGAACTTTGAACCCCAAGGGCTTCACAGAAATTTAAAACGTACAGCCGTAAAATTAAAAAATCATATTTTTTCCACAAAAATGATCTTTTCACCCCCAGTTTTTATTTTCTCAAGTGTAACAGGAGCCCAAAAGTTATTGTGCAATTTGTCCTGAGTACGCTGACACCCCATATGTGTGGGTAAACCACTGTTTGGGTGCATGGCAGAGCTCGGAAGGGAAGGAGCGCAGTTTGGATTTTTCAACGCAAAATTGGCTGGAATTGAGATCGGACACCATGTCGCGTTTGGGGAGCCCCTGATGTGCCTGAACAGTGGAAACCCCCCACAAGTGACCCGATTTTGGAAACTAGACCCCCAAGGAACTTATCTAGTTGTGTAGTGAACACTTTGAACCCCCAAGTGCTTCCCAGAGGTTTATAATGCCCAGGCATGAAAAAAAAATCATATTTTTTTTAACAAACATGATCTTTTAGACCTCAATTTTTTATTTTCCCAATGGTGCCAGGAGAAATTGGACCCCAAAAGTTGTTGTCCAATTTGTCCTGAGTACGCTGATACCCTATATGTGGGAGAAAACTACTATATGGGCACACATCGGGACTCAGAAGGGAAGTAGTGACGTTTTGGATTGCAGACTTTGATGGAATGGTCTGCAGTTGTCATGTCGCGTTTGTAGAGCCCCTGATGTGCCTAAACAGTGGAAACCCCCCACAAGTGACCCCATTTTGGAAAGTAGACCCCCCCAAGTAACTTATCTAGATATGTGGTGAGCACTTTGAACCCCCAAGTGCTTCACAGAAGTTTATAACGTCCGAGCGTGAAAAAAAATCATATTTTTTCCACAAACATGATCTTTTAGACCCCAATTTTTTTTTTCCCAAGGGTAACAGGAGAAATTCGACATGAAAACTTGTTGTCCAATTTGTCCTGAGTACGCTGATACCCTACATGTGGGAGAAAAGTACTGTATGGGCACACGTCGGGGCTCATAAGGGAAGTAGTGACGTTTTGGATTGCAGACTTTGATGGAATGGTCTGGGGGCATCATGTCACGTTTGGAGAGTCCCTGATGTGACTAAATGAAGGAAACCCCCACAAGTGACCCCATTTTTTAAACTAGACCCACCATGGAACTTATCTAGATGTGTGGTGAGCACTTTGAACCCCCAAATGCTTCATAGATCTTTTTAACACACGGACGTGAAAATAAAAAAAATCATATTTTTTTCCACAAACATGATCTTTTAGACCACAATTTTTTAACTTCCTAAGGGTAACAGGAGAAATTGGACCAGAAGTTCTTGTCCAATTTGTCCTGAGTATGCTGATAACCTATATATGGGAGAAAACTACTGTATGGGCAGACGTCGGGGCTTGGAAGGGAAGTAGTGACGTTTTGGATTGCAGACTTTGATGGAATGGTCTGCGGGTGTCATGTCACGTTTGGAGAGCCCCTGATGTGCTTACACAGTGGAACCCCCCACAAGTGACCCTTTTTTGAAAACTAGACCTCCCAAGTAACTTATCTAGATGTGTGGGGAGAACTTGGAACCTCCAAGTGCTTCACAGAAGTTTATAACGTAGAGTTAAAAAAATAAAAAATCATTTTGTTTCCACATAAATGATATTTTTGCCCTCAATATTTTATTTTCCCAAGGGTAACAGAAGAAATTGGACCCCAAGAGTTATTGTGCAATTTGTCCTGAGTACACTGATACCCCATATGTGGGGGTAAATCACTGTTTGGGTGCATGGCAGAGCTCGGAAGGAAAGGAGCACCGTTTGACTTTTTCAACGTAGAACTGGCTGGAATTGAGATCAGATGCCATGTCACTTTTGGAGAGCCCCTGATGTGCCTAAACAGTGGAAACCACCCAATTTTAACTCCACCCCTAACCCCAACACACTCTTAACCCTAATCCCAACCCTAACCATAACCCTAATCACAAACCTAACCCTAACACACCCCTAACCCTAATCCCAACCATAACCCAAATCCTAACTTTGGCCCCAACCCTACCCTAACTTTAGCCCTAACCCTAGCCCCAACCCTAACCATAGCCCCAACCCTAACCCTAACTTTAGCCCTAACCCTAACTTTAGCCCTAACCCTAACTTTAGCCCCAACCCTATCCCTGACTTTAGCCCCAACCCTAATGTTAGCCCTAACCCTAATTTTAGCCCCAACCCTAATTTTAGCCCCAACCCTAACCCAAACTTTAGCCCCAACACTAACCCTATCTTTATCCCCAACCCTAACCCTAACCCTAATGGGAAAATTTTATTATTTTTCCCCTAAGGGGGTGATAAAGGGGGATTTGATTTACTATTTATAGAGGGTTTTTATGTTTGGCAGCTGTCACACGCTAAAAGACGCTTTTTATTGCAAAAAATAGTTTTTGCATCACCATATTTTGAGCTATAATTTTTCCATATTTTGGCCCACAGAGTCATGTGAGGTCTTATTTTTTGTGGGAGTTGACGTTATTGGTACCATTTTCAGGAACATGACATTTTTTATTACGATTTTTGGAAGGCACAATGAAACAAAAACCAGCAATTCATGAATTTCTTTTGGGGGGACTTTATACTGTTCCGCATGTGGTAAAATTGATAAGGCAGTTTTATTCTTCGGGTCAGAATGATTACATCGATACCTCATTTATATCATTTTTTTATGTTTTGACTCTTTTATACAATAAAAACAATTTTATATAAAAAATTATTATTTTTGCATTGCTTTATTCTGCGAGCTATAACTTTTTTATTTTTTCGCTAATGATGCTTTATGGTGGCTCGTTTTTTGCAGGACAAGATGACGTTTTCAGTGGTGCCATGTTTATTTATATCTGTCATTTTGATCGCGTGTTATTCCACTTTTTGTTCAGCAGCATGATGATAAAGCATTGTTTTTTTGCCTTGTTTTTTTAAGGGGTTCACTAAAGGGGTTAACTAGTGGGACAGTTTTATAGGGCGGGTCATTACGGATGCGGCTGTACTAAATATGTGTACTTTTATTGTTTTTTATTTACATAATAATAATGTGTTTATTGGGGTAATTTTTAAAAAAAAATTATTTAGGGATTTTTTTTAAACAGTTTTACGCAGTATAAATACATTTTTTTTACATTTTTACATTTTCCTAGGGTGGGACATCACTATATAGTATCGCTGATCTGACATTTTGCAGAGTACCGTGTCAGATCAGCGATCTGACAGGCAGTACAGGAGGCTTTCCGGCGCCTGCTCTCAGCAGGCACTGACAAGCCATCTCCCTGCAGGACCCGGAAGGACCCCGTGGCCATCATCTGCAGGGAGGAGGCCCTCGGAACAATGCAATCACATCGCTTTGTTCTGAGAGTCTCAGGGAAGCACGCAGGGGGCATTCTCCCTTCGCGATTCTTCCCTATGCCACCGGAACGGATCATGTTTGATCGCAGTGTGCCGGAAGTTAAAGTGTCTCAGACTCAGCTGACACCCTACCGCGATCGGCTGCGCTCCCCCCTTGAGCGCTGCTGATCGGTGATGATGTACTATCCCGTCTTTGGGAATTAAGTCCCAGGGCACATGGACGGTATAGTATGTAAAATGGTAGAAAGGGGTTAAGCTGTTGGAGCTATGTGTATATACCACTGTTAACTTGTCAGAATAATTTCAGAAACAGCAGTCTGCAGTCTTTGCTGTCTTTGAAAAGGATATAGACTATAAGCTACCAGTAAAAAAAAAAACAAAAAACAAGCAAAAACACCTATATAAGGGAGCTGAAGATAAACAAATCAAATCTGCAGATGAGGAAAAGCTAGGAGGGATAGCTAACACTAGAGAAGACAGAGAAAGGATTCAGAAGGATCTAGACAAGGTTGAACAATGTGCAGCAACTAATAGAATGGCATTTAAGAGGGAGAAATGCAAAATTCTACATCTGGGCAAGAAAAATGAAATTAGATCTACAGAAAGGGAGGAATAGAATTAAGCAACAGCACTTATGAAAAAGACTTGGTTATACTAATAAATCACAGACTGCACATGAGTCAGCAGTGTGATGCAGCAGCAAGAAAGATAAACACAGTTTTAGGAAGTATTAGATAAGTATTAAAGAGTGTAGCTCACGTGAAGTAATTATCCCCTCTACTCCTCCTTGGTCAGGCCTCATCTGGAATACAGTGTCCAGTTCTGGGCACCACATTTTAAAAAAGACGTGGAAAAACTGTAGCAAGTTCAGAGAAGAGCTACCAGGATGGTGAGCAGACTGCAAAGTATGTCCTACGAGGAACAGTTAAAGGATCTGGCAATGTTTAGCTTGCATAAAAAGGCTAAGAGGAGACTTAATAGCTGTCTACAAATATCTGAAGGGATGTCACAGTGTAGAGGGATCATCCGAATTCTCACTTGCACATGGAAACAAGGGAGCAATGGAATGAAACTGAAAAGGAGAAGCTACAGATTAAATATTAGAAAAAATTTTTTGACAGTGAGGATGATCAATGAGTGATACAGGCTGCCACGAGAGGTGGTGAGTTCTTCTTCAATGGAAGTCTTCAAACAGAGGCTGGACAGACATCTGTCTGAGATGGTTTAGTGAATCCTGCGCTGCATTGAACAGGGGGTTGGACACGATGAACCTGGAGGTCTCTTCCAATTCTAACATTCTATGATTCTATGATATAGTACTTAACCCCTTAATGACCAATGCTGGATATAGCACGTTATGAACATGTGTCAGTTCCCACATATTGAGGTGATATGTATGTCATAGATTAAAACTGTCACTATGTGAAAACACACAGTCACAGCTCTGTGCTGACAACAGTTAATGACAGCTGAGCAGTACGGCCAGAGATGAAGGGACCCATTTAATCGGTTCCCGCTATTTGATTGCTACAATCGGTAATAGCACGTAGTAGCATGCTACTAGCACTGCCCTAATCAATAAAGCTCACAAAGCCAGAAACCCAGCTTTGCTTTATAATTGTGTCCTCTATCTCCTCCAGACCCATGTCATCCAAGTAAAAAGGCCAACTGTTCATTACTTTCAATCTGTTTACTGGAAGGGGATCTTCTGTTGATGTTTATTATTTACCCCTCCAGTTTGCTGTGGTATAGGGGGCCAAGTAGCAGAATAGAAACAGTTAAGATTAAGTTTTAAGTTGTCAGAGGTGGACTTAGCAGAAGATTGACGCAAGCTGATGGTGTCACAGTCAGAGGCTGCATCATCCTGATGTGACAAGTGATGCTACTTAAATTCTATTATGTCCTTCGCTTCTTTACCACTAATATTCTTGTCAGAATTAAAGAAGTCCAAGTGTGGCCGGCATTTTGTACTATTACAGCTGGGACAACTGGTTTCAACAGTGCTAGCATGCTGCAGGCGGCCCTTACAGTTTTTCAGGAGTTATTTTCTGAAACCTCCAATATAACATCTGTTGCTGTAACAACCAGCAATAGTGTTGTGGCATGTATGCTTGTTTAATTGGACTAGTATAACAGTTGCAAAACCTTAACCTTTTTTAGATATTTTATTTACAATATTTTTGTGGATTTTTTTTGTTTAAATAATCGTCCACTTGACAAAAAAATGCAACATAACCCTAAAATGCTACTCAGCTACATATAGGTTCACACTCAGAAAGGAACTTGTAGCAACAGCATGCAGTATATTCTTGGTGGTATATGGTTACTAAATTAGACTATTAAGACAGATGTTCAAAAATTAAAATTTGTCCTTATTTAAAATAAAAATCAAAAGAAAAAATACACTACACGTGGGGCTTTAGCAAAATGGATGGTACAAGAAAAGTCAAGTCAGCTTCTGCACCTAAAGCCAGAACCTACAATAGGCTGCTGTATTTGTGTGTAAGAGTCCAATATTGAACTATTAGGTTATGTGCACATGTTGAGTAAAATTTCTGCACCATTTCTTTAGCTCTTAGCAGGAAAAACGCAGCTAAAAAAAGAGCGTTTTTGCCTGCATTTTTTCCTCTATGACTTTGACTGATTTGAGTGGTCAATGGTGAAAAATTCAGGGCAAAATGCACAGAGAATTGACATGGTACTGACTATTTACTGCACCAAATCTGTATGTCAAAAATAAGCAACTTGTGCATGAGACTTCAGGTTTTTGATTCACTTTGTTGGCATCAGGATTGCTTCAGTTTTATGTAGAAAATCTGCAAGGAATAAATGCAACAAAAATGCACAAAATCTGCAACATGTGCACACAGCCTTACAAGAAAGAAGTGTGCAAAAAAAAACAATTACATTTAATTTTTTTTCACAATACACACACTCTTTGATGTAGAGAGTTGTGTTTAAATTTGTTAAGTGCAGATTTTTCCTTTGTCTTAAAAAATAAAAAAATAAATTATGGCTAATAAGTCATTATGCACTCATTCTCTGACACACAAGCCTTGGTTTCAGGATTTTTCTTCACTAGCAATATTAGGACAAAATTATATTAAGGTGCTGCTTTTGCAGTATCTTACAGATCATTCAATTCACTGTCACAGTGAATCTGCAGTCCTTCACATGCCTATATCACTTGAATTTTTGGATTATTATTCACAGATTGAGATAAACACTCCCATTTTTCAATGTGCGCCATCACTGCAGTAGATCACCACAATCAAATGTATTCCTTTTTCTATCCCTATGTGTAATGAGCTTTGTGTTCTGACCTCCTATTACTAGACGGTAAAATACTAAAATAAGATTTTCTTGTCCTTAACTTTTATAGTCCATGTGTTACTTTCAAATGATTGGCTGGGCTAGACCATGTGATGGCTGCAAGGCATTATGGGAAAGCAGGTGAGTCGCAACTGACATCATGATCCCGCTCTCAGGATAATGCAATCTTCAGCAATTTGGGGAATTACACCAGGCATTTAATATATTTTTTCAATACTCGTGAATCGGCAATTGTTTGACATTGATGAGACCAGAGAATTTTAGGAAATTCATCTTTAAGTCGATTTATATCACAATCATCAGCTCATATTGCCATGTCAAAGATGTCAGATAAGTGGACAGGTCCTTTTTAAATAAGATATAGTATACAAGTATGTACAGAAAAGTTTCAACCGTAGACTTACTTTAAACTTTTGTTAAGTGTATTTTTGTTGCTGACATTTGCAAGCAAGAAGGTAAATAGATACAATACGTACATCTGGTAAAACATAGCTGTCAGATGTAATATTTGCGTACTGTGTGGACGTAGGTAAGGAAATTGGATATTTTTATTTGTTTCCATCAAACAACATGCACTTTTTTACAGCTGGTGTATACAGCTCAAACTATAACAATGCAGAAAGTGTTGGCTCAGCATCTAAAATACAATTTTTCTAGGTTGCTGTTTTAGGATCTAATAGCATATAATGGCAGGTATAAGAAAAATGATGTATGTGTAATCTGTAAAGGTGTAGGATATATACAGCTTGTGAAAATGATGAATTGTCTTTTAATGCACACCTCCATTAATGAGGCATTTAAGGGGACCAATTTTATTTACAGACCACTAGATCAAACAGAAACATGTAGAGTGCATGTAATGCAAAAATCCACAGTTTTATAAATTGGAGCATAAAATAATTTTCCAGATTTTTAACATCTATGCAACATTGATGAGAAAGCCAAATCATGCAAATATCTTCCCCAGTATTGCAGCATTACCTTGCTAATGTTATAACAATCCAATCCCCCTTTTTGTTGCTCTAAAAGTCTCCTGGTATAATTTCTAATGATAAGTGAGCATGCTCGTCGCTACTCAATATTTGATTGAGCATCGGGCGCTTGGGCATGCTCGTTATTCTGCCGAGTGTCTCATAGTGCTCGAGAACATGTTCTAATCCCTGCGCCAAATGTTTCCTGGCTGTTTTTCAATGCACTAAACATGCGGTAATTGCCTGCTAATCACAGTAATGCCATAGGCATGTTGGCTACTGGAATTACTGTGATTGTCAGGGTGCATCATGTCATTGGGTCTATATAAGACAAAGGTTATGCGATGCTCACCACACTGTACCCCTGAAACAGAGTAAGGAGAGTTGCTGGAAATGGGAAAGTTAGCATTATAGGCATCTATGTAGGGTTTTTATTGCCTTCCAGTGTTTACTGCTGAAAAATATAACCAAAAGTCCTTTTCAAGACTACATCTATTCTATTCAAACAAAAGTCATACAATGATAATGCCGAATAGTGGTGAAAAATAATCACCCCAAAATAGTTTGGCCCAAATGCCAATAAGAGCAAAAAACTCCCAGAAATGTATTAAACAAGAAAGAAAGGAGCATATACCATATCTCAAAATAATCTCAATCTTTATTACAACATTACAAAATGCCAACAATAAAGGCCCAAAATAAACATAGAGTTGTGACGAGGATAAGCTGTCGGTAAGAGAGACAGCAACAGACTAGTGAGTAGCCAGGGTATATATTATAAACATGAAGCCATCATATCGATATGTAAAAAGAAATCAATCCCACAGATCTCTATATGTAAACTAATGGCCACATTTAAGGTGCATAGTGCATATCATAAATCTAGCTTACCCATATTGTTTGGCTGAGTCTGTGCGTCTGTTCTTGGGAGACGCACAGACTCAGCCAAACAATATGGGTAAGCTAGATTTATGATATGCACTATGCACCTTAAATGTGGCCATTAGTTTACATATAGAGATCTGTGGGATTGATTTCTTTTTACATATCGATATGATGGCTTCATGTTTATAATATATACCCTGGCTACTCACTAGTTTGTTGCTGTCTCTCTTACCGACAGCTTATCCTCGTCACACCTCTATGTTTATTTTGGGCCTTTATTGTTGGCATTTTGTAATGTTGTAATAAAGATTGAGATTATTTTGAGATATGGTATATATCTATTCTATTCAATATAAATACCACTGTTAGCTGTATTTAGTGTAGGGATAGCTGCTAGAGAAGGGATAGAAGTGCATTGCAGGCCTATAGGCAGGGTTTATGGCCTTACAGTCCTTGCAGGTAAACCTAAAACCAACAGTCCTTATCAGGGCTACATCTATTCTATTACATATTCATTTAGTGTAGGGAGAGTTGCTGGAGAAGGTCTAGTTTTGCATTCGAGGCATCTAGGCAGGGGTTATTGCGCTACAGTCCTTGCTGCTGCAACCTAAAACTTAGGAAAAAAATAGACAGGGTGATACTAACCAACCCAGCCTCATCTCATTTCTGCGTGAATTGATTGATAATGTGGAAGAGGAGCTAACACTAACTTTAGCTTGAAAATTAGTAAAAAAATTAACATCTGATTAAGCTGACTGCAAAACTCCAACCAAGGAGGAGAGACAAGGAAAACACACACCAGGTTCAACCGAGGCAGTGAAGACAATCAAAGGTCTGGGACAGTTTCATTAGATCCTCCCAGTGCCCAGGCCCTGATGCGCGGGATACTCTGACAAGTCTTTTTTGGTGTTTTTTGCTGTAAGACTAGGACTCGCAAAAATGGGGTCCCGTGACGTTGGGTTGCGAGCTTACGTATTGTGGCCATAATATTAACTAATACCTCACATATATTGATATGTGTTTTTTGCACTTTTCTGGGTGCATTTGGGCTCAGATAGCTCTGTAAACTATGGCCTCTGTTCACAGTATGCATTTTGTTAGCACTGGTTAGCCAGCCTGATCTAAGAGTATGGGCGCCATTAATAGGTTTTAGCCAGATGCTCTGCCTTCTCTGTGTGAATATTGCCACATACAGATTGCATCTTTTGTGCATTATTATACCAAGCGGCCATTCCCTGATTGTAGGCTGGCTGTCTCATCAGGTATTACTGCACCTGTGTATTTGCCATCTTTAATTGGGTCCAATGCACCCTGATAGTGCATTTGTTTTGAGGCCTGGGCAGGTAAGCATCTTTTTGCCTGTGTACTGGTTGTGTTTTTACAAACTACATGTTGACAAGCCACAAAGCTTCTGGGAGAATGTCCTATGGACAGATGAGACAAAAATGGAACTTTTTGGCAAGGCACATCAGCTCTATATTCACAGACAGAAAAATGAAGCATATCAAGAAAAGAACACTGTCCCTACTGTGAAACGTGGAGGATGCTCTGTTATGTTCTGGGGCTGCTTTGCTGCATCTAGCACAGAATGTCTAGAATCTGTGCAGGGTACAATGAAATCTCAAGACTATCTAGGGATTCTAGAGAGAAATGTTCTGCCCAGTGTCAGAAAGCTTGGTCTCAGTCGCAGGTCTTGGGTCTTGCAACAGGATAATGACCCAAAACACACAGCTAAAAACACCCAAGAATGGCTAAGAGGAAAACATTGGACCATTCTGAAGTGGCCTTCTATGAGCCCTGACCTATAAATCCTATTGAGCATCTTTGGAAGGCTCTGGAGCATGCCATCTGGAAAAGGCAACTTTCAAACACGAGAAAACTGGAACATTTGCTCTTGAGGAGTGGACCAAAATAACTGTCGAGAGATGCAGAAGTCTCATTGACAATTAAAGTTAAGGGTACCATCATTTCCAGGCCTATTTCATGAGTTTTTTTTTTAAATTCTGTGGAAACATGGTTGAAAAGCAATGTCTGACTTCATTTGTTCATTTTCATAGTTTTTTGATTTATTATTACTTTTGTCAGATTCAAGTTATTTCTGTCACCATTGTGGGTTTTTCTGTCACTAACCAAGGGGTACCAACAATTTTGACCACGTGTGTATATGTATACTCCCAGAGGTAAATGTTTTTCAGCCCTTGCACTTAGAACATAGGCTTTACCAGTCTAGGAGTCCCACTCCTTCCAAATGGGAAAAAAATATTTTTTGAGGCCCTCCTCTTCGTCTCTTCCAGGGGCTATTGCAGTTACTTCTTCTAATTTTTGTGCATAGGCTTTATGAGTCTAGGAGTTCCACAACTTAACAATTTTAACACAATGTGTATGAGGCCCTCCTTTATATCTAATCCAGAGTAGATTTGAGTGTCTTTTCCTTGTAACGTTTTGCAGTTCTTAGTAAAGAAAAGAAAATATGTAACCCTCAAAATAACTTTTGTTTTTAGGTTGCAGCAGGAGTACTTAGTACATAGGCTTTACCAGTCTAGGAGTCCCACTCTTTACAAATGGGAAAAAAATGTCATAAATATCATGCACATGATTCCTTTTTTTCCTGACTTAAATGGAAAACTCTTGCATTTTTTAAAGAAGCAGGATGTGATTCTTTAACCTTTTTTGCATTGTTTTTCCATCATTGAAATCAATGAGAAAGTTCAAAAATGCAGCAGAAAATACATGTGAACATAGCCTAAGGGGTCGAGGAGGCGTTTTTTCCCTCTTTTTAATTTAGTCTTATATACAAATCATTATACAGGAAGGAACATTCCCTAACATTTTTTTCCTGTAAAATCCATTTTATGTTCAGTTTGCCATGTTTCATTGTGAGTCCATAAAAGTGGCCTAATACTCTGACAAAGTTGTTCCCCACAGTGACCTGAGATGTCTTTGATTGAAAAAGCATTTGATTTCAGTATATGTGACCTATTAATGCTGCAAATTCAACAAATTACTATTTTCAGTTCTTTACAACCTATAACATGTTTGGAAACTCTGTTGTGCATAACAACTTGGAAAAGTGCCTTTTGAGTTTTTGTTTAGTTTTGAAAAAAAAAAATACAGATATCATTGGGAGGTTTGGTCAATAAAATTTGATTTATTATCTAACGGTTCAGGATTTGAACAATATACTGACTTATATGTATCAACGTTTAGGACAATCAGAGAAAAATAACATTTGCATAATTTGGAACGTGGTATATTACATTTGCATTTATTGAAAAGTTTTACTGACAACATGGGCCAAAATAATTAAGATTGACATTGTATATGCCAGTGTTAATGAATGGGAATAGTGAAGTAAGATGCACCTCATTGCTTCATGAGGTGCAAATATTTTATTGAACTAGGTGCATCTTACAAGTGCTATGTGACACCGTCAGAAATGTACTCCAGTCAGAAACTGTAGTACAGTTCTGGTTTAAGTTACGGCACAAAAGTGGAATAGTTTTTCAAGAATTAGACAGATGGGAGTAGCCATGCCTCATCCAGTTCGTTCTCCACCCATGTTGGTGATACTGGAAGAGATTGGCATGAAAACACCAAAAGTCGCAATATTATTTTCAACTTCTGAAAAGGTAACCTTTAAAGGGTTTGTCCAGTACTAAAAAGTGAACCTGTCAACAGGATTTATCACTATAAAGTAAAGGTATGACCATAATGGCGTTATTACACTTATTAAATTGATAACTTTGTTGAAGGAATCTGATCATTGGTTCTCTTTTAATTATTATTTTCATCTGCTGACGACTTCTGCGCATCTGTTTGGGCCTGGGGGGGCTGGATCTTCTCCTGCTCCAGCTCAGATGAGTTCTCATTCTGTGCATGTGCCGATTTCGGCCTATTTTATTGAAGACCTGAAGACCAGATTGGAATCTCACATTGCGCATGCGCTGCCCACCCACCCACTCAATGATGGTGGCATAGGCACAAAATTTCAAAACAGAGGCAGATCACTGAATAATCAGTGACATGTAGAAATGCAGGAGGCAGGCAAAGGGGCAGCAGCAGAAGAAGAACCAATGCCCCAGGCCCGCCCTGGTGCACACAAGGTGTCATCAAAAGAAAACTTAAAACCATGATTAAAAAAGAACCACTAATAGGATTCCTTCAACAAA
Source organism: Oophaga sylvatica (assembly GCA_033576555.1). Taxonomy (NCBI): domain Eukaryota; kingdom Metazoa; phylum Chordata; class Amphibia; order Anura; family Dendrobatidae; genus Oophaga; species Oophaga sylvatica. Next base: position 288,670,675 of record JARQOD010000005.1, on the reverse strand, counting down.
GATATCAATTTAATCAATGTGATAGCGCTATTATGGCCATACTTTTACTTTATAGCGATAAATCTTGTTGACAGTTTGTCTTAAATATTGATAGACAATTTACTGAAAAGGAACATAAAATAAAAAAAATCATAGAAAAAAGACAGCCTTACTCACCAAAACAAGTATACAATACTAGTGCTCTGCAGGATGCAGCAGAACCCCATGATATCCCTAAAATGCATATCGTGGCCTTTTAGGCCCCCGTGCTTATTTTTTTGCTATTATCTGCAAAATTACTTTAGTTAGAATTTTGAAACTCTAGGATTCCTCAAGTATGTCATTGTTGGTAATATTCAGTTGTTCATACAATTTTTTTAAAAGGCATTTTGGTGTAACAATGCTTTTTTGGGGAAAACCACATCTGTATGGAACGGGGGCCTTTTAGGCCTCTGCTATTTTTATCAAGTACTCAGCAGTGTTTGTGTCTCAAGTTACTTTATTTATAGTCAGGGTTGCTGGAGGAGGGGCTGGGGTGGTGGATAATATCTTTGTTTGAAACGTGTAAAAAAAATGTTTCTTAGTGTTTTCTGCAAAAAATTATAATTAAAATGTTGTGCATTATTCATATCTTATTTTGCAAAATTGAAATAAAATTGTAATAGTTATTTATGTGAGTTTCTCCATATGATTTGCACAGGGGGCCTAAAAGGCTCCCGTTACGTAAAAGTGTAGATTTGTGACATCACGCATGCTAGGGATATTAAAGGTCGAGCAGCAGAGTTGCAAAATATTGATGAAATAACCACTCAAAAATCTACCATCCAAGGAGGTGGGAGTTGCCTAGTTTTACAAATGCACATAGATGAGGCTTTCATAGGGCGCCAGTCACACGGGTAAATGTGATGTACAGATGTTTGTCTTACAGCCTGTTGATGATGAACATACTATTATTATTATTATTTATTTATATAGCGCCATTAATTCCATGGTGCTGTACATGAGAAGGGGTTACATACAAAGTTATAGATATCAATTACTGTAAACAAATTTACAATGACAGACTGATACAGAGGGGAGAGGACCCGTCCTTGCGGACTTACATTCTATGGGATAATGGGGAAGAGACAGAAGGTCGGGGGTGCAGCAGCTCTGGTGGTGGTGAGGTTACAGCTCGGGTGGTGGTGATGCGGCAGAATGTTTATTGCAGGCTGTAGGCTTTCCTGAAGAGATGGGTTTTCAAGTTCCGTCTGAAGGATCCGAGGGTGGTGGATAATCGGACATGTTTAGGCGTGGAATTCCAGAGGATGGGGAATATTTGGGAGAAATCTTGGAGGCAGTTGTGTGAGGAATGAATAAGTGTGGAGGAGAGTAGGAGGTCTTGGGAAGATCGAAGATTACATGAGGGAAGATATTGGGAGATTAGTTCAGAGACATAGGGCGGGGACAGGTTGTGGATGGCTTTGTAGGTCAGTGTTAGTAATTTGAACTTGAATCGTTGGGGAATTGGGAGCCAGAAGAGGTATTTGCAGAGGGGAGAAACAAGGGAGTTGAGAGGAGAGAGGTGGATTAGTCGGGCAGCAGAGCTGAGGACAGACTGGAGTGGTGCAAGAGAGTTGGTGGGGAGGCCACAGAGGAGGGTGTTGCAGTAATCAAGGCGGGAGATGATGAGGGCATGCACAAGAGTTTTAGTAGATTGAGGGCTGAGGAAGGGACGGATTCTGGAAATATTTTTGAGTTGGAGGCAACAGGAGGTGGCAAGAGTTTGGACGTGTGGTTTGAAGGACAGGGCAGAGTCAAGAGATACTCCGAGGCAGCGGATTTCAGGTGCGGGATAGAGCGTGATGCCATTTACCATAATAGATAGATCGGGTAGGGAAGATACGTGAGATGGAGGAAAGATGATGACTTCAGTTTTGTCTACATTGAGTTTTAGAAAGCGAGAGGTGAAGAAGGAAGATATGGCTGATAGACACTCTGGGATTCTGGACAGCAGAGAGGTGACATCTGGGCCAGAGAGGTAGATCTGAGTGTCATCCGCATACAGGTGGTACTGGAAGCCATGGGACTTTATGAGTTGTCTTAGGCCAAGGGTATAGATGGAAAAAAGTAGGGGCCCCAGGACAGAGCCTTGAGGGTCTCCAACAGAGAGAGAGGGCGGGATGAGGAGGTAGTGTGGGAGTGGGAAACGCTAAATGTGAGGTCGGAAAGGTAAGAGGCGATCCAGGACAGTGCAAGGTCTTTGATGCCAAGGGAAGTGTTGTGTTTTGGTAGCTGAAGAGAATAAGCAAAAGCGGCAATACACCAGAGAGGCTGGAACCTATTGGATTGCAGTACCCTGAACTAACCACACAACTAGAGGTAGCCGTAGAGCGTTCCTACGTTGATCCTAGATGCCTCGTCACAGCCTGAGAGATAACTACACCTAAAGGCAGAAAGATGAAAGCTATCTGCCCCGGAGAAGATCCCAAAGAAAATAGGAAGCCCCCAAACATGTAATGACGGATAGACAAGAAGAAGCACGGACACAGACAGAAAATAGAATGAGCAAACGCTGGGGCCCAATCTGTCTAGACAGAAAAGTACAGGAAAGGATACTCATTGCAATCCAAAAAAACCCTAAAAAATACCAACTCTTCTGATTGCAAAAACACCTGAGATCACACGATCTCTACCACCTAAAATCAGATCTCTGGTGTAACAAAACTAAGCCGCAGCCACTGAAAAAACAGGAAAAAGCAAATGAACAAATAACAGTGGCTTCAGATAAACTGAGAGGAGCACAAGCCCCCGGAGGGGACCTGGCTGACCTCCACAGAAGTGAAGGGAACAATGCAAAAAGTAAGCACAAAAATAAAAGCAGAAAATATCTTATCTGATAGCAGAAGATGCAGGCAAGACTCAGCAAACTTCCAAATGAACCAGGAACCACAATTGAGACAAGAACAATTGATCACCGGCAACCATCATGGGAGGGAACCTCCCTTATATCAGACCAGTCAGCGATCCCAGATTGCCATTCCTGGCTGAAAGGCTCAGTACTGTCTGTAACCACCAGAGGGAGCCTCTGCTCAGAAACCATCTCTAGCACATTCATAACAGGGAAGAATGAATCTGTAGCAGTAGGGAATAGTTGACTGTGTCGAAGGCAGAGGACAGGTCGAGGAGGAGTAGGATGGAGAACTGTCTGTTAGCTTTGGCTGTGAGTAAGTCATTAGTAATTTTGGTCAGGGCAGTTTCGGTGGAGTGGTGGGGCAGAAATCAGATTGGAGGTTGTCAAGAAGAGAGTTAGATGAGAGATGGGAGGAAAGTTGAGCATGGAGATGCTGCTCAAGGAGTTTGGAAGCCAACGGGAACAGTGATATGGGGCGATAGCTGGGCACAGCAGTTGGGTCGAGCAGAGAGGAAGGTACCAGAAGATAAAGATAGGTAGAAAAGATGGGTTAGGGCTGGAATGAGCATGTTAGTGAGGTTGGGGAGCAGGTGGGAAGGGATGGCGTGAAGTGCACAGGTGGTGAGGTGTGATTTGGAAAGGAGATGAGTAAGCTCTCCTTCAGTGATGTTGGAAAGGGAGGTTATTAGGGAAGGGTAGGGGTCTGGTATATGGAGTGGATGGGGTGACGGAGTAATAAAGGTTTGCCTTGTTCGGTCGATCTTATTTGGGAAGTAGGTGGCAAAGTTCTCGGCAGAGAGGAGGGGAGTTGGAGGTGGCAGTGGTGGGTGGAAGAGAGAGTAGAATGTGCTGAACAGTTGTTTTGGGTTGTAGGATAATGAAGATACAAGGTTTGTGAAAAAGGTCTGCTTAGCAGAGGTGAGGGCTAATTTGAAGGCAAGTGTAGCTTGTTTGAAAGCAATGAAGTCGTCTCGCAGGCGTGTTTTCTTCCAATGCTGCTCCGTGAACCTGGATGATTGTCAAAGTTTTTTGGTGAGATTGTTGTGCCAGGGTTGCCTATTGATTCGTCGCACTTTGCCATGCGTGAGAAGGGCAACTGAGTCTATGGCTGATGTGAGGGTGGTGTTATAGAAAGTGGTGGTGCTGTCTGTGTCGTGGACTGAAGATATGGAGGACAGAGGTAGAAGAGAGTCTGAGAGTCTGTGAATGTCTAGGTGTGCAAGGTTTCTGCGAGGATGTGCTAGTGGCCGGACATGGGGGGGGCAGGTGAGGAGGACAGTGATGAGAAGGTGAGTAGGTGGTGGTCAGATAGGGGGAGGGGAGAGGTTGTGAAATTAGAGAGCGAACAGAGGTGGGTAAAGATGAGGTCTAATGTATGCCCATCTGTGTGGGTGGCTGTGGTGGACCACTGAGTAAGTCTAAAGGATGAAGTAAGTGACAGGAGTTTGGAGGCTGCTGGCTGGCGGGTGTTAGTAGGGATATTAAAGTCACCCATGATGATGGTGGGGATGTCAGCAGAGAGAAGCTGAAGAAGCCAGGTGGAGAATTGGTCGATGAAGGCAGTGGCTAAGCCGGGTGGTCAGTATATGACAGCTATCTGGAGATTAGAGGGAGAGTAGATACAGACAGAGTGGACCTCGAAAGAAGGAAGGATAAGGGAGGGTGGGGGTTGGATAGGGTTAAAGGAACAGTTATTAGAAAGAAGGAAACCCACTCCTCCGTCATGTCTGTTGCCAGAGCGAGGAGTGTGGGTAAAGTGGAGGCCACTGTAACTCAGTGCCGCAGGGGAGGCCATGTCGGTGGGCGTCAGCCAGGTCTCAGTGAGGGCCAGGAAAAGAAGTTGTGGGAAGTAAAGAGATCGTGGATCACATGGAGCTTGTTGCAGACAGAGCGGGCATTCCAACGTGCTCCAGAGAGAGGAAGCAGGGAGGTGGGGGTCAGTGGTACAGGTTTTAAGTGTGAGGGATTGCGGTAATTTCTCTTAGTGTGAGAAGTATACGGGTGAGGATTAGTGGGATGTATGAGGCGGGGGGGCAGGATTGGGTGATATGTCGCCAGCATTGAGAAGAAGCAGAGAAAGGGAAAGCAGGTGGGTGAAGGAGGTGACCGGCTTATGTTATATTTTAATAGGAGAGGTCTGCAGATGAGGCAAGGTAGGGGGGTAAGAGAGGGGGAGATAGTTGTTTGGGTCGACTGAGCAGGGGTTTGGGGATAGCGAAGGAGAGTGAGGATTAGTGGAGTGGGAGGAGCCAGCAAGAGGACAGTTCACAGCAAAGAGCAATTAACAGATTGTAGTTAATAAAACATTTGACTAGCATCAAAGCTGAAGAAAGAGACAGAAAAAGATGGAAGGATAGAGCTAGGTGTGAGAAGTATGGACATATCAATATGCATTCAGTAAATTTGAAGTATGGTACATGGAATTAAAGTTAAGGAAAAAAGCAGCAGCGTACCAGTTAAAACAGAGAGATGGGGTACATGGGATTCTGGGGTGCAGTGGATATTCTAGATTGAGAGATAGTTCAGACGTACCAGTTTAAACAGAGAGAGAGGTGTACATGGGATTCTGGGGCGCAGTGGGTATTCTGGATTGAGAGATAGTTAAGACGTACCTGTGGATGAAAGTAGATGGATCAGGACATGGCAACATGAAGGAGAATATACCATGGGTTACCATTCTGGTATATTTCTGATGTTACACTTTAAAGATGTCACACTTAAAATGATGTCACATCTGACCAAGGTCATATCTGACCTGCTCCATCAACTTATACTATTCAAATGTACTATTAGACCAGTCGGGCTGGCCATCATCAAATAAGTGCACCCAGTATTAGACAGGCCCAGCAGAGCATCCTCTGGTGGGTCCTCCCCTTTGCTTCTGTATGTTTGGAGTACAGACACTTTGGCTGAAGTCAGGGGCATCATTTAAGGTAGTTCTGTCATCTACAGTACATTAAGTTCTGCAGTACTTCCTTAATAAAACTCCCTGTTCTATCTTAACACATCCTTGTTTCCCCTTCACACACTTCTGTTTTCTTCCCTGTAAGGGCAGAGAGAGGGAGGATATCTGCAGGCTGCATATACACAAAGTGGTGCCTTTTTACCTCCACTCAGCAACTCAGCTGTAATGTAAGGCTTTCTTTATCTTTATTTATTTGGTAAACACCATGTTCCAAATTATTATGCAAATTATATTTTTCTCTGATTTTCCTAACGTGGTCAGTGCTAAATGACAGTCAGTCTAATAAAAGTCATCACCCGTTAGAGTATACATCGAATTTTATTGAAGAAACCTCCAATTATAACAGTATAATCTCCAAAATGGAAAAAAAACTCAAAATGCACTGTTCCAAATTATATAGGCACAGTAGAATTTCTGAACATTTGATCTGTTTTAAAGAACTGAAAATGCTCATTTGTGGAATTTGCAGCATTAGGAGGTCACATTCACTGAACAAAAAAGCTACTTAACTTCAAAACATCCTAACAGGCCAAGTTACATGTTAACATAGGAACCCTTCTTTGATATCACCTTC
>JARQOD010000005.1:288624610-288664164 GCA_033576555.1 Oophaga sylvatica | reverse complement strand
CCCGTTCTACCTGTAAAACTCAACAAAAAATTGATGTTCCCCCTTTGCTATACATGCGCTGTAAATTCAGAGGCAGAGGAGTGCCGCCATAGTGATGAAGAACGCTCCCTGACAGGTACCTGGTGCACCATAGAGCTCGAGCTGGCGATAGATAAAGGGTACCGGATCGCCCGCATCTATGAAATATGGCATTTTCCAAACACCAGCGCTGATCTGTTTGCCCCCTACATTAAATTACACCTTAGGGATAAGCAGGAGGCGTCAGGGTATCCTAGCTGGTGCACTGATGATGCCAAGAAAAAGCAGTACATTGACAATTTTCTTGAAAAAGAGGGTGTGCGGTTACGACCTGAAAATATAGCCGTCAACCCCGCTAAAAGACAGATCTCCAAACTTTTCTTAAATTCTTTATGGGGGAAGTTTGCTCAGCGGTCCAATCTACCAAGCACCAAGATTGTTAGGGATCCTGATGAGCTTTTTAGGTATCTCTTCCTGCCCTACTATGACATTTCTACGTTGGATTTTATCGATGATGAAACCGCAACCATTAACTGGAAATATGCGGAGGGGCACCACACAGTCAACAGAAACACAAACATCTTTATAGCCTGCTTTACCACCGCGTATGCGCGGCTAGAGCTCTATTCTCTGCTGGACAGGCTACAGGAGAGGTGTCTTTATCACGACACAGATTCAGTTATTTTTGTGCACAGGGAAGGTGAGTGGCAGCCGCCTCTAGGCGATTACCTGGGGGAATTGACGAGTGAGATACCCGAGGGCTCATACATCACAGAGTTTGTCTCTGCAGGGCCCAAAACTTACGGGTACAAGCTCAACACAGGGAAGACTGTCTTAAAAGTGAAGGGAATAACGCTAAATGTTGGTAACGCCCAATCTATCAATTTTAGCAGTCTGAAAGATCTAGTTCTGGACTACCCCCGTAATTCAGTCCCTGAAACTCAGAAGCGCATCGTCGTACAGCAACAGGGGATTGTGAGAGATAAGAAATATTGGAATGTTGAATCTCGTGTCCTACAAAAGACCCAGAAGTGTGTCTACACAAAGCGTCGCCTATTAGACGAATTCACCACCCTGCCGTATGGCTATTAGCGCAGTATTGTGATGGATACGCGGCTACAACACCCGCTCTCGTGCATTCTAGCGGGGCCGTCTAATTCTGGAAAGAGTTATTTTGTAAAACAATTGTGTATAATATTGAAAGTAATTTTTCTCACAAGCCGGATAATATTGTTTGGTTTTATTCATGCTGGCAGAAACTATATGATGAAATCTCTCTCTCTTTTCCCAACACCAGATTTGTGGAGGGTCTGCCGAATACATTCGTAGATGACGAATTATTCCCACCGGGCAAGGTGAATTTGGCGATTGTTGATGATCTGATGGATAGTGCTAGCGAAAATTGCGAGATAGAAAAAGCGTTCACCAAGTATGTGCACCACAGAAATCTCAGTATTTTCTACCTGGTACAAAACATATTTTGTCAGGGTAAGAAAAGCCGCACCATAAATTTAAACACAAAGTACATGGTTCTTTTTAACAACCCTCGAGATAAATTACAAATTTTAACACTAGCTCGTCAGATGTATCCTGGAAAAACACGTTTTTTCCTAGAAGCCTTTGAGGATGCTACGCGGGAGCCTTATGGGTATTTGCTGGTCGATTTGCGAGCTAATACACCTGAGGATCACCGCTTACGACGGGGTTGTTTCCACCGGCGTTACCAGCTGTCTATGTGCAGAAGAAAAACGCTTCTAAAAAGTGAATTTTATGCGGGCTCGCACATTCAAGGCTGTGTGCGCTGTGCTGTAAAGATGTCCGAGAGACTCCGGCGTAACTGGGCTCTCTTAAAAACTCTGGTGAAGGCGACCCCGTCCGTCCGGAAATCTATTTTGCGCAATGCGAGCGTGGATTTAATCACAGCTATAGGTGAGATTGCTTTAAACATCTTAAAAGGCAGAATCCCGTTGAAAGAGCGCCAAAAAGGCATACTGAAGAAGTGGCGTAAAGCTATAAGAACCATTAGCGATAGAGCGCAGTCCATAAAGAAAAAGAAACGGGTACTGAATCAGACCGGTGGCTTTATCGGTCCTCTTTTAGGCTTTGCAATACCCATAATAACGAGTCTGCTCGCGGGCAAATAATGGAGCATGCTGAGAAAATGTATCTAGTCCCCAAACAGGACCTACACAAGCTAAGGCCACCAACCACCGAGAGCATACGCGAAACTGTTATTCGACGCCTCGATGATGAAATTAACTCCGTTTTACAGCGCCGCGACATCCCCGACGATGTGAAAATTAAAATGTATGGCAACGTGCTGGAGCGATACTTGGTACCTACGAAACGCAGCTCAAAAGAATTGACAACTTTAAATCTCGTTAGCCCTCAGGATCCTGAGCATCAACAGCTGTCAAATACCGTCACCGATAAAAAAAATCACGCGATCACTGAAATTGTAGGTCATATAAACCAAAGATATAAAAAGAATGCTGAATTTTTACTAAACAGGCTACTCCAGAATAAGAGTGTGACAGATTGGAGTGATAAAGACGAATTTATTTTCAAAGGCTCTGTAATACCCGGGTCTAACTTAGTGGATTTAGTACGTAGTACAACGCAGAGTCACGCTCTGACCGTCAGGAATTTACCTAGGGGTTGGGAATCGTTTATGCGAGCTATGGCCGAGCTGAATATACCCTCTACTGTTGTGGGTAATCCCACTACTAGACAGCATTTAGACTAATTAAAAATGGACTCCAGCGCTGGTGTATCTACACCGATGAGGTTAGACCCCCCACCCCGTACAATTCATTCTCTGCACTCGCCGTCATTAGGCACCACGAGGGGAACTCTACTACCTAAAAAAAGGTCTCTACCGATACTGCCAGCCATGTGGCTCACGATGTAGCCTATGTAGTTGTTAATTATCTATTTTATCGTGTGTGTGATGCTATTTGTTAGTTGTGCATGTGACACTTTTTATATCATTCTGTATGTACTTTTAAATGCTTGAAATGGCTTTGAGCTGTATTTATTACAATAAAATCTTGTAACCTTGTTTTTACAATACCGTGTCATTGCTTTTTTTAAAAATACGAATAAACCATTCAGTAATATTGTAATATCTGCATGTACATAATATGCCCGTACAATGAGACGGGGTTATAAGTCTCGTCAGTTTTAAACATGCCCCAACATGCCTGGGGTGTTTTTACAATACCGTGTCATTGCTTTTTTTTTAAAATACGAATAAAGCATTCTGTAATATTGTAACACGGCCATATACATAATATGACCGTACAATGGGACGGGGTTATAAGTCTCATCAGTTTTAAACATGCCCCAACATGCCTGGGGCTATACACAACACAAGAATACACCCCATGCTAATAAGTAATTCCCTGTGTCAGTCCTGCTAAGAGATACATCTCCAAAATACATTTACTGTTTTTACACACATATAAAACAAGCCTTTTATACTGGTGTCTGTATTTCACTAAGAGTCTGTATTTCACTAAAACTCAGAAAATGAATTCATGAATGCATGCGACCTTCTCTCATTGTACTTACAGGTCATGACACAATACAGGGCTATTTAGTATATGTGGTTTCTAGCAATTGAATTACCGTAGCATCGACCTTCACTCATTCTGACAATTCATGTCAACAATGCCACTAGATAGAAAAATATTTAGACTTCTAACACAACACATGCCTTGTACACACAGCTTGGTAATAAGTTACCGATCTGTAACAAAAGTCTGTATTTCACTAAAACTCAGAAACTAGTTTGGAAATTCCTAACCCCATGTCATTACATTCTTCCCAGTCCTGATATAAGTGTAGATACATGTCATAATTCCAAATGTGTTATAAGGTGATACTTCAAATAAAATTGCCTTTGCAGTTGTAGTTTAAAATTTATATCCTGGATAATACTAAAAAAAATAAACACCTTTTAGCAGCTTGATACAGCTTTCCACCACAGTAGTGCTTTACATGCATTTACTGGGTCCTTAAAAGTTTCTCTCCACAAAAAAGTATAAAATCAAGATTCACTCTTTAATTCACTAAAAATCCTTATATACTAGTTATATACAGAAGTCTGTATTTAACTAGAACTCCTTATACAATTACTGGGTCCTTAAAAGTTTCTCTCCTCTTTAATACACTAATACTCCACAGACTAATATAATCCAGTGGATAAAATATCAATAGAGACGAATAAATCACTTTGATTGAAATTCACAAATCCAGCAGACCAGATTTCCCACCCTGAGCAAAGTTCAGCCAGATCAAATCCCAGGGAGACAGATTAAATGATAGGGGGCGTGTCGACCTGTCAAATTGAGTTTGACGAGTAATACAGTTCCTATACTACTAATCTCCGACAGCGGCATTTAAGGTACATGAGTGCTGATTGGTTGCCATACTATGCGATGATAACTTTGGAACACTTCAACGTATCCGAGTGATTCTTAATTTGTTTTTAGCGACACATTTTACTGCACGTTGGTGGTAAATTTAGGCCAATATCTTTTTCACTTACTAGTGAAAATCTAATATGCAAATTGCCTCTTCAAACATAGAGGACTTGTACTCTATAGCGCCACCTATTGGAAGTAGCGATCCTACAAGTCACAATCAACCCTTTAACGAGTCTTGTAATATGACTTAGGATAAAAGCCAAATCAGAATCTCCATGTGCTTACTGTTGAGGAGCAGTACCAGTATGGGAGGTAAGCTTGCTTATTTAGGATGTTGAGGACATTGATGATAAACAGCAGCGATCAGAGCACGCTCTAGTCACTATTACATTCCGTATAATAATGCTGGCATCTTCTGGAATGGTATTGGCTAATTTTTTTATTTATATTCTTTGCAAGCTACATCTAGTCTAAACGACCTTAGTGAAAATCTATGAATTTTGGCAAAAATTTAGAAATCTTCACAATTTTAAAATTATTAATTTTTATGACCTTAAAAGAGATAGTTATATTACACAAAATAGTTAATAAATATCATTTACCACATGTCTACTTTACATCAGCATAATTTTTGTAGCTTTTATTTGCTAAGGAGTTAGAAAGATTAAAATTTGATCTGAAATTTCTCAATTTTCTAACAAAATATACAAAACCAATAAAGGCCAAAATATCAATTGCAATTGCACATATTTTGGCCAAAATATCAACTAATACCTCACTATTTTTGAATTTTTTGCACTATGTTTTTCGGGGTGCAGCCAAGCCCAGACACGTCTGGTCTCGCATGAGGGGTGTTCACACTGTTATGCATTGAGAGTGTGCTAGCCAGCCTGCCTAATAGAAGAGTAGGGGCGTGACTAATAGGCTGTGAACCAGACACTATGCAGTAACCTTGTGTGAACAACACCCTATGCGTGTCTTCATTGTGCAATTGAATACTGGGCAGTCGTCCCCTCCTTGAAAGGGTATATGGAGAGTGGCTGTTGATCTGGTATTTTGCACTTGTGTTGCTAACATCTTGCTATATGGGCTGACTGCACCCTGCAGTGCATTTGTTCCAAGACCTGGGCAGGTAACTGTTACTGCCTTTTTGTTTGCTGTATAAATTGAATTTTTGGAGACCTTGAGTCTTCTTTAGTGGCTTTGCTGAGTAGTTTAGTGTAGGGGCTCTCATTGCTACAGAAATGCCAAACATGTGAACGCTAAATGTGGTTTAGACACACTGCGGGGCTCAGAAGGGAGAAGGGCATTTGAATTTGGAAGTGCAGAATTCTCTGGATTTCTTTTGAGGGTAGGGGAGCCATAGGGCTTTTCTAAAGCCTTTGTACTACTAGTACAAATTAACATGAAAGCTCCCTATATTTCCATTGACAGATGACAGACCTGAGTGAGGGCTTGCTTTTTTTGTGGATTGAGTTGAAGCTTTTATTGGGAACATTTTAGATTACATTTTGGATCACATTTATCCTGTGCTCTATGCTGAGCACTTACATAGGAGGTTCCATATAAATTTCTGAATGACGTGATTCAGATGAAACCTTGAGGGATTCATTCATTATAATGAGGAAGCAGAGTTACTCTGGACTCCGCCTGATCTCTGATCAGCGGTGTCGTTTCAGAGTTGCACAAAACTGTGGCTTGCTTAAAAAGTTGAACATCACAACTTCACAGCATCTGAGTCCACAGTGTCTCCATTTGCCTCATTATAGATAATCTTCTGAGAAGGGTTCTATCTGAAACACGTATTTCAATGATTTACATGAAAATCCCGGTGTAAGCGCTCAGCGTACAGCGCAGGATGAATGTAAGCTGAACCCTACTGCGATCTTTGGCAAAAGAAACAAGAAATTGAAGGATGCACAGCTAATACACTGCTCAAACAAATAAAGGGAACACTCAAATAACACATCCTAGGGGATCTCATCCCAGACCTGGACTAAAGCATCCGCCAACTCCTGGACAGTCTGTGGTGCAACGTGACGTTGGTGGATGGAGTGAGACATGATGTCCAAGATGTGCTCTATCAGATTCAGGTCTGGGGAACGGGCAGGCCAGTCCATAGCTTTAATGCCTTCATATTGCAGGAACTGCTGACACACTCCAGCCACATGAGGTCTGGCATTGTCTTGCATTAGGAGGAACCCAGGGCCAACCGCACCAGCATATGGTCTCACAAAGGGTCTGAGGATCTCATCTCGGTACCTAATGGCAGTCAGGCTACCTCTGGCGAGCATATGGAGGGCTGTACGGCCCTTCAAAGAAATGCCACCCCACACCATTACTGACCCACTGCTAAACCGGTCATGCTGAAGGATGTTGCAGGCAGCAGATCATTCTACATGGTGTCTCCTGACTCTGTCAAGTCTGTCACATGTGCTCAGTGTGAAACTGCTTTCATTTGTGAAGATCACAGGGCATGAGTAGCGACTGCCAATCCTGGTGTTCTATGACAAATGCCGAGCGTCCTGCACGGTGTTGAGCTGTAAGCACAACCCCCAACTGTGGACGTCGGGCACTCAGACCATCCTCATGGAGTCGGTTTCTAACTGTTTGTGCAGACACATGCACATTTGTGGCCTGTGGAGGTCATTTTGCAGGGCTCTGGCAGTGCTCCTCCTGTTCCTCCTTGCACAAAGGCGGAGGTAGCGGTCCTGCTGCTGGGTTGTTGCCCTCCTGCTGCCCCTCCAACATCTCCAGGTGTACTGGCCTGTCTCCTGGTAGCGCCTCAAGCCTCTGGACATTACGCTGACAGACACAGCAAACCTTCTTGCCGCAGCTCGCATTGATGTGCCATCCTGGATGAGCTGCACTACCTGAGCCACTTGTGTGGGTTGTAGAGTCCGTCTCATGCTACCATGAGTATGAAAGCACAACCAACATTCAAAAGTGACCAAAACATCAGCCAGAAAGCATTGGTACTGAGATGTGGTCTGTGGTCCCCACCTGCAGAACAACTCCTTTATTGAGTGTGTCTTGATAATTGCCAATAATTTCCATCTGTTGCCTATTCCATTTGCACAACAGCATGTGAAATTGATTGTCAATCAGCGTTGCTTCCTAAGTGGACAGTTTGATTTCACAGAAGTTTGATTTACTTGGAGTTATATTCTGTTGTTTAAGTGTTGCTTTTATTTTTTGAGCAGTGTATATAATGTCAGGGTGCATCATCATGCATCAAGACAATCATATATGTAGGGGAGAAGAGAAAGAGATGCAATAACGATGTGCACACCTTGAGTCATGGATCGTATAAAATTATAACACTTTATTAAACCAAAAATATACCCCAAAATCCAACTAAAAAAATGAAAAAACACAACCCCAATGAACAGATATCAATACACCACATAATATGACCAAAGTTGGGATAAACATGATTAGGCTTATATTGGACAGTAAGTATTATATCTCCTCAGAGTGGGCTTAAATCATATAGCCAGAATGTAGTCTGGAAGACGATGTATAACAATATGTAACCCAGAAATACAATAGACTGTAAAGTGCTATGTGCAATACAGGCAGGACAGAGCAACCAGCTTGTCCACAATTAGAATATATACAGTCATGGCCAAAAGTTTTGAGAATGACACAAATATTATATTTTCACATGATCTGCTGCCCTCTGGTTTTTATGTGTGTTTGACAGATGTTTTTATCACAGACAGAAATATAATAATTGCAAACATATGAGTAACAAAAGCTTAATTGACAGTTAGAATGAGTTAATGCAGCAAGTCAATATTTGCAGTGTTGACCCTTCTTCTTCAGGACCTCTGCAATTCTCCCTGGCATGCTCTCAGTCAACTTCTGGACCAAATCCTGACTGATAGCAGTCCATTCTTGCACAATCAATGCTTTCATTTTGTCAGAATTTTTAGGTTTTTGTTTGTCCACCCGTCTCTTGATGATAGACCACAAGTTCTCAATGGGATTAAGATTGGGGAGTTTCCAGGCCATGGACCCAAAATCTCTATGTTTTGTTCCCTGAGCCATTTAGTTATCACCTTTGCTTTATGGCAAGGTGCTCCATCATGCTGGAAAAGGCATTGTTGATCGCCAAACTGCTCTTGGAGGGTTGGGAGAAGTTGCTCTTGGAGGACATTCTGGTACCATTCTTTATTCATGGCTGTGTTTTAGGCAAGACTGTGAGAGAGCCGATTCCCTTGACTGAGAAGCAACCCCATACATGAATGGTTTCAGGATGCTTAACAGTTGGCATGAGACAAGACTGGTGGTAGCGCTCACCTTGTCTTCTCCGAATGAGGCGTTTTCCTGATGTCCCAAACAATCGAAAAGGGAATTCATCAGAGAAAATAACTTTACCCCAGTCCTCAGCAGTCCACTGCCTGTACCTTTTGCAGAATATCAGTCTGTCCATGATGTTTTTTCTGGAGAGAAGTGGCTTCTTTGCTGCCCTCCTTGAGACCAGGCCTTGCTCCAAGAGTCTCTGCCTCACAGTGCGTGCAGATGCACTCACACCTGCCTGCTGCCATTCCTGAGCAAGCTCTGCACTGCTGGTAGCCCGATCCCGCAGCTGAAACACTTTTAAGAGACGGTCCTGGCGCTTGCTGGTCTTTCTTGGGCGCCCTGAAGCCTTTTTGGCAACAATGGAACCACTCTCCTTGAAGTTCTTGATGATGCGATAGATTGTTGACTGAGGTGCAATCTTTCTAGCTGCGATACTCTTCCCTGTAAGGCCATTTTTGAGCATTGCAATGATGACTGCACGTGTTTCTTTAGAGATAACCATGGTTAACATAAGAGAAACAATGATGCCAAGCACCAACCTCCTTTTAAAGTGTCCAGTGGTGTCATTCTTACTTAATCATGACAGATTCATCTCCAGCCATGTCCTCATCAACACCCACACCTGTGTTAATGGAGCAATCACTGAAAAGGGATAGCTGATCTTTTAAAGGCAGGGCTGCAATGATGTTGAAATGTGTTTTGGGGGATAAAGTTCATTTTCTAGCCAAATATTGACTTTGCAAGTAATTGCTGTTAAGCTGATCACTCTTTATAACATTCTGGAGTATATGCAAATTGCCATTAGAAAAAGTGAAGCAGTAGACTTTGTAAAAATTAATATTTGTGTTATTCTCAAAACTTTTGGCCATGACTGTACATGAATACCAAGTTTTAAAATAGCACAGGTAAACTCACATAGAAGCAAGTATAGGGGGGAGCAACATGGATTAGTATCAAGGTTCAAGCATAATTATACACCAGACAGCCCTAAACAAACAATATAAACCATAAGAAATACATGATATAATAGCAATACAATGGGGGAAATAAGTATTTGATCTCTTGCTGATTTTGCAAGTTTGCCCACTGACAAAGACATGAACAGTGTATAATTTTAAGGGTAGGTTACTTTTAAAATTGAGAGATAGAATATCAAAATAAAATCCAGAAAAACACTTTGTGTAAATTATATAAATTTATTTGCATTTTGTAGTGAGAAATAAGTATTTGATCCCTCTAGCAAACAAGACTTAATATTTGGTGGCAAAACCCTTGTTGGCAAGCACAGCAGTCAGACGCTTTTTGTAGTTGATGATGAGGTTTGCGCACTTGTCAAGAGGAAATCTGGTCCACTCCTCTTTGTAGATCATCTCTAAATCATTAAGATTTTGAGGCAGTCGCTTGGCAACTCGGAGCTTCAACTCCCTCCATAAGTTTTCTATTGGATTAAGGTCTGGAGATTGGTTAGGCCACTCCATGACCTTAATGTTCTTCTTTTTGAGCCACTCCTTTGTTGCTTTGGATGTATCTTTTGCGTCATTGTTTTGCTGGAAGACCCAGGAATGACCCATTTTTAACATCCTGGTGGAGGGAAGAAGGTTGTCACTCAGGATTTTATGGTACATGGCTCCATCCATTCTCCAATTGAAGTGGTGAAGTAGTCCTGTGCCCTTAGCAGAGAAACACCCCAAAACATAATGTTTCCACCTCCATACTTGAGATTGTGGACAGGGTTCTTTGGGTCATAGGTAGCATTTCTCTTCCTCCAAACACGGCAAGTTGAGTTAATGCCAAAGACCTCAATTTTTGTCTCATCTGACCACTGCACCTTCTCCCAATCACTCACAGAATCATTCAGGTGTTCATTGGCAAACTTCAGACAGGTCTGCACATGTGCCTTCTTGAGCATGGGGACCTTGCACGCACTGCAGGATTTTAAACCTTTGCGGCATAATGTGTTATAGTGAGGTATAGAACTTGCAAGAGTGAGGACCCGTGATGTGGGTTGCAAGCCTGTGTATTTGGGCCAAAATATCAACCAATACCTCACTATTTTTGTATTTTGTGTACTATTTCTCAGGGTGAAGACAAGAACAGCACTTTTGGTCCTATATACAGGGGTGTTCACACTGGCATGCATTGAGAGTGTGATGGCCAGCCCACCTAGTTGAATAATAGGGGCGTGACTAATAGGTTGAGAACCAGACACTATGCTTTTACCCTTGTGTTCACAGCGCCCTATATGGGCCTTTATTGTGCAATTGGATACTAAGCAGTCACCCCCTCCATGAGTGGGTAGGTGGAGAGTGGCTGTTGATTTGATATTTTGCACCTGTGCTGAGAACATCTTGCTTTATGGGCTGGCTGCATCCTGTAGTGCATTGTGCTAAGATCTGGGCAGGTAAGTGTTGCTGCCTTTTTTCTGCTGTTTTGTTTGAATTTTTAGATGATTTTAGTCCTTTTTTGTGGCTTTGCTAATAGTTTAGTGGTAGGACTTAAAAGGCGCGAGGACCCGTGACGTGGGTTGCAAGCTTGTGTATTTTGGCCAAAATATCGACCAATACCTCACTATTTTTGTATTTTGTGCACTATTTCTCAGGGTGTTGCCAAAACCAGCACTTTTGGTCTTGCTTTATGGGCTAGCTGCATCCTGTAGTGCATTGTTCTAAGATCTGGGCAGGTAAGTGTTGCTGCCTTTTTTCTGCTGTTTTGTTTGTATTTTTAACAAAAACTGCATCTACCAAAGCTTCAGGTAAATTGAGATTATGATCAGTTATATGAAAATTGTAATCACATGTTTTCTACTAGTACAATTTTATGAAAATCTACTTTTAAATTATCATGAAAAATTAAATATTTCATTATACCACTGTAAACAGGTTACTGTTATGTTTCGGTAGCTGAGGAGAGCAGGCAAAAAGGCAATACACCAGAGCAGTTGGAATCTATGAGATTGCAGTACCCTGACTAACCACCACAACTAGAGGCAGCCGTGGAGCGTTCCTACGTTGGTCCTAGACGCCTCGTCACAGCCTGAGAAACTAACTACACCTAAAGACAGAAACAGGAAAGCTATCTGCCCCGGAGCAGAACCCCAAAGATAATAGAAAGCCCCCAAACATGTAATGGCGGTTAGACAAGAGGAAATACTGACACAGAAAGAAAATAGTATGAGCAAACGCTGGGGCCCAAACTATCTAAATAGAAAAGGATAGGAAGGGTACTTACTGCAATCCCAGAAAACCCTGAAAAGCACCAACTCTACTAATTTCAAAATCACCTGAGATCACACGACCTCTACCACCTAAATTAGTTCTCTGGTGTAACAAAATCAAAACAGCAGCCACTGAAAAAACTGGAAAAAGCAAAAGAACAAAACTCAGTGGCTGAACTAAACTGAGAGGGCAGAAGCCCCGGAGGGGACCCTGAAGGCCCCCAAAGAAGTGCAGTACAAAATGCAAAAATATAGCACAAACACAAAAGAAGCAAAAGTCTTATCTGTAAGCAGGAGATGCAGACACGACACAGCAGGCTACAAGGGAAACTGGAATGAAGGATTCAGACCAGAACAATTGATCACCGGCAACCCTGATGGGAAAATGACTCCCTTATATAAGACCAGTCAGTAACACCTGATTCCCAGTCCTCACAATCTTCACTAGCACCACTTGTAACCACCAGAGGGAGCCTCTGCTCAGAACTCATCTCAAACCCATTCACAACAGTACCCCCCCTTGAGGAGGGGTCACCGAACCCTCATTTGAGCAACCAGGTCGGTCAGGATGAGTTCTATGATACGCACGGATAAGTCTCCTAGCATGGATGTCCGAAGCAAACACCCAAGAATTGTCTTCCTGACCATAACCTCTCCATTTAACCAAATACTGGAGTTTCCGTCTAGAAAAACGAGAATCCAATATTTTCTCAACCACATACTCCAGATTGCCCTCAACCAAAACAGGGTCAGGAGGCACAGCAGCAGGAACCACTGGCTCAACAAACCTCTTCAACAAGGACTTGTGGAACACGTTATGGATCTTAAATGTCCCTGGAAGAAGCAAACGAAAAGAAACAGGATTAATAATCTCCATGATCTTATAAGGTCCAATGAACCTAGGCTTAAATTTAGGAGATGCTACTCTCATAGGAATATTCTTTGAGGACAACCAGACCAAGTCCCCCACTTTAAACCGAGGACCATCAGTCCTATGCCGGTTAGCAAACCGCTGGGCCTTCTCCTGAGAGAGGGACAACCTCTCTACTACCTGGTCCCAAATCTGTTGCATACGCTACATAACAGTATCACCGGCCTAAAAAATTGAAAATACTGTTATGTTTCGGTAGCTGAGGAGAGCAGGCAAAAAGGCAATACACCAGAGCAGTTGGAATCTATGGGATTGCAGTACCCTGACTAACCACCACAACTAGAGGCAGCCGTGGAGCGTTCCTACGTTGGTCCTAGACGCCTCGTCACAGCTGAGAAACTAACTACACCTAAAGACAGAAACAGGAAAGCTATCTGCCCCGGAGCAGAACCCCAAAGATAATAGAAAGCCCCCAAACATGTAATGGCGGTTAGACAAGAGGAAATACTGACACAGAAAGAAAATAGTATGAGCAACGCTGGGGCCCAAACTATCTAAATAGAAAAGGATAGGAAGGGTACTTACTGCAATCCCAGAAAACCCTGAAAAGCACCAACTCTACTAATTTCAAAATCACCTGAGATCACACGACCTCTACCACCTAAATTAGTTCTCTGGTGTAACAAAATCAAAACAGCAGCCACTGAAAAAACTGGAAAAGCAAAAGAACAAAACTCAGTGGCTGAACTAAACTGAGAGGGCAGAAGCCCCCGGAGGGGACCCTGAAGGCCCCCAAAGAAGTGCAGTACAAAATGCAAAAATATAGCACAAACACAAAAGAAGCAAAAGTCTTATCTGTAAGCAGGAGATGCAGACACGACACAGCAGGCTACAAGGGAAACTGGAATGAAGGATTCAGACCAGAACAATTGATCACCGGCAACCCTGATGGGAAAATGACTCCCTTATATAAGACCAGTCAGTAACACCTGATTCCCAGTCCTCACAATCTTCACTAGCACCACTTGTAACCACCAGAGGGAGCCTCTGCTCAGAACTCATCTCAAACCCATTCACAACAGTACCCCCCCTTGAGGAGGGGTCACCGAACCCTCATTTGAGCAACCAGGTCGGTCAGGATGAGTTCTATGATACGCACGGATAAGTCTCCTAGCATGGATGTCCGAAGCAAACACCCAAGAATTGTCTTCCTGACCATAACCTCTCCATTTAACCAAATACTGGAGTTTCCGTCTAGAAAAACGAGAATCCAATATTTTCTCAACCACATACTCCAGATTGCCCTCAACCAAAACAGGGTCAGGAGGCACAGCAGCAGGAACCACTGGCTCAACAAACCTCTTCAACAAGGACTTGTGGAACACGTTATGGATCTTAAATGTCCCTGGAAGAAGCAAACGAAAAGAAACAGGATTAATAATCTCCATGATCTTATAAGGTCCAATGAACCTAGGCTTAAATTTAGGAGATGCTACTCTCATAGGAATATTCTTTGAGGACAACCAGACCAAGTCCCCCACTTTAAACCGAGGACCATCAGTCCTATGCCGGTTAGCAAACCGCTGGGCCTTCTCCTGAGAGAGGGACAACCTCTCTACTACCTGGTCCCAAATCTGTTGCATACGCTACATAACAGTATCACCGGCCTAAAAAATTGAAAATACTGTTATGTTTCGGTAGCTGAGGAGAGCAGGCAAAAAGGCAATACACCAGAGCAGTTGGAATCTATGGGATTGCAGTACCCTGACTAACCACCACAACTAGAGGCAGCCGTGGAGCGTTCCTACGTTGGTCCTAGACGCCTCGTCACAGCCTGAGAAACTAACTACACCTAAAGACAGAAACAGGAAAGCTATCTGCCCCGGAGCAGAACCCCAAAGATAATAGAAAGCCCCCAAACATGTAATGGCGGTTAGACAAGAGGAAATACTGACACAGAAAGAAAATAGTATGAGCAAACGCTGGGGCCCAAACTATCTAAATAGAAAAGGATAGGAAGGGTACTTACTGCAATCCCAGAAAACCCTGAAAAGCACCAACTCTACTAATTTCAAAATCACCTGAGATCACACGACCTCTACCACCTAAATTAGTTCTCTGGTGTAACAAAATCAAAACAGCAGCCACTGAAAAAACTGGAAAAAGCAAAAGAACAAAACTCAGTGGCTGAGCTAAACTGAGAGGGCAGAAGCCCCCGGAGGGGACCCTGAAGGCCCCCAAAGAAGTGCAGTACAAAATGCAAAAATATAGCACAAACACAAGAGAAGCAAAAGTCTTATCTGTAAGCAGGAGATGCAGACACGACACAGCAGGCTACAAGGGAAACTGGAATGAAGGATTCAGACCAGAACAATTGATCACCGGCAACCCTGATGGGAAAATGACTCCCTTATATAAGACCAGTCAGTAACACCTGATTCCCAGTCCTCACAATCTTCACTAGCACCGCTTGTAACCACCAGAGGGAGCCTCTGCTCAGAACTCATCTCAAACCCATTCACAACAGGTTACATTTATCAACAACCATGAAAGGTTCCTGTTGTGAATTACTGAAAAATTGGTACACAAAATTAAACTGATATCCAGCTCTAGCAGAATTGTTGCTACACGCCCTGGGGTTCACCCATATATTTTATTATCAAAAGGATACATAAAAAGATATATGTTCTCATTTTTGAGGGATGTATCTTTTACAGTGACTGGCCTGAATCCTATTGGCTCTTCCTTATAACTTCATGGATGTGAGCATGGTCAGCAGGACTTGGTATAGACCATCATATCTGGGCTCCAGGGATGTCTTGACGTGTCTTTTACCATAACCAGATGTCCAGGCTTTGGATCATGAGTCTAGACTATCTGGAATGGAAGAAAAGGCATGCTTGTGCAGACATGTTAACCTATTATGTACACTTTGCACGTAACAGAACAAATCATCATACTTCAAAGTAGGAACCTGAGGAAAATTAGTATCTCAAAGGGTGTCAATCCTGTTCTTTTATTCAGGGTGTGTTTTACAGAAAACAAGGCAAGTGTAGAATGTAAGTCCGCAAGGACAGGGTCCTTCTCTTGTTTAACATCAGTCAGAGTCATGGACTGTTCCATCTGTTGTATCTTCCGCTAACTTCTTTATAAATTCCCAAAATTCTTTGCCACTACCTCTGGTCAGTTTATACTCAATATGTCTTTTGCCCTGGTGTTGGCAGTGACATAACTTAAAATGAAGTTTCCCATCATGTCTCCTCTCCTGCCTTTGCTTTAGTCAAAGCATCTAAATCTCTCCTGGTACAGTAATAATTCACTCGTAGAGATCTAGTAACCGTTAAGAACAGTTCGTCACAGGCTCCAAGAGGCAGGGCTCAAGTCATGTAAAGCTAGAAAAAAGCCTTTCATCAATGAGAAGCAAAGGAGAACCAGGCTGAAGTTTGCCAAAGACCATAAGGATTGGACCATAGAGGACTGGAGTAAGGTAATCTTCTCTGTTGAGTCTAATTTTTTAGCTTTGCCCAACACCTCATCGTCTAACGGTTAGACGAAGACCTGGAGAGACGTACAAGCCAAAGTGTCTTGCACCCACTGTGAATTTGGTGGAGGATCGGTGATGATCTGGGTATGTTTCAGCAAGACTGGAATTGGGCAGGGTAATCTTTGTGAAGGAGTATGAATCAAGCCGCATACAAGGTTATCCTGGAAAAACAAGCAATGTTCCCCAACTCTGAGGTCTGGTTTTTCCAGCAGGACAATGCGCTATGCCACACAGCTAGGTCAATCAATGTGTGGATGAAGGAAATTCCTGTCATGGCCAGCCCAATCTCCAGACCTGAACCCCATTGAAAACCTCTGGAATGTAATCAAGAGGAAGATGGATAGTCACAAGGCATTAAACAAAAAAGAACTGCTTAATTTTGGACCAGGAGTGGCATAAGGTCACCCAAAAGCAGTGTGAAAGACTGGTGGAAAACATGTCAAGACGCATGAAAGGTGTGACTTAAAATCATGGTTATTCCACAAAATATTGATTTCTGAACTATTCTGAGTTAACCCCTTAACGACCGCCGATACGCCTTTTACCCTAGTTAATTAACGGCTCTGTGGAAAAAGTATATATCTCCCCAAGAGATGGATTTTCTCCGGGGTCTCGGCTGCCGGGGGTAGCCGAGACCCAGAGAATATGATTCGGGTCGGTTTTTATTGGCCCCGCTTTTGCGATCACCGTTATTAACAGTTATTAACCGTTATAACGGTGACCCAAAAAAAAGTTGCAATTTTGCTTTCACTTTTTCTCTCCTCTGATGTGATCACACATCAGAGGAGAGCAAAATAGGGTCCCCGATCCTCCGGTACCTCCTGGTCCTCAGGCCCTCCTGCCTCCTAAGGTGGGCGCCGCCATCTTGGTCCGGGAAGAAAATGGCGGGTGCATGCGCAGATTCCATTCATTCATTCAATGTACATTTTGATCACTGTGATAAACTCCATCACAGTGATCAAAATAAAAAAAATAGTAAATAACCCCCCCTTTATCACCCACTTAGTTAGGAAAATATAATGAAATAAAGAAAATATATTTATTTTAATTTTTCCATTAGGGTTAGGGTTAGAATTAGGGTTAGGGTTGGAATTAGGGTTAGGGTTAGAATCAGGGTTAGGGTTAGAATTAGGGTTAAGGTTAGAATTAGGATTAGGGTTGGAATTAGGGTTAGGATTAGGGTTAGGGTTGGGATTAGGGTTAGGATTGGAATTAGGGTTTGGATTAGGGTTAGGATTAGGGTTAAGGATTAGGGTTAGGGTTGTGATTAGGGTTAGGGTTGGGATTAGGGTTAGTGTGTGTTAGGGTTAGGATTGTAGCTGGAATTATTATTGTTATACATTTTATAGCGCCATTTATTCCATGGCGCTTTACATGTGAAAAGGGGCAAATATAGACAAGTACAATAAACGTGAGCAATACAAGGCACACACAAGTACAGAAGGAGAGAGGACCCGTCCGCAAGGGCTCACAGTCTACAGGGTTGGGTGAGACTCAGGATCACTGCAGGTTGTAGGCTTGTCAGAAGAGGTAGGCCTTCAGGTTCTTTTTGAAGGTTTCCGTGGTAGGCGCGAGTCTGATGTGTTGGGGTAGAGAATTCCAGAGTAATGGGGAGGCACAGGAGAAGTCTTGTATGCGGTTGTGGGATGAAGAGATAAAGGGAGAGTAGAGAAGGAGATCTTGAGAGGATCGAAGGTTGCGTGTGGGTATGTACCGGGAGACCATGTCACAGATGTATGGAGGAGACAGGTAGTGGATGGCTTTGTATGTCATAGAGTGCTAGAGGGAAGGCCAGTGAGTAGGAGGTTGCAGTAGTCGAGGCAGGAGATGATGAGGGCATGCACTAGTGTTTTTGTAGTTTCATGGTCAAGGAATGCACGGATCCAGGAAATATTTTTGCGTTTGAGACGGCAAGAGGAGGCAAGGGTTTGGACATGTAGCTTGAAAGAGAGGGCAGAGTCGATGATCCACCCGAGGCACCGAGCATGCGGGACTGGGGAAAGTGAGCAGCCATTGACGTTGATGGACAGGTCTGGTGGGGGGGTAGAGTGAGATGGGGGAAAGATGATGAGTTCTGTTTTGTCCATGTTCAGTTTTAGAAAGCGAGCAGAGAAGAAAGCAGAAATAGCAGACAGACATTGTGGGATTTTGGTCAGTAAGGAAGTGAGGTCAGGTCCAGATAGGTAGATCTGCGTGTCGTCGGCGTAGAGATGATACTGCAAACCATAGGATTCTATGAGCTGTCCCAGGCCGAGGGTGTAGATGAAGAAGAGTAAAACTGAGCCTTGAGGAACACCAACAGACAGGGGGCGAGGTGAGGAGGTAGTGTGGGAGAGGGAGACACTGAATGTTCGATCTGTTAGATATGATGAGATCCAGGATAAGGCCAAGACTGTGATGCCCAGAGATGAGAGAATCTGTAGCAGGAGGGAATTGTCCACAGTGTCGAAGGCAGAAGACAGGTCCAGGAGAAGGAGGACAGAGTAGTGTCGCTTGCTTTTGGCGGTTAGTAGGTCTTTATTGACTTTTGTTAGGGCAGTTTCAGTTGAGTGATGCAGTCGGAAGCCTCATTATAAGCGGTCAAAGAGGGAGCAGGAGGAGAGGTGGGAGGACAGTTCAAGATGGACATGCTGTTCCAGTAGTTTTGAGGCATAAGGGAGAAGAGATATTGGGCGATAGCTAGACACAGAGGATGGGTCAAGGGAGGTCTTTTTGAGAATGGGTGTGATCGAGGCATGTTTGAAGGATAAGGGGAAGACACCATTTGTAAGTGAGAGGTTGAAGAGGTGTGTTAGAGTAGGGGTGAAGACTGTGGCGAGGCTAAGGATGAGGTGGGATGGGAGCGGGTCAAGCATGCAAGTGGCGAGGTGTGATCTTGATAGGAGGGTGGAAAGCTGATCTTCTGTCATGGTGGAGAAGTTGGTTTTGGAGGAAGAGGGCTGAGCAGCTAAAAGGGGCAATGGGGGCTGTGGGCCAAAGCTGTCTCTGATCGTATCGATCTTCTGCTTAAAGAAAGAGGCAAAGTCTTCAGCAGAAATGAGAGGAGAAGGAGGAGGAGCTGGGGGACGGAGTAGAGAATTGAAAGTGTTGAGCTGTTTAGGGTTGTGAGACAGGGAGGATATGAGAGATGAGAAGTAAGTTTGTTTTGCGGCAGTGAGCGTGGACTTGAAGCTGATGAGGGACTGTTTGTATGTGGTTAAGTGCTCGGCAGAGCGGGATTTTTTCCATCTCCGCTCAGCAACCCTGGAAGCCCGTCTCAGTTCTTTGGTGAGGCTGGTCAGCCGAGGCTGCCTGTTGATTGTACAAGTTTTGCTATGTGTGAGGGGGGCGGCCGAATCAAGTGCTGCTGTTATTGTAGTGTTATAAAAGGTGGCAGCAGAATCTGTGTCATGAAATGAAGATATGTTTGTAAGAGGGAGGAGGGACTCAGAGAGCAATGGTAAATTGAGGTGTTTGAGATTTCTGCGAGGGTGAGTGAGTTTGTGGAGTGGGGGTTGTGCACTGGAAGAAGAGAAGGAAGAGAACATCAGTAGGTTGTGGTCAGAAAGGGGAAGGGTGAGTTAGTAAGATTAGTAAGGGAACAGAGGCGGGTGAAGATAGGGTCCAGCGTGTGACCATCTTTGTGATTGGCCACAGAGGACCATTGAGTGAGGCCAAAGGAGGCAGTGAGCAATAAAAGTTTAGAGGCAGCTGCGGTGGAAGCATCAATGGGGATGTTGAAGTCACCCATGATGATAGTGGGGATGTCAGCAGAGAGGAAATGAAGCAGCCAGGTGGTGAAGTGATTGAGAAAGGTGGAGATGGCTAGTTCTGGGGGGCAGTAGATGACAGCCAGCTGGAGGTTGGAGGGGGAGTAGATGAGGACGGAGTGCACCTCAAACAAGGGAATAGTAGCGGAGGGGGGTTGTTGAATTGGGGTAAAGGAGCAGGTATCAGACAGGAGCAAACCAACTCCTCCACCACGTTTGTTGCTGGGGAGGGGGGTGTGGGATAGGTGGAATCCACTGTATGAGAGTGGGACTGGTGAGGCTGAGTCAGAGAGGGTGAGCCAGGTTTCGGTGATGCCAAGGAAGGAGAGTTTATTGGTGATGAACAGGTCATGGATAAATGACAGTTTATTGCAGATGGAGCGTGCATTCCATAGTGCTCCAGGTAGTGGGACTGAGGGAGTGGGGGCTGGGTGAATGGGTATGAGGTTATCATGGTTGCGAAAACGTGTAGAGGATTGTTGTAGGGTGGTAGAAGTGAGTGTGGGGATGTGTTGAGGAGGGCCAGGATTTGGGGATATGTCACCAGCAGTGGGGAGTAACAGACAGAGCATTAGAAGGTGGGAACAGGATAAGACATGGTGTGGACGTGTGTTCCTGGAGAAAAAGGATTGCTCGTGGAGGAACAGTTCTGAGGAAAAGGTGAGATGACTGGGGTGGATGGAGGGGGAAATGACTACTTCCTTACTAGGTGGGGGGATTACAGGGAATAGGAAGAAAGTAAGTAGTATGGGGGTGAAAGTAAAAAGAAAAGGAAACATGGCAGTGGTTATATATTATGTCAACTTACAGTCAAATTCCAGTCCAATTCTAGTCTAATTTAGAGTATAGTAATTAGAAATCTGTAATTTGAAAGATGTAAGTTGAAAGATGCAGGTCAGACACGTCTGGTCAGACTCATGTCCAAGAATATATGTGCAGATGAGAGGAATCAGCTGTGAGGGGGGTTGTGGGCGTTAAGCAGAGGTGATAAAAGAAAGGGGGAGGGGGCTGGCTACTCAGGTATGCATGGAAGGCACAGGGGGAATGGAGACATTGTGCAAACAGAAATATGGGTAAGTAGTGAAATGCTACAGATTATATTCATATAGACAGTCACAAGCGGTGGGAAAACTGGATAGATGAGAATTGCATACCATAGAGAGATTATATGCACTTCAGACAGTCACAAGCGGTGGGAAAGCTGGATAGATGAGAATTGCATACCACAGAGAGATTATATGCACTTCAGACAGTCACAAGCAGTGGGAAAGCTGGATAGATGAGAATTGCATATCAGAGAGAGATTATAGGGTTGTGAAGGGGATAGGTTTGTGGTTAGGGGTGTGTTGGGGTTAGAGTTGGAGTTAGAATTGAGGGGTTTCCACTATTTAGGCACATCAGGGTATCTCCAAACGCGACATGGCGCCACCATTGATTCCAGCCAATTTTGCGTTCAAAAAGTCAAATGGTGCTCCTTCCCTTCCGAGCCCAGACGTGTGCCCAAACAGTGGTTTACCCCAACATATGGGGCATGAGCATACTCAGGACAAATTGCACACCAACTTTGGGGGTCTAATTCCTCCTGCTACCCTTGGGAAAATAAAAAATTGGGGGCTAAAAAATCATTTTTGTGTAAGAAAAAAAGATTTTTTATTTTCACGGCTCTGCATTATAAACTTCTATGAAGCACTTGGGGGTTCAAATTGCTCACCACATATCTAGATAAGCTCCTTGGGGGTTCTAGTTTCCAAAATGGGATCACTTGTGGGGGGTTTCTACTGTTTAGACACATCAAGGGCTCTGCAAACGTAACATGATGCCCACAGAACATTCCATCAAAGTCTGCATTCCAAAATGGCGCTCCTTCCCTTCCGAGCTCTCCCATGCGCCCACACAGTGGTTCCCCCCACATATGGGGTATCAGCATACTCAGGACAAATTGCACAACAACTTTTGTGGTCCAATTTCTCCTGTTACCCTTGGAAAAAAAAATACCGGGCTAAAAAATCATTTCTGAGGAAAAAAATGATCTTTTATTTTCACGGCTCTGCGTTATAAACTTCTGTGAAGCACTTGGGGGTTCAAAGTGCTCACCATACATCTAGAGAAGCTCCTTGGGGGGGGTCTAGTTTCCAAAATGGGGTCACTTCTGTTTTTTTTTCACTGATTAGGCATATCAGGGCTCTCCAAAGCGACATGGCGTCCAATCTCAATTCCAGCCAATTCTGCATTGAAAAAGTCAAACGGTGCTCCTTCCCTTCTGAGCTCTGCCGTGCGCCAAAACAGTGGTTTAACCCCACATATGGGGTATCAGCGTACTCAGGACAAATTGCACAACAACTTTGGTGGACTAATTTCTACTGTTACTCTTGTAAAAATAAAAATTTAGGGGTGAAAGATCATTTTTGTGAAAAAAAAATGATTTTTTTATTTTCACGGCTCTACGTTATAAACTTCTGTGAAGCAGTTGGCGGTTCAAAGTGCCCTTAAGGGGTCTAGTATCCAAAATGGTGTCACTTGTGGGGGGTTTCCGCTGTTTAGGCACATCAAGGGCTCTCCAAACGTAACATGGCGTCCGATCTCAATTCCAGCCAATTCTTCGTTGAAAAAGTCAAACGGCGCTCATTTCCTTGCGAGCTTTGCCGTGCGCCTAAAAAGTGGTTTATCCCCACATATGGCGTATCAACTTATTCTTATTCAGAAGAAATTGCACAACAAATTTTGTGGTTCATTTTCTCTTTTAACACTTGTGAAAATTAAAAAAATTGGTTCTGAAACAAATTTTTTGCAAAAGAAAAGTTAAATGTTAATTTTTTTCCTTCCACATTGCTTCAGTTCCTCTGAAGCACGTAAAGGGTTAAAAAAAACTTCTTGAATGTGGTTTTGAGCACCTTGAGGGGTCAAGTTTTTAGAATGGTGTCACTTTTGGGTATTTTCTGTCATGTACACCCCTCAAAATGACTTTAAATATGATGTGGTCCCTAAAAAAAATGGTTTTGTAAATTTTATTGTAAAAATGAGAGATCGCTGGTCAACTTTTAACCCTTATAACTTCATAACAAAAAAAATTTGTTTCTAAAATTGTGCTAATGTAAAGTAGACATGTTGAAAATGTTATGTATTAAGAAATTTGTGTAACATCTCTCTGATTTTGATTTTCAAAATTTTCACAATATTTCCATCTTTTCATAAATAAACACAAATCATATAGAAGAAATTTTACAACTATCATGAAGTAAAATATGTCAAGAAAAAAAACAATCTCAGAATCAGCTGGATCCATTAAAGCGTTCCAGAGTTATAACCTCATAAATTGACAGTGGTCAGAATTGTAAAAATTGGCCTGGTCATTAAGCTGCAAATTGGCTCCGTCACTAAGGGGTTAAAACATTAGTATTGTTGCTTCTAAATGATTATGAACTTGTTTTCTTAGCATTATTTGAGGTCTGCAAGCACTGCATTTTTTTATTTTGACCATTTCCTATTTCTGAAAAAAAAAAAAAAATTAATTGCAGTGTATATACCGTATTTTTGGGACTATAAGGTGCACCGGACCATAAGACGCACCCCAAATTTTCAGAAGGAAAATAGGGAAAAAAAATAATGTGTCAAATGGAGGTCCGTCTTACATTCCTAATTTAGCTTACCAGCGAAGGTATCAGCACAGCTATAGAAGTGGTCACAGGGGTCGTTCGGTGGTCCAGGCTGGTGCGGTGGTGGTGCTCCAGTTGCAGGGGTGCTCTGTGGGGTGGCTGTGTCCGTGGGGTGGCTGTGCTTTGTGGGGTGGCTGTGCTCTGTGGGGTGGCTGTGTCCGTGGGGTGGCTGTGTCCATGGGGTGGCTGTGCTCTGTGGGGTGGCTGTGCTCTGTGGGGTGGCTGTGGAGTCGCAATTTACTTACAAATCCTGTGGCAGTGGTCCCGTGGCGGTGGTCCCAATGCAGCCTCCCTGTGCTCTGTGGTGCGGTGGTGTCGGGGCTCTGTAGTGTGGCTGCAGCGGGGCTCTGTGCTGCGTGGGGGCTCTGCCGGCATTTCGTCAAAGCCTGAAAGCCCCCCGCAGCTCTGTTGCTGAGACGCGGAGGCCTCCGGAAAGATGGCTGCCAGGCGCCTTTGGAAAGATGGCCGCCGGGGGCGGAGCATGCTCAGATTCAGATCTCCGACGAGTTCTTGTCCCGAGATCTCGGGAGATGAGATCTCATTGCCGAGATTTGAATTTCAGTATGCGCCCCCCGGCGGCCATCTTTCTGGAGGCCACCGCGTTGCAGCAACGGAGCTGCCAGGGGCTTTCGGGCTATGACGAAATGCCGGCGGAGCCCCCCACGTAGCATGGAGCCCCCACACAGCACAGAGCCCCGCTGCCGCCACATCACAGAACCCCGACAGCACCGCACCACAGAGCACACCGAGGCTGCATCGGGACCGCCGCCGCCACCGGATTTTTAAGTATGTTGCGACCATAAGACGCACCTCCATTTTCCCCAAAAATTTTTGGGGGAAAAAAGTGCGTCTTATGGTCTGAAAAATACGGTATATATAATGTTTCAAATAAACAGTACTCTTCAGATTAGACACTGAACCTCTCTGGTACATAATAATCATTTGTCTTTATAGCAACAGAATGTCAATAATTGGACGATCCCTCAAAATACTCATGAATTTTCTCATTTTTTTCCTCACTGCATTCTATATGTCATTGATTTTTAATCTTCACCTTCATTTTTTTCTGGCTATATAGCCATTATAGCCATGTTTTTTTGTCCGATGAGCTTTTTATGCATCATATTTGTCTTACAGGAAAAGGAGGCGGTGGCAGTCATTTTCCTTGTGTACTGCACTAATATGGAACTAAGTGGGTAAGTATTTTTGCAGTACGGCACATGGCAAACAGAGAGCAATCTACTGCAAGTGAACAAGGAAGCCTACATCTGAGCCAGTCATTGGTGGGTGTATGAGAGGATGCAAGAAAGCCTGAATACACCTTAAAGGATTTGTACTAAGCTTCTAAACAATCCTCTGTTAAAGGGAACTTGTCACCCCCCGGGCGTTTTTAAGTAAAAGAGCCACCTTCAGCAGTACTAAGGCAGCAGTCTGTGAAGGTGGCTCTTTTTTCTCTGGTCCCCTGCAACGCTGAAATATAGAGTTTTAAAAACTAAGTCCCCATACCTTAATTGCGTCCCTGAGGTATGGTTTCTTCCCCAGAATTATCCTCCCCCCAGCCGTCCATCAACCCCCTTCAGCGTCTCTGCGCCTCCTCCTCAGTTGTTTTTCTTTCAGTTCGGTTCTGTGTGGCGCCTGCGCTGTTGTAACAGTCCTCAGGCATGCGCAGTGCGCGCTGCCCGGGAACTGTCAAAAGACTATTGCTCCTGCATCTTTCTCTTTCCCCAGATCCCTCCCCGCAGTGTGTTATCATGTATTCAGACTGCGTGGCTGGCAATCTGGCGCCTGTGCAGTTTACATGTTTAGCTGCACCTGCCCCCTTCTCCCAGTCCCTCCACTTTCATTTTCATACCCTGTGCGGCGTCGGCTGGTGGCAGGCACCAGATTGCCAGCCCCGCAGTGTGAATACATGATGACACACTGCGGGGAGGGATCTGGGGAAAGAGAAAGACGCAAGGGGGTGATAACTTACTGATTGGAGGTGATCAATGGGCTCCCAATGTTCTTGAGAAAGGGGTTCGGTAAACAGAGGTCCAGCGTGCACTATTTAGCTTCATTCATTCACTGTGGGTCTACCAGAGATGGTCAAGCTCTGTACTCCACTATTTACAGCAGTCACATACAGAATAAAGGGAGCTAAGGTGTATATGCTCGATTTACACTTTATTCAGACGAGTCTCTGCATTGGCAAATTCTTGAGATAGATTGGTTATCTTGGAGTTCTGTATTGTCCGTGACCAATATGCAATTTATAAAATTTGTACAACCTCTTTAATTCTGGACTGCCCATAGACTATAAACACTCGGTCATCAGTGGGGTACGAGTCAGCTGTTAAGTACAGCCAGACTCTCCACAGAGAAGACAAACATGATTTATTACAGTGCTTACCTTCTAGATCTTTCTATATACAGAGCTGAACCAGACTTTATGAATACAGATTAGGAACGCTAACAGTCTTGGTGTGATCACAGGGTTTTGGAGAGGGAACAGGAGTCAGCTCTTCTTTGAAGCCAGGAGGCTAAACTTCACTTGTAAATGGGGCTAAAATACCAGCCTCAGTTGCCGGAAAAATGAGCAATAAAAATAATGCATTCACATTCACAAAAAGCCGTTTCTTAAAACCCTTTAGCCCAACCCCATCGAAAAAATATGTCATATGTAAAACAAGCAACAATGCTTTACCTCACAAAAGGCAGCAGCTGCAATGCCATACTGTAATGTCTGTATACCCAGGAGCTGTGGTATGATCAGACCATGTCCCTGTACGGTCAGTCTCGGCCAATACACAGTACACAGCAGGGGCATTTTTATAAGATTATCTCAGCACAGGAACATTTTATTTAAACACATCCAGTGTGTGGAACTTATTATTATTCCAAGATCTATTGATTAAAATGTACTTTGTTTATAGGAAACATGAATGTCTAACAATGCTTCTGGACAGTTCTTACATGGGTTACATGTTTTTCACTATACATCTCCTTTGCTGTTGTTGATTGCTATGGTAGCTGCATTGTTTTTACCTAGTATTATATCCTGTAAAGCAACGTTCAAGAACAATCATAATCTGAAAGTATGTGATATGGGTACAGACAATATATGCCAATCATAGAAAGGATTTTGCCAGCATGCAGCTATAATAACACTTGCATAAAGTACTATCTGGAAAGCCACAGTTAATAAGCAGCCTTAGCTGTCAGATAACAATTTAGTATTGCACAGATACAACCTTATGAGACATTTAAATCTCTGCATGTAGGAAATCTATAAATTATTTGACTGTACTACAGTTAACTTACACACATGCATTATGTCTGTTATTTTCTATGAAGAAACACTGCATGAATGTTAACAAGAAGCTGGAAGACCATACATACTATAGTGTCAAGAGGGAGATAAAGTCAGTGGTATAGATCTTCTTGACACGTATACAGTGGCTTGCAAAAGTATTCACCCCTTGGCATTTTTCATGTTTTGCTACCTCACAACCTGGAATTTCACTGTTTTTTTAAGGGGAGGAAAAGGAACTATGTCGGCACATCCATCCAGGATATAAGTAAAATCTTTATTGTATAGGTTTTTATTATTATTAAACCTCAGGAAACCTGACATGTTTCTGGTTTGTACAGCACCCTTATTCATAGAAGAACGTTATACTATGATAAGGGTGTTGTATACCCCAGAAACGAGTCAGGTTTCCTGAGGTTTCATTTTGCCATGTTTCAATCTATTTTTCAATAAAGAAAGATTTTACTTATATCCTTTCCTCCACTATTTGTATGTGATCACCAGATCACCCTTGGACGAAGTCCAGCTAAACCCTTGATCGAAGGATTCACAATGTGGTAAGCTTCCAAACTTCCCTCTCCTTCCTCCCCACGACTATTACTTCTGTTTTTTTTTTAGGGTTTTCATCAGTTCATGTAAAGAACATGCCTATAAATGTGAACATTTGGTTTTCTTTTTATTATGAAGCAAACAAAAATAGGACAAAATATTTCAGTGTACAGTGTAAAATAACTATTCACCCTCCTAAAGTCAGTATTTTGTAGAACCTTCTTTTGCCGCTACTAAAGCTGCAAGTCACTTTGGCTAAGTCTCTGTGAGCTTCCCACAACTTGCTACTGGGATCTTTGCCCATTCCTCAAGTCAAAACTGCTCCAGCTCCTTTAAATTAGATGGTTTCCTCTGGTGAACAGCAATCTTCATGTCTGACCATTAACTCTCAACTAGATTTTTGTCTTGGTTTTGACTCGGGCACTCCAAAATGCTGGTGATATCTCTCCAAATCCTGGTCCTCCTCACCACATCCCCACAGTCATTTCTATCTCCCATCCACGCTCTATCACACATTTCCATAACCTCTCCAACCTTATACCCATTTGCCCGGCCCCAGCTTCCCCAGTCCCACTAACAAGAGCTCTGTGGAACTCTCGCTCTGTCTGCAATAAACTTTCCTTCATCCATGATCTTTTTATTAATAACAAACTATCCTTCCTCGCCATCACTGAAACCTGGCTCACCCCCTCTGACACAGCCTCTCCTGCTGCACTCTCGTATGGTGGATTCCACCTTTCCCACACCCCCCGCCCCAGAAGCAAGCATGGTGGAGGAGTTGGTTTTCTCATGTCAGATAACTGCTCCTTCTCCCACATCCCACTGCCACCCTCTGTTACCCTTCCTTTGAGGTGCACTCTGTACGCATCTACTCCCCCTCCAACCTTCAACTAGCTGTCATTTACCGCCCCCCAGGACCAGCCACCACCTTCTTTGACCACTTCACCACCTGGCTACTTCATTTCCTTTCCACCGACATCCCCACTATCATCTTGGGGGACTTCAACATCCCCATCGACACTTCCCTCTCAGCTGCCACTAAACTTCTATTCCTCACTTCCTCCTTCAGCCTCACTCAGTGGTCTTCTGCAGCCACTCACAAAGATGGCCACACACTAGACCTCATCTTCACCCGCCTCTGCTCCCTATCTAACCTCTCTAACTCACCTCTTCCTCTGACCACAACCTACTTACATTATCTTCCCTCTCCTCTCCAGGTCCATGATCCCCACCCCAGAAACTTGCACACCCTCGCAGAAACCTTAAACACCTCGATCTACACTCACTGTCCGAATCCCTCCTCCCTCTTAGGCCTCTTTCACACTTCCGGCGGGCGCCTGGCAGCGCCCCCGGCATTTTGCCGCAGCGCCGCATCTGAAAATCTGATGCGCCGCATGCGGCTTTTTTTGCATTGACATGCATTAGCGCCGGATGGCGCCGCATGTCAATGCGTTGCATGCGGTTTTGTCCGGATGCGGTGCAAATGTACATTGCGGCGTCCGGAAAAAACGCTGCATGTAACGTTTTTTGTTTTTGCCGGATGGTTTCTTATCTCTCCAAGCATCAGAAACCATCCGGCAAAAAACCGCATTTTGGCCGCCGGAAGTGTGAAAGGTTTTCACATGCGGCGCTGCGGCAAAATGCCGGGGCGCCGCCAGGCGCCCGCCGGAAGTGTGAAAGAGGCCTTACAGACATAAGTTCCCTACACAATGCGGATGCCGCTGCCGCTCTATATAACACCACAATAGCTGCAGCTCTGGAATCGGTCACCCCTCTCACACATACCAAAGCTCGCAAAATCAACAGACAGCCCTGGCACACCAGCCTGACCAAAGAACTGAGGCAAGCTTCCAGGGCTGCTGAGCGGAGATGGAAAAGATCGCACTCCAATGAGGACTTCATCACATTCAAACAGTCCCTCACTACTTTCAAGACCACACTCGCTGCAGATAAACAAACCTACTTCTCATCTCTCATATCCTCCCTGTCTCACAACCCCAAACAGTTATTCAACACCTTCAATTCTCTCCTCCGCCCCCAGTACCTCCTCCCTCCCCCATCATCTCAGCCGAAGACTTTGCCTCATTTTTCAAGGAGAAGATTGATAACATCAGACACAGTTTTGGTCAACAACCCCCAGACCCTTCCTCCTAACTGCCCTGCCCTCCTCCTCCAAAACCAACTTCTCCACCATTACAGAAGATCGACTCTCCACCCTACTCTCAAGATCACATCTCACTACCTGTGCACTTGACCCAATCCCATCCCACTTCATCCCAAACCTCACCACAGTGTTCATCCCAACCCTAACCCATCTCTTCAACCTATCACTAACAACTAGTGTTTTCCCCTCAAGCTTTAAACAAGCCTCAATCACACCTATCCTCAAAAAGCCCTCTCTTGACCCATCCTCTGTATCTAGCTATCACCCTATATCACTTCTCCCCTATGCCTCAAAACTACTGGAACAACACGTCCATCTTGAACTGTCCTCCCACCTCTCATCTTGCTCCCTCCTCGACCACCTACAATCTGGCTTCCGGCCACACCACTCCCCTGAAACTGCCCAAACTAAGGTCACCAATGACCTACTATCTGCCAAGGCCAAGCGACACTACTCTGTCCTCCTCCTCCTGGACCTGTCCTCTGCCTTTGACACAGTGGACCATTCCCTATTACTACAGACCCTCTCATCTCTTGGTATCACAGGCTTGGCCCTATCTTGGATCGCGTCATACCTAACAGACCGGACATTCAGCGTCTCCCACTCACACACCACCTCCTCACCGCACCCTCTATCTGTGGGAGTCCCGCAAGGTTCAGTCCTAGGGCCCCTGCTCTTCTCCATGTACACCTTCGGCCTCGGACAGCTCATACAATCTCACGGCTTTGGATATCACCTCTATGCTGATGACACACAGATCTACATCTCTGGACCAGATATCACCTCCCTACTAAACAGAATCCCTCAATGTCTGTCCGCTATTTCATCCTTTTTCTCCGCTAGATTCCTAAAGCTTAATATGGACAAAACAGAATTCATCATCTTTCCCCCATCTCACACAACCCCTCCAATGGACCTATCATTTAATGTAAACGACTGCCCACTCTCTCCAGTCCCACAAGCTCTCTGCCTCGGGGTTATCCTTGACACTGATCTCTCTTTTAAACCACATATCCAAGCCCTCTCCACCTCCTGCCGACTTCAACTCAAAAATATCTCACGTATCTGTACATTCCTCAACCAAGAATCTGCAAAAACCTTAGTCCATGCCCTCATCATCTCCCGCCTCGACTACTGCAACCTCCTGCTCTGTGGCCTCCCCTCTAACACTCTTGCACCCCTCCAATCTATTCTAAACTCTACTGCCCGACTAATCCACCTGTCCCCACGCTATTCCCGGCCTCTCCCCTCTGTCAATCCCTGCACTGGCTCCCTGTTGTGAATGGAGTTTGAGATGAGTTCTGAGCAGAGACTCCCTCTGGTGGTTACAAGCGGTGCTGGTCTGTTCAGTGAAGATTGTGAGGACTGGGAATCAGGTGTTACTGACTGGTCTTATATAAGGGAGTCATTTTCCCATCAGGGTTGCCGGTGATCAATTGTTCTGGTCTGAATCCTTTATTCCAGTTTCCCTTTTAGCCTGCTGTGTCGTGTCTGCATCTCCTGCTAACAGATAAGACATTTTCTTCTTTTGTGTTTGTGCTATATTTTTGCATTTTGTCCTGCACTTCTGTGGGGGCCTTCAGGGTCCCCTCCGGGGGCTTCTGCCCTCTCAGTTTTGTTCAGCCACTGATATTTGTACTTTTGCTTTTTCCAGTTTTTTCAGTGGCTGCTGTTTTGATTTTGTTACACCAGAGAACTAATTTAGGTGGTAGAGGTCGTGTGATCTCAGGTATTTTTGAAATTAGTAGAGTTGGCGCTTTTCAGGGTTTTCTGGGATTGCAGTAAGTACCCTTCCTATCCTTTTCTATTTAGTTAGTTTGGGCCCCAGCGTTTGCTCATACTATTTTCTTTCTGTGTCAGTATTTCATCTTGTCTAACCGCCATTACATGTTTGGGGGCTTTCTAATATCTTTGGGGTTCTGCTCCGGGGCAGATAGCTTTCCTATATCTATCTTTAGGTGTAGTTAGTTTCTCAGGCTGTGACGAGGCGTCTAGGACCAACGTAGGAACGCTCCATGGCTGCCTCTAGTTGTGTGGTTAGTCAGGGTACTGCAATCTCATAGATTCCAACTGCTCTGGTGTATTTCCTTTTTTACCTGCACTCCTCAGCTACCGAAACATAACAGTATCACCGGCCTAAAAATTGAAATTTGTATGGTACTCACAGAAGGGAAAAAATATTGTGAAAGAAAAAAGGTTGTCAGAGTTGTCAGAGATATTTTTCTATTTGTTGCATTTTTTTTTTTTCCCTCTGTATCTCTGGGTGCTGGGGAGGATCTTGTCTCTCAATGGAGTTTGCACGGTTGTCTGGCCGTGTGGATCAGCTTGCCACTGAGGTTCAGAGTATTGCTGCATATCTTGCTGGGTTGCCTGTTGTGGAACCTAGGATCCCCATGCCAGATTTGTTTTTGGGGGATCGAGCTAAGTTTCAGAATTTCAAAAATAATTGTAAATTGTTTTTTGCCTTAAAATCTAAGTCTCAGGGAACGCAGCGCAGCAGGTTCAAATTATCATCTCTCTCCTGCGCGGCGATCCTCAGGATTGGGCTTTTTCCCTGACACCTGGGGATCCTGTTTTGAGTGATGTTGATGCATTTTTTCAGGCTTTGGGGTTATTGTACGATGAGCCTAATGTCACTGATCAAGCTGAAAAAGCCTTGTTAGCATTAAATCAGGGGCCTTATGACGCTGAGTTATACTGTCAGAGATTCCGTAGGTGGGCAGTCCTGACCAAATGGAATGACGACGCTTTGGCAGCCCTTTTCCGGAATGGTCTGTCAGATAATGTAAAGGATGTTATGGTGGGATTCCCTGTCCCCTCTGGTCTCAATGATTCTATGTCATTAGCGATTCAAATTGACAGACGTTTGCGTGAGCGGAGAAGTATGCGTGGAATGGTGTTGCCTTGTGAACCAGCTTCTGAACCCATGCAGTGTGAT
The DNA here is from genome assembly GCA_033576555.1 of Oophaga sylvatica. Classification (NCBI taxonomy): domain Eukaryota; kingdom Metazoa; phylum Chordata; class Amphibia; order Anura; family Dendrobatidae; genus Oophaga; species Oophaga sylvatica. Next base: position 288,631,437 of record JARQOD010000005.1, on the reverse strand, counting down.
AGAGTGGTGTCTGGGGCACAGCGTCATGAGTTTCGAAAGCGCAATGGTTTATGTTTCTACTGTGGTGATGCTTCTCATGCTATTTCAGTCTGCCCTAAGCGGGGAAGACGTTTTGCACGCTCAGTTGTCTTGGGTAGTGTTCAGACTAAGTTTTTATTAACTGTCACTCTGATATGCTCTCTGTCCTCATTTTCTGCTCAGGCTTTCGTTGATTCTGGAGCAGCTATTAACCTGATGGATTATGATTTTGCTAAACGTTGTGGGTTTCCCTTGATACCCCTACAGAAGTCTATTCCCCTACTGGGGATCGATTCTACCCCTTTGGCTGAGAATAAACCCCAGTTTTCTACTCAGGTGATAATGAGGGTTGAACCTGATCACCAGGAGTGCTGCAAATTTTTGGTTCTGTATAATCTGCATGACATTATCGTGCTGGGTTTCCCTTGGTTACAGTCTCATAATCCTGTTTTGGATTGGAAATCTGTGTCTGTAACCAGTTGGGGCTGCCAATGTGTTAATACCAACACTCCTGTTTTTTCTGCCTCCCCCCAGGTTCAGGATGTTCCTGACTTTTTGATTGATTTTTCTGATGTGTTTAGCGAAAGTAAATCTGCATCCTTGCCTCCCCATAGGAGCTATGACTGCGCTATTGAATTAGTGCCGGGTAGTAAATTCCCTAAAGGTCGCCTTTTTAACTTGTCTGTACCTGAACATGACGCTATGCGGTCTTATATCAAGGAATCATTGGAGAAGGGTCATATCAGACCATCCTCTTCACCCTTAGGTGCCGGTTTTTTCTTTGTGGCCAAAAAAGATGGTTCATTAAGGCCGTGTATTGATTATCGTCTCTTGAACAATATTACTGTGAAATATCAATACCCGTTACCCTTGATTTCTGACCTGTTTTCCAGGGTGAAAAACGCTACTTGGTTTACCAAGCTTGACCTCAGGGGGGCGTATAACCTTATTCGCATTAAGCACGGGGATGAATGGAAGACGGCATTCAATACCCCTGAAGGGCATTTTGAGTACCTAGTGATGCCCTTTGGGCTCACTAATGCTCCTTCCGTCTTCCAGTCCTTCATGAATGACATTTTCAGGGATTTTGTGGACAAATTTCTGATTGTTTATTTGGATGATATCTTGATTTTTTCTAATGACTGGGACTCTCATGTGAAACATGTTCGAACTGTGTTCCAGATTTTGAGAGAGAATGCTCTGTATGTGAAGGGATCAAAGTGTCTTTTTGGCGTACAGAGGATCTCATTTCTGGGATTCATTTTGTCCCCATCTGTTATTGAAATGGACCCGGTCAAGGTTCAGGCCATCTGTGATTGGGTCCAACCTACTTCATTAAAGGCTCTTCAGAGATTTTTGGGTTTTGCCAATTTTTATCGTAAATTTATTGGTAATTTCTCGGTTATTGTTAAACCATTAACTGATCTGACCAGAAAGGGTTCTGATGTGGTGAATTGGCCTCCTGAGGCAGTCTCTGCGTTTCAGGAACTTAAGCAGAGATTCACTTCTGCTCCTGTTCTACGGCAGCCTGATGTTTCTCTGCCATTTCAGGTGGAGGTTGATGCCTCTGAAATTGGGGCAGGTGCCGTTTTGTCCAAAAAGATCCAGAGACCTCTAAAAGTAACCCTTGTGCCTTTTTCTCTCGAAAATTTTCTCCTACTGAACGTAATTATGACGTGGGTAATCGGGAGTTATTGGCCATGAAGTGGGCTTTTGAAGAGTGGAGACATTGGCTGGAGGGAGCCAAACATCAGGTGGTGGTCCTTACGGACCATAAGAATCTGGTCTATCTGGAATCTGCCAAGCGACTCAATCCTAGACAGGCCAGGTGGGCCTTGTTTTTCACACGTTTTAATTTTGTGGTTTCCTTTCTTCCTGGCACTAAGAATGTTAAGGCGGATGCCCTCTCGAGGAGTTTCCTTGCGGACTCTCCTGAGTTATCTGATCCTTCTGTTATTTTGAAAGAGGGTGTAGTTCTTTCCGCCATCTCGCCCAATTTGAGACTTGCTCTGGAGGGGTGTCAGGAGGATAGGCCCGAGTGCTGCCCTGTTGGAAAATTGTTTGTCCCGGACCAGTGGAAAAAGAGTGTGATGTCTGAGATTCATTGTTCCGCATTGGCTGGGCATCCCGGAATTTTTGGTACCAGAGACTTGGTTAGTCGGTCCTTTTGGTGGCCTACCTTGTCTCGTGATGTCAGGGAATTTGTGCAGTCCTGCGGGACTTGCTCTCGCTCCAAGCCTTGCTCTCGCTCTAGTGGTTTGTTGATCCATTGCCTGTGCCCAAGAGACCATGGACCCATATCTCTATGGATTTCATTTCCGACCTTCCTGTTTCTCAGAGAATGACCACCATCTGGGTAATTTGTGATAGGTTTTCCAAAATGATACATCTTGTGCCATTACCTAAGTTGCCTTCCTCCTCTGAATTGGTGCCGTTGTTCCTTCAGCACGTGGTTCGTTTACACGGCATTCCTGAGAACATTGTGTCTGACAGAGGAGTCCAGTTTGTTTCCAGATTTTGGAGGACTTTTTGTTCTAAACTGGGTGTTCAATTGTCTTTCTCCTCGGCATTTCATCCTCAGACCAATGGTCAAACTGAGAGAACAAACCAGACATTGGAGACTTATCTTAGATGCTTTGTGTCTGCTGATCAGGATGACTGGGTCTCTTTTTTACCTTTGGCTGAGTTTGCTCTTAATAATAGGGCTAGCTCTGCCACTTTGATGTCTCCGTTTTTCTGTAATTCTGGGTTTCACCCTCGATTTTCTTCAGGACAGACGGAGGCTTCTGTCTGTCCAGGTGTTGACTCTGTTGTGGAGCGTATGCAACAGATTTGGGACCAGGTAGTGGAGAGGTTGTCCCTCTCTCAGGAGAAGGCCCAGCGGTTTGCTAACCGGCATAGGACTGATGGTCCTCGGTTTAAAGTGGGGGACTTGGTCTGGTTGTCCTCAAAGAATATTCCTATGAGAGTAGCATCTCCTAAATTTAAGCCTAGGTTCATTGGACCTTATAAGATCATTGAGATTCTTAATCCTGTTTCTTTTCGTTTGCTTCTTCCAGGGACATTTAAGATCCATAACGTGTTCCACAAGTCCTTGTTGAAGAGGTTTGTTGAGCCAGTGGTTCCTGCTGCTGTGCCTCCTGACCCTGTTTTGGTTGAGGGCAATCTGGAGTATGTGGTTGAGAAAATATTAGATTCTCGTTTTTCTAGACGGAAACTCCAGTATTTGGTTAAGTGGAGAGGTTATGGTCAGGAAGACAATTCTTGGGTGTTTGCTTCGGACATCCATGCTAGGAGACTCATCCGTGCGTATCATAGAACTCATCCTGACCGACCTGGTTGCTCAAATGAGGGTTCGGTGACCCCTCCTCAAGGGGGGGGTACTGTTGTGAATGGGTTTGAGATGAGTTCTGAGCAGAGACTCCCTCTGGTGGTTACAAGCGGTGCTGGTCTGTTCAGTGAAGATTGTGAGGACTGGGAATCAGGTGTTACTGACTGGTCTTATATAAGGGAGTCACTTTCCCATCATGGTTGCCGGTGATCAATTGTTCTGGTCTGAATCCTTTATTCCAGTTTCCCTTTTAGCCTGCTGTGTCATGTCTGCATCTCCTGCTAACAGATAAGACATTTTCTTCTTTTGTGTTTGTGCTATATTTTTGCATTTTGTCCTGCACTTCTGTGGGGGCCTTCAGGGTCCCCTCCGGGGGCTTCTGCCCTCTCAGTTTTGTTCAGCCACTGATATTTGTACTTTTGCTTTTTCCAGTTTTTTCAGTGGCTGCTGTTTTGATTTTGTTACACCAGAGAACTAATTTAGGTGGTAGAGGTCGTGTGATCTCAGGTATTTTTGAAATTAGTAGAGTTGGCGCTTTTCAGGGTTTTCTGGGATTGCAGTAAGTACCCTTCCTATCCTTTTCTATTTAGTTAGTTTGGGCCCCAGCGTTTGCTCATACTATTTTCTTTCTGTGTCAGTATTTCATCTTGTCTAACCGCCATTACATGTTTGGGGGCTTTCTAATATCTTTGGGGTTCTGCTCCGGGGCAGATAGCTTTCCTATATCTATCTTTAGGTGTAGTTAGTTTCTCAGGCTGTGACGAGGCGTCTAGGACCAACGTAGGAACGCTCCACGGCTGCCTCTAGTTGTGTGGTTAGTCAGGGTACTGCAATCTCATAGATTCCAACTGCTCTGGTGTATTTCCTTTTTTACCTGCACTCCTCTGCTACCGAAACATAACAGCTCCCCATTACACAAAAGACTCCAGTTCAAAACCCTAATCATGACATACAAAGCCATCCACAACCTGTGTCCTCCATACATCTGTGACCTCGTCTCCCGGTATCTAACTGCACGCAACCTCCGATCCTCACAAGATCTCCTTCTCTACTCTCCTCTTCCCACAATCGCATACAAGATTTTTCCCGCGCATCCCCCCTACTCTGGAACTCTCTACCACAACATATCAGACTCTCGCCTACCATGGAAACATTCAAAAAGAACCTGAAGACCTACCTCTTCTGACAAGCCTACAACCTGCAGTAACCACAGATCCACCAAACCGCTGCACGACAACCTCTACCCTAGCCTACTGTATCCTCACCCATCCCTTGTAGATTGTGAGCCCTCACGGGCAGGGTACTCTCTCCTACTGTACCAGTCGTAACTTGTATTGTTTAAGATTACTGTACTTGTATTTATTATGTATACCCCACCTCACATGTAAAGCGCCATGTGATTAAATGGCGCTATAATAATAAATAATAATAATAATAATAATAATAAAGCATTGCTTTAGCAGTATGCTTTGGGTTATTGTCTTGCTGGAAACTGAACCTCTGTCCCAATCTGAAATCACTGACAGACCGAAACAGGTTTTCTTCAAGAATATCCCTGTATATGGCACCATCCAACTTCCGCTCGACTCGAACCATTTCTCCTGTCATTGCTGTCGAAATTCATGATCAATGGGACAAAGATACCGTGTGCACTACTGCTGAAGGTGCCAAGGTAGGTTCCCACACCATGTGATACGTATAAACAGAACCTGGCACTCAACTTAATGCCGGTGAAAAGTCATTTTTATTTGTAGTACTTAACAAACGTTTCAGTCCCAAGGACCTTCATCAGTTACTACAAAATTGAAAAAGTGAAGAAAAATAAATACAACAACAATAATACAAATTAAAGTATATACAAGAAAAATGCATTCATTAGTCAGAAGTAAATATAGATGTAGACAGCACCACGAAACATTTATGGCACAATATAGGGTAAGTAGGGGAAATACTGTAGAAGATAGCATACAGTACTTAGTAGTTTCAGAGCGAATATATACAGTTATATGAAAAAGTTTGGGCACCCCTATTAATCTTAAGCTTAATGTTTTATAACAATTGGTGTTTCTGTAACAGCTATTTCAGTTTGATATATCTAATAACTATTGGACACAGTAATGTTTCTGTCTTGAAATGAGGTTTATTGTACTAGCAGAACATGTGCAATCTGCATTCAAACTAAATTTGACAGGTGCATAAGTATGGCCACCTTATCATTTTCTTGTTTTAAATACTCCTACCTACTTACTGACTTACTAAAGCACTTTTTTTGGTTTTGTAACCTCATTGAGCTTTGAACTTCATAGCCAGGTGTATGCAATCATGAGAAAAGCTACTTAAAGTGGCTACTTGAAAGTTGTTCTCCTGTTTGAATCTCCTCTGAAGAGTGGCATCATGGGCTCCTCAAAATAACTGTCAAATGATCTGAAAACAAAGATTATTCAACATAGTTGTTCAGGGGAAGGATACAAAAAGCTGTCTCAGAGATTTAACCTGTCAGTTTCCACTGTGAGGAACACAGTAAGGAAATTGAAGAACACAGGGACAGTTCTTGTTAAGGCCAGAAGTGTCAGGCCAAGAAAAACATCAGAAAGGCAGAGAAGAAGAATGGTGAGATCATTCAAGGACAATCCTCAGACCACCTCCAGAGAGCTGCAGCATCAACTTGCTGCAGATAGTGTCACTGTGCATCGGTCAACTATACAACGCACTTTGCACAAGGAGAAGCTGTATGGGAGAGTGATGTGAAAGAAGCCGTTTCTGCAAGCACGCCACAAACAGAGTCGGCTGAGGTATGCAAAATCACATTTGGAGAAGCCAATTTCTTTTTGGAAGAAGGTCCTGTGGACTGATGAAACCAAGATTGAGTTGTTTGGTCATACAAAAAGGCGTTATGCATGGCATCAAAAAAACACAGCATTCCAAGAAAAACACTTTCTACCCACAGTAAAATTTGGTGGAGGTTCCATCATGCTTTGGGGCTGTGTGGCCAATGCCGGCACCGGGAATCTTGTTAAAGTTGAGGGACGCATGGATTCAGCAGATTCTTGACAATAATGTTCAAGAATCAGTGACAAAGTTGAAGTTACGCAGGGGATGGATCTGTCAGCAAGACAATGATCCAAAACACCGCTCCAAATCTACTCAGGCATTCATGCAGAGGAACAATTACAATGTTCTGGAATGGCCATCCCAGTCCCCACACCTGAATATCATTGAACATCTGTGGGATCATTTGAAGAGGGCTGTCCATGCTCGGCGACCATCAAACTTAACTGAACTGGAATTGTTTTGTAAAGAGGAATGGTCAAAAATACATTCATCCAGGATCCAGGAACTTATTAAAAGCTACAGGAAGCGACTAGAGGCTGTTATTTTTGCAAAAGGAGGATCTACTAAATATTAATGTCACTTTTCTGGTGAGGTGCCCATACTTATGCACCTGTCAAATTTTGTTTGGATGCAGAATGCACATTTT
>JARQOD010000005.1:288552516-288624510 GCA_033576555.1 Oophaga sylvatica | reverse complement strand
TATTAAGAGCAAACTCAGCCAAAGGCAAAAAAGAGACCCAGTCATCTTGATCAGCATACACAAAACATCTCAAATAAGTCTCCAAGGTCTGGTTTGTTCTCTCGTTTGTCCATTGGTCTGAGGATGAAAAGCAGAGGAGAAAGATAATTGAACACCAAGTTTAGAACAAAATGTCCTCCAAAATCTAGAAACAAACTGGACTCCTCTGTCAGACACAATGTTCTCCGGAATGCCATGTAACCGAACCACGTGATGAAGGAACAAAGGCACCAATTCGGAGGAGGAAGGTAACTTAGGTAATGGCACAAGATGTATCATCTTGGAAAACCTATCACAGATTACCCAGATAACGGTCATTCTCTGAGAAACAGGGAGGTCGGAAATAAAATCCATAGAGATATGGGTCCATGGCCTCTTGGGCACAGGTAATGGCATTAACAAACCACTAGAGCGAGAGCAAGGCTTGGAGTGAGAGCAAGTCCCACAGGACTGCACAAATTCCCTGACGTCATGAGACAAAGTAGGCCACCAAAAGGACCGACTCACCAAGTCTCTGGTACCAAAAATCCCGGGATGACAAGCCAACGCGGAACAATGAATCTCAGACATCACACTCTTCTTCCACTGGTCTGGGACAAACAATTTCCCAATGGGGCAGCGCTCAGGTCTATCCTCCTGACACCCTTCCAAGGCCAGTCTCAAATTGGGCGAGATGGCGGAAAGAACTACACCCTCTTTCAAAATAACAGTAGGATCAGATAACTCAGGAGAGTCCGCAAGGAAACTCCTCGAGAGGGCATCCGCCTTAACATTCTTAGTGACAGGAAGAAAAGAAACCACAAAATTAAAACGTGTGAAAAACATCGCCCACCTGGCCTGTCTAGGATTAAGTCGCTTGGCTGATTCGAGATAAACCAGATTCTTATGGTCAGTGAGGACCACCACCTGATGTTTGGCTCCTTCCAGCCAATGTCTCCACTCTTCAAAGGCCCACTTCATGGCTAATAACTCCCGATTACCCACGTCATAATTACGTTCAGTTGGAGAAAATTTTCGAGAGAAAAAGGCACAAGGGTTACTCTTTGAGGTCTCTGGATCTCTTTTGGACAAAACGGCACCTGCCCCAATTTCAGAGGCATCAACCTGCACCTGAAACGGTAGAGAAACATCAGGCTGCCATAGAACAGGAGCAGAAGTGAATCTGTGCTTAAGTTCCTGAAACGCAGAGACTGCCTCAGGAGGCCAATTCACCACATCAGAACCCTTTTTGGTCAAATCAGTCAATGGTTTAACAATACCGGAGAAATTACCAATAAAGTTACGATAAAAATTGGTAAAACCCAAAAATCTCTGAAGAGCCTTTAATGAAGTAGGTTGGACCCAATCACAGATGGCCTGAACCTTGACCGGGTCCATTTCAATAACAGACGGAGACAAAATGAATCCCAGAAATGAGACCTTCTGTACGCCAAAAAGACACTTTGATCCCTTCACATACAGTGCATTCTCTCTCAAAATCTGGAACACAGTCCGAACATGTTTCACATGAGAGTCCCAGTCATTGGAAAAAATCAAGATATCATCTAAATAAACAATCAGAAATTTATCCACAAAATCCCTGAAAATATCATTCATGAAGGATTGGAAGACGGAAGGAGCATTAGTGAGCCCAAAGGGCATCACTAGGTTCTCAAAATGCCCCTCTGGGGTATTAAACGCCGTCTTCCATTCATCCCCGTGCTTAATGCGAATAAGGTTATACGCCCCCCTGAGGTCAAGCTTGGTAAACCAACTAGCACTTTTCACCCTGGAAAACAGGTCAGAAATCAAGGGTAACGGATATTGATACTTCACAGTGATCTTATTCAAGAGACGATAATCAATACACGGCCTCAATGAACCATCCTTTTTGGCCACAAAGAAAAAACCAGCACCCAAGGGTGAAGAGGATGGTCTGATATGACCCTTCTCCAATGACTCCTTGATATAAGATCGCATAGCATCGTGTTCAGGTACAGACAAGTTAAAAAGGCGACGTTTAGGAAATTTACCACTAGGCAGTAATTCAATAGCGCAATCGTAGCTCCTGTGAGGGGGCAAAGATGCAGATTTACTTTCACTAAATACATCCGAAAAATCAGTCAAAAAGTCAGGAACATCCTGAGACTTGGGAGAGGCAGAAAAAACAGGAGTGTCGGCATTAACACATTGGCAGCCTCAACTGGTCACAGACACAGATTTCCAATCCAAAACAGGATTATGAGACTGTAACCAAGGGAAACCTAGTACAATAATGTCATGCAGATTATACAGCACCAGAAATTTGCAACTCTCCTGATGATCTGGTTCAACCCTCATTATCACCTGAGTAGAAAACTGGGGTTTATTCTCCGCCAAAGGGGTAGAATCAATGCCCAGTAGGGGAATAGACTTCCGCAGGGGTATCATGGGAAACCCACAACGTTTGGCAAATCAAAATCCATCAGGTTAATAGCTGCTCCTGAATCAACAAAAGCCTGAGCCGAAAATGTGGACAGGGAGCAAATCAGGGTAACAGTCAACAGAAATTTAGTCTGAACACTACCCAAGACAACTGAGCGTGCAAAACGTCTTCCCCCTTAGGGCAGACTGAAATAGCATGAGAGGCATCACCACAGTAGAAACATAACCCATTGCACTTTCGAAACTCATGACGTTGTGCCCCAGAAGTCACTCTATCACACTGCCTCCCTCTGGTGGTTACTGACAGTGCTGAACCTTTCAGCGAGGAATGGCAATCTGGGATTACGGACTGGTCTGATATAAGGGAGGTTCCCTCCCATGATGGTTGCCGGTGATCAATTGTTCTTGTCTCAATTGTGGTTCCTGGTTCATTTGGAAGCTTACTGAGTCTTGCCTGCATCTTCTGCTATCAGATAAGATGTTTTCTGCTTTTATTTTTTTGCTTGCTTTTTGCATTGTTCCCTGCACTTCTGTGGAGGTCAGCCAGGTCCCCTCCGGGGGGCTTGTGCTCCTCTCAGTTTATCTGGAGCCACTGTGGTTTGTTCATTTGCTTTTTCCTGTTTTTTCAGTGGCTGCGGCTTAGTTTTGTTACACCAGAGAACTTAGGTGGTAGAGGTCGTTTGATCTCAGGTGTTTTTGCAATAAGTAGAGTTGGTATTTTTTAGGTTTTTTTTTGGATTGCAGTGAGTATCCTTTCCTGTACTTTTCTGCCTAGACAGATTGGGCCCCAGCGTTTGCTCATTCTATTTTCTGTCTGTTTCCATGTTTCTTCTTGTCTAACCGCCATTGCATGTTTGGGGGCTTCCTATTTTCTTTGGGGATCTGCTCCGGGGCAGATAGCTTTCATCTTTCTGCCTTTAGGTGTAGTTATCTCTCAGGCTGTGACGAGGCGTCTAGGATCAACGTAGGAACGCTCCATGGCTACCTCTAGTTGTGTGGTTAGTTCAGGTTACTGCAATCCAATAGGTTCCAGCCTCTCTGGTGTATTGCCGTTTTTGCTTACTCTCCTCAGCTACCAAAACATAACAGTTGTGCAGTTTTTGGTCACTTCTCTAGAAACTACCTCCCCAGATGAGCCTCACCAACAACCACTAAACACCTCACTGGTCAGGCAAATCTCACAGTTTGAGAATCACTGATCTAAGTATGACCACAGAAGACATAGTGTATAACTGGCACCCTCATTTAAGTGAATATTAATCCAAAGTAAATTTACAAAAATTTGGATTCCTGGGTCTATGCACCTGTTGAGAAATGGTGGTATGAACATTATACTTTGCATTAAGCTTCTTCACATGATTACTTATCATGTGAAGAATCTTAATGCAAAGTATAATGTTCATACCACCATGATACTCTTTTCCAACTTTTTAATAGAGCAAAAAATGCAAATCCATATCAGTACCTTGATGGGCTCAAGTGTTCCACATCACCTGATATTGTAGAAATTTTTACAGGGAGCATGGACAGTCCTTGTTACCGAATGCAGGGTAGTGGAGTAAACCAAGGTGTAGTTATCACAGATACATGCTTATACATCATCCATTGTGTGCATGGTTTTGGACTTGAGAACCACTTATACCTTATGTTAAAGAAAATAAAGATAACACAATTGTATAACACGACTGATAGTTCTCCTGCTTGACATTGTACCATTGTACTGAGATAAAAGGTGCAAAATATTCTTTCTTGGTTTCCTTATGGTATTATTATAAGTACTCTTAGATATAATGGAAATATTTCTGTGCATACTTACTTTTTCTGCAATAGTTGTATGCCTGTCAATCCACCTAACCTTCTTCATCTGCAGTCTCTGACTGTTACTTCAGCTTTATATCAACATAGTTACATGCCGTGCCGCTCTATTATCTATAAGGGCTTCTGAATTTACCTTCAGTATAGAATATTTAAAAGAAAAAGGCATTGCGTATGTAAGAAAAAAGAGCACTCACCAAATAAGTAAGAATAATCCCTTGGGTGTAACCCAAAGGGAATAAACAGGTGCAATGATACTCCAAATGATATAATTACTTTTATTTATTCAGAATGATTAAAAATCGAAACAAATAAAAGGCAAGACACAGCAGTGTCAGGCTATACATAATATACTAAGGCATATGGCTTAAAACTCATAGTAAGAATACTATACAAATAAGTATAGTAGTCGCCTTAGATGTATAAAATACAATGAATTAAGTACACAGATATCAGCTGGTGTGATACATGGGACAATAAATACTGGTAAGTCAGTAATTCATATAGTAATAAAGCCAATGATAGCCAATATATATTACACTTACTATAAGGTGTCCATGTATCAACCATGCAGCAATATATAGAGAAATATCATAGCAGAATAATCCAATAAAGCCATTTCAATAGATGTGAACAATTATGGTAAATAGATACAGGTGCATCTCACAAAATTGGAATATCATCAAAGTTAATTTATTTCAGTTCTTCAATACAAAAAGTGAAACTCATATATTATATAGTCATTACAGAGTGATCTATTTCAAGTGTTTATTTCTGTTATTTCTGTTAATGTTGATGATTATGGCTTACAGCCAATGAAAACCCAAAAGTCATTATCTCAGTAAATTAGAATACTTTATAACAACAGCTTGAAAAAATGATTTTAAAATCCTAAATGTTGGCCTACTGAAATGTATGTTCAACAAATGCACTCAATACTTGGTCGGGGCTCCTTTGGCATCAATTACTGCATCAATGCAGCATGGCATGGAGGCGATCAGTCTGTAGCACTGCTGAGGGCTGTTATGGAAGCCCAGATTGCTTTGATAGCAGCCTTCAGCTCATCCACATTGTTGGGTCTGGCGTCTCATCTTCCTCTTGACAATTCCCCATAAATTCTCAATGGGGTTAAGGTCAGGCGAGTTTGCTGACCAATCAAGCACAGTGATACTGTTGTATTTAAACCAGGAATTGGTACTTTTGGCAGTGTGGACAGTTGCCAATTCCTGCTGGAGAATGAAATTTCCATCTCCAATAAGCTTGTTGGCAGAGGGAAGCATGAAGTGCTCTAAAATTTCCTGGTAGACGGCTGTGCTGACTTTGGTCTTGATAAAACACAGTGGACCTACACCACCAGATGTCATGGCTCCCAAAACCATCATTGATTGTGGATACTTCACACTAGACCTTGGAAATCAAGGTCCCAGAGTCTGGAGGAAGAGTGGAGAGACAGACAATCCAAGCTGCTTGAGGTCTAGTGTGAAGTTTCCACAATCAGTGATGGTTTGGGGAGCCATGTCATCTGCTGGCAGGGCCAGACTGGCCATCTGGCAATTCTGGCAAATGCTAGAAGGGCCTGTCTGATCGTGGGCTGCCTTGTCTGCTATGCTGTTAACAGAATCGGTGTTCTCAAGACACCCATATTGTTAAGAGTTGTTAGTGACGGTGCACAAGGTCGCTGACTCCATCACTTACACCAGCAGACCACGGGTATCATTAGAAATATTGGTCTTATAGTAAATCTTCCTTTTCTTCATCCAAGGTAATATTTGTCACGCTGTCTAATGATATGTGTACGATGTCAGTAAACTATTCTTACAGAAACAACACTCTATACAACATATAGTTTAGCAACATCAGCATGTAAATATAGAATAGATTTACCTGACACGATATCCGTTGAACTCAGGGTTAATCTTGAGGACTTGATACGCTGTCACAGGAAAGAGGAGGACCGGGGTCTAACCTGACCCTAAAACTGGGGTCCTAACTAATCCCTCACCTTGGAGGTACTGATAATGGTTCAGAGGTCCAAGTCTCCAGCCTAAAGGGTATGCCACACTAAACAATATCGCTAACGGGATCGCTAAAAAACGTCACTATTTAGCGATCCTGTTAGCGATGTTGTTCAGTGCGGCAGCTTCCAGCGACGAGCTTCCTGCTGTGATCTCGCTCGTCGCTGGAATCGTTCCGGACCCTATTTTCTCGTCGGCGCTCCCGCTGGGTAAGTATCTAATCGCTGTGTGGCACCTTTTCTTAGCGATTTAGCGGTACTTTTGTACCGCTAAAGTCGTTAAGAAGATCGCTAGCGGCGATAGCGTCGTTAACTATATCGCTAAATGTGGCCGCATTTAGCGATATAGAAACAATCCCGCTAGCGATCGCATTAGTATGCAACGCTAACGAGATCGCTAGCGGGATAGCTTAGTGTGGCAGTACCTTTACCTAGTCTCCTATCAGTCCCTGAACCCTGTAATCAGTCCTAAGAAGGATCCTGACTACTACCAAAGGGATATGGGCTGATCTCTGCTAGATACACAGATTAGACATATAGGACAGACTGGAGAAAACACAGACTCGCATACACACTCAAACACAGAAGGAACATAAATGGTCTGGGATATAAAACTCTAAGCAAGTTGAGCTTAGAACAACTAAGGAGCTCTTTAACTTAAGTCTATACAGATTCAATCCTATCTGTGGTCTGCATGAAGAATTTCACTGGCAACTCCCAAAACAGACAACCAGGGATTTAAAGGAAACCAATCAACAAATAATCAATTGCAGCCGGGAGAAACTGAACCCAGTCCCAGAACCGAGCACAGACAGAATTAACTCCCTCACTGCCAAACACAAAGAAACAGCAACTCAGCTGTGAGAAGTCAGAATGTGCAACCGCGACGATCTTCGTGGCGATGCACACATGACAGTACCCCCCCTTCTACGAGGGGCCTCCGGACCCTCAGGGCCAGGTCTGCCCGGGTGAGTTCTGTGGAAGGTCCGAACCAAACGATCTGCGTTAATGTCAGACGCAGGAACCCACGTCCTCTCCTCTGGACCATACCCCTTCCAATGCACCAAGTACTGAAGGGACCGGCGATTCAGACGTGAGTCAATGATCTTTGACACTTGAAACTCCAAGTTACCATTGACCACCACTGGAGGAGGAGGTAGAGGTGACGGTATGACTGGTGCCACGTACCTCTTAAGTAATGACTTGTGGAACACATTGTGGATTTTAAACGTAGGAGGGAGGTCCAGACGAAATGCCACAGGATTAATTATGGAACTGATCCTGTACGGCCCGATGAATCTGGGACCCAGTTTCCAGGAGGGAACTTTAAGTTTTATATTCCTGGTAGACAACCATACCAGATCGTTCACATTCAGATCTGGACCAGAAACTCTCCTCCTATCAGCCATACGTTTTAACGGTTCCCCATAGCACTCAGATTATTCAATACACCTCTCCACACTGAAGCAAGTGACGACGAGAAACGCTCCTCCTCAGGAACCCCAGAAGGGCCCCCCCCATTGAAAGTACAAAACTGGGGATGAAAACCATATGCCCCAAAAAACGGGGATTTACCAGTGGACTCGCTCCGCCTGTTGTTAAGAGCGAACTCTGCCAGAGGCAAGAAAGAAGACCAGTCCTCCTGGTTCTCTGAGACAAAACACCGAAGATAAGTCTCAAGGCTTTGATTCAGACGCTCTGTCTGACCATTGGTCTGCGGATGAAAAGCCGAGGAAAATGACAATTGCATCCCCCGACGTAAACAAAATGCCCTCCAAAATTTAGACACAAACTGAGACCCCCTATCTGACACCACATCAGAAGGCAACCCATGAAGTCTCACAATCTCCCCAATGAACACCTGCGCCAGAGTTTTAGCATTAGGGAGGGCAGGAAGAGCAATGAAATGTGCCATCTTACTGAACCTGTCAACAACCACCAGTATGACAGTTTTCCCTGACGACGGAGGAAGATCCGTAATGAAGTCCATAGACAAATGAGTCCATGGACGCTCCGGAAGTTTCAAGGGTAAGAGGGTCCCAGACGGACGGGTATGCGGGGTCTTAGAGCGAGCACAAACCCCACAGGACGCAACAAAAGTTATAACATCTTTATTAACGTTAGGCCACCAAAACCGGCGAGAAAGGAGATCTAAAGTAGCCTTACTCCCTGGATGTCCTGCTAAAGCAGAATTATGATGTGCCTCAATAACCTTTTGTCTCAACTGATTTGGGACAAACAGTCTCCCTGAAGGTCCTGCAGGGGCGTCCCCCTGAGCCTCTAATACCTCCTCCTCAAGCTCAGAACATACAGCCGACACTACCACCCCCTCCTGAAGGATAGGAATCGGGTCATCCGTTTTCCCGGCCCCCGGGAAACTGCGAGACAAGGCATCAGCCTTAACATTCTTAGACCCAGGGCGATATGTGACGACAAAATTAAACCTGGTAAAAAACAACGACCATCGAGCTTGTCTGGAATTCAGACGCTTAGCAGATTCCAAATACAGCAGGTTTTTGTGATCAGTAATGACGGTGACCGGGTGGACTGCCCCCTCCAAAAAGTGACGCCATTCTTCAAAAGCCAACTTAATGGCCAAAAGTTCCCTATTGCCGATATCATAATTCCTTTCGGCGGACGACAACTTCTTAGAAAAGAAAGCGCACGGATGCCATTTACCAGGGGACGGACCCTGGGACAATATTGCACCCACCCCTACGTCAGACGCATCCACCTCCACAATGAACGGCTGTGATGCATCTAGTTGGATGAGAACGGGTGCCGAAGCAAAACATTTTTTCAAAGAGGAAAAAGCTTGGCAAGCTTTGTCCGACCATTTAGAAAAATCCGTCCCTTTTCTCGTCATGTCAGTGAGAGGTTTGACAACAGATGAGAAATTACAAATAAATTTCCGGTAGTAGTTAGCAAACCCCAGAAAATGCTGCAGAGCCTTAAGATCCTCTGGCTGATCCCATTCAAGCACTGCTCTCACTTTTTCAGGGTCCATACGGAAACCGGAGGCTGACACCAAGAAACCCAAAAACTGAAGTTCCTGTACAGCAAATACACACTTTTCCAGTTTGGCGTATAGTTTATTGTCTCGCAAGATCTGCAACACCTGTCTCACATGCTCCTGGTGAGACACAAGATCTGGCGAGTAAATTAAAATGTCATCCAAATATACGACCACAAACAGCCCCACAAGGTGACGAAAAATGTCATTAACAAAATGTTGGAATACTGCTGGTGCAGTAGTCAGACCAAAAGGCATGACAAGGTTCTCATAATGTCCCTCCGGCGTGTTAAACGCCGTTTTCCACTCATGCCCCTCTTTTATCCTAATCAAATTATACACCCCCCTGAGATCCAATTTAGAGAACCATTTGGCGCCCACAATTTGATTGAAGAGATCAGGAATAAGAGGGAGAGGATACGGATCTCGAACAGTAATCCGATTAAGTTCGCGGAAATCCAAGCAAGGGCGTAGGCCTCCATCTTTTTTCTTCACAAAGAAGAACCCCGCGGCCACTGGGGAAGATGAAGGTCTAATATGCCCTTTGGCCAGACTTTCCGAAATATAGTCTTTCATAGCCTGCCTCTCAGGACCAGAAAGGTTATATAACCTAGCTTTAGGTAACTTAGCATCAGGAAGTAAATTAATAAAGCAGTCATACACGCGATGAGGAGGCAACTCCTGACACCCCTCCTCAGAGAACACATCCCCAAAGTCCTCCAAAAAAGGAGGCAATGTACTAGGCACGACCGCACTGATGACTGTGTTCATGCAGTTACTTTTGCAAAACTCACCCCATTGGCTTATCTCTCTGGACTGCCAATTAATCACAGGGTTATGTTTAACCAACCAAGGAAGTCCCAACACAATAGGAGTAGGTAGACCCTCCAACACATAACAAGATAATTGTTCCCTATGTATCGGCCCTACCCGAATATCAATGTTATGGACCTCATGAACAAAGCTACCTTGGCCGAGAGGCCTGGCGTCAATGGAGAATATAGGGATCGGTTTGACCAATACACTCAGAGGCATACCTTGAGCCTGAGCAAACTGAGCGTCAACCAGATTAGCCCCGGACCCACTATCAAGAAGAACAGAAAATCTCTCCACTCTCGTACCAACCACCATCTCCACTGGTACAAGGAACTGAGAAGAACTAGCGGACGAAATACATACTCCCAGGTTGTCGTCCACCACACAACCTGGGATTAACAGTTTTCCGGCAACTTTTTGCTCAACAAGGCACGGGATGGACATCCCCCAACAAAATGTCCCTCTTTCCCGCAGAAGAAACACCTTCTAGTCCTGCTGCGTACCACCAATCCCCTCCTACGAAATGATGTCCCTCCCAACTGCATAGGCTCCTCTGAACAGACAAGGGGAACCTCAACATAAGGGACTTTTGTAGTAGGTGGAACAACTACCGGGGGCGGAGTTACCTCACCCCTCTCCCGAAGCCGTCTATCAGTACGGATAGCTAGGGCCATAGCAGCCTCCAGTGATGGAGGAGAATCATACTGAGCCAAAACGTCCTTTAATTTGTCAGAAAGCCCATGACAAAACTGACTCCTAAGAGCTGGGTCATTCCACTGAGTATCTGTGGCCCATCTACGGAACTCAGAAGCAAATTCCTCCGCCGGACGATCTCCCTGCTGTATCTTACGTAATTTTGTCTCAGCAAGAGAGACCCGATCTGGGTCATCATATACCAAACCCAGGGCAGTAAAAAATCGATCTACAGACTGTAGAGCCGGGGATCCCGGAGGAAGGGAGAATGCCCAGGATTGAGGGTCCCCTTGTAGGAGCGAGATAACAATTCCCACTCTCTGCTCTTCACTCCCTGATGATCGAGGCCGAAGCCGAAAATACAATTTACATGCTTCCCGGAATGTGAAAAATTTGTCTCGCCCACCAGTGAACCTGTCCGGGAGAGCTACTTTAGGTTCAAATCTGGTTTGCTCCAGGGGAGACAAAACTTTGGACTTAATGTCCGTCAGCTCCATGGATAATCCCTGCAACTGCAGAGCCAGCTGGGCTACTGGATCCATGGCAACTGGGGATAATTTTATTGGCCAGTGAAAATGTCACGCTGTCTAATGATATGTGTACGATGTCAGTAAACTATTCTTACAGAAACAACACTCTATACAACATATAGTTTAGCAACATCAGCATGTAAATATAGAATAGATTTACCTGACACGATATCCGTTGAACTCAGGGTTAATCTTGAGGACTTGATACGCTGTCACAGGAAAGAGGAGGACCGGGGTCTAACCTGACCCTAAAACTGGGGTCCTAACTAATCCCTCACCTTGGAGGTACTGATAATGGTTCAGAGGTCCAAGTCTCCAGCCTAACCTAGTCTCCTATCAGTCCCTGAACCCTGTAATCAGTCCTAAGAAGGATCCTGACTACTACCAAAGGGATATGGCTGATCTCTGCTAGATACACAGATTAGACATATAGGACAGACTGGAGAAAACACAGACTCGCATACACACTCAAACACAGAAGGAACATAAATGGTCTGGGATATAAAACTCTATGCAAGTTGAGCTTAGAACAACTAAGGAGCTCTTTAACTTAAGTCTATACAGATTCAATCCTATCTGTGGTCTGCATGAAGAATTTCACTGGCAACTCCCAAAACAGACAACCAGGGATTTAAAGGAAACCAATCAACAAATAATCAATTGCAGCCGGGAGAAACTGAACCCAGTCCCAGAACCGAGCACAGACAGAATTAACTCCCTCACTGCCAAACACAAAGAAACAGCAACTCAGCTGTGAGAAGTCAGAATGTGCAACCGCGACGATCTTCGTGGCGATGCACACATGACAATATTAGTAATATTACCCATCTGGTTCTTGGGAATTGGGACAACAAGGGACTGTGTGATTTCAAATGTCAGGGCCCCAGTCCATACCTGTCTGCTGGTGTAGGTACACTGTGTTTTATCAAGACCAAAGTCAGCGCAGCCGTCTATCAGGAAATTTAGAGCACTTCATGCTTCCCTCAGACCTTCATTGCTAGACGTTCTTACGCAGTCTCCCGAAGGCAATGCTGGCTTTGGCAATTCTGTTGTTGACCTCAGTGTCTTTGGTCACTATGCCGGAGATTGTGCCCAGGTAAGTAAAGTTGTCAACTGATTTGAAGTTGTTCTCCTTCACTGTAATGCATGGCTGCTGGTCTGGTTTTCCTGGAGCAGGTTGGTACATAACTTTGACCTTTTTAGTATTGATAATGAGACCAAAGTTGTTGCAAGCTTGTGAAAAACGTTCCAATTCATACTGCATCTGCTGCTCTGTGCTGGCATTCAATGTGCAATCATCAGCAAAGAAGAAGTCATGGATAACAGTCTCATGCACCTTTGTAACAACCTTCAGACATCTGCGGTTGAATAGCTTGCTATCAGTCCTGTACTTGACATTTTTTCACATTTGCGTTGGGCAGAGCTGTGGAGGGCTGCATACTTCCTCTGTTAAGCCCGGCCCACTGCCGCACCTCTTCCGTTCATCTCTGCCTACATACCTATCTTTAACATTGGGCACGCAGACCATGCTGATGTTTCCGGATGTGTCCGCATGTGTTGTTTTGACGCTCCCACCGATCGCAACAAAATGCAACATGTTGCGTTCAACACAGTTCGGTGCAGCGTCAAAATGACGCATGCGGACGCATCCACATACATCCACATGGCCTGCATACACAATGTTAAAGATAGGTACACAGGACACATGCAGACGTAGGCGGAGCTGAACGGAAGAGGTGCGGCAGTGGGCAGGGCTGAACGGAGGAAGTACGCAGCCCTCCGCAGCTCTGCCCAATGCAAATGTGAAACCAGCCTTAAAACACTTGTGGTGAATTTGATTTTAGCAGAATAATACCATTTATTGCTCTTCAACTTTTGTTGTGATTGCTGGGTAACGACAAAAATTTCTAATGAATAGTTATTTTATAAGTACAACCCTAATAGGAGGAGAGGAATACATTTTCTGTTTATTCTTTCTGGCTAAAAGAGAACATCAATTACTGCATTAAAACTGCATTGTGAGAACAAGAAATAACCCTAGATTGCATTTTTGAGGGTATTGAAAGGCAGACAGTGAAAGTTTTTTTTATTTTATTTTATTATAAGTAAGAAAATATTTACTAATATAAGGTACTGTGCAAAAGTGTTAGGCAGTTGTGGAAAAAATGATGATGCAAAAAAAGAATGCTTTAAAAAATAGACGTTCCAATTTATTTTTATAAAATTAACAAAAGAGACATCTAAATCAAGTGAATATTTGGTGTAATCACACTTTGCTTTCAAAATAGCATCAGTTCTCTAGATACAATTGCAGAATAAATTTGAAGCCAATATGAGTACTTTCTGATTGTGTGGCAGAATAGATAATTATCTGCCTGTATTACTCAGAATTGAGGACACCTTTAATTCTCATCAAATTTCTAACTCTATTTGCTAAAATGCAGCTTCAAACTGGCATGGAACCTTTACCATGCTTCACTCCTACAGACACTCATTTTTGCACTGTTATTGAGGCCATTGGTTTACAACAGCTTTCTATTGCAGTTAAATAGGTCAACTCATGATTTCACAGCACCTATTTACATTTTTCTACTCCCCATTCCTACATTTTCATGTATTGTTGAAAAGCTTTGCTGTTTCCATGTTGAAGGTATGCATTTTTGGATGCATTTTTTTCAAGATGGCCACTCCTGGCCAAACTTTTCTGAACTGAAGATAAGGGTAGCTGGTATAGGGGTTCACACACTCTGGAAGGTGCTAGAGTTTACACTTGTGTCAAAACTATGTGAGCTTTATTGAGCTCTAAAAAATTGCACAGTTCGTTAAATGAAACATAGCCTTTTTCGATCATACACGTTTTAACAAAAATCCCAGTCTTTTTTCAATGAAGGCAAATCAATAAAAGGGTCTCACCCAAACAGCAATTCAGGCTCTGTGTGTTCACATTCACTTGTTACTCAGACACAGCTGAGCTACTCTCAGTTCAGTCACACAAAATGGCTATTCTTCATGGCAACCAGTGATACCTTAAGATTGGTGTACACAACCTGTGCAGCCTCCTCTCAGAGAGATTCTGACTCCAGCTCCAACACAACCTACACTGTTCAGCTCCCCTCATCTGACTGCCTCAAGTGTACACATGGCATGGTTATGGTCATGGCTAATCAGGTGACCCTAATCAGGACCTCTAGTGCTAGGTTTTAAAACTGTTCTACCTGGTTTTACTACATACCCTCCCCTTCTGCCTAAAGCTGGGGGCTGGACACTGTCAACCCACAGTACCTAAACTGCTTTAAATTGGAGGCTCATGCTTGATGACACAATAGTGACTTAGTAACTCTAAGAATATTCCCCTACTTTTGGGTATCAATTTCTGACTGTGCTGTTTTTCGGAAAGTTAAAGATTTCCTGCTACTTTGACACCCGCAACGTTGGCTTCTGACTGGGTCAAACAGTAAGGAGTTTCTGGTGGGTCCCTATCCTTACAGGCTATTAGTAAATAGCCATAATATATTGGAAAGGACTTCATTTTCGCTGGTCATTGTATCTTATTAGGCATTGTATCTTATAGTTGACTTCTTCCACTTTATCCATCACCTCATAGGATCTGTTCCACTTGTGAAAGAACTTGCCTTCTATTGTGGGTACTAACACAAATACCCAATTCTGAGACTTAAGTTGCCTTATTTGAGCCAACCGACTGTACTCCCTGGATTTTGCCTCTTGGGCCTCGAAGAGGTGCTCTTATACCTGGTCCCTCACTTTAGTCCTTCCACACAACGGATCATTATGCCTGGCTAATTGTGGAAAACGATTATCAGCTCCCAGCTCTTGAGGAACAATATTTAATACACTACACTTTCCAGAGTACCTTTTAATGTAAAGTCCCTCAGCTGGGCAGTTCCAAAGTTGTCCTCCAGGTCATAAATATTGGCTTCAGGAGATGCTTCCTCATCCCAATTTTTAGCTAGTGCACTGAAAGGAAACTCACTGTTTACATCATGTGACCTGTTGCCAGGGGCGTACATAGAAATCATGGGGCCCCATAGCAAAAGCCTGAATGGGGCCCCCCCCAAAAAAAATAACAGGTGCTCTTAACTCCACACACACACACACACCTGCAGTGCATGCAGGGCCCCCTACACCTCCACAGTGCGTGCAGCCGGGCCCCCCTCCCTAAGGTGCAAAGTGCAGCCAGAGCCATTGTAAATGTAAAGTGCCAGCACAGTGAAGGGACACATTTAACAAAAAAAATCGACCCCCAGTCAGGCTCACCATCTTGTGTGTGCAGTGGCGTAGCAACTGTTTGTGGGGCCCGGGGCGGCTGAAAAATTTGCCGCCCCTTTGGTCATTGATAATCCTGAAGCATTCACCATTACAACCAAAAAAGGCTCAAAGTAAATACCTTTCACCTGTAAAATCAGCATGGCAAAAATACACACTGCAAAGCAGCAACACACAGTATGGACTTGTGTTTATGATGTGCTTTATCCTCCTTGGACAAAAAGGACTTCTTTAGGCTTGGCTCACATTTATACAGTGCAGTCTGCTGGACAAATATGTCTAAATTGCAAAAAAAAAATGGTATTCAGACGTATAAGGAGGCATACACAAACCATAATGGGCAACACGTAGTGTAAAAAAAATGTTCTTCTGACTATGTTTTGCCCTGATCACGTTGTATTGTGGGAAAAAAACATAATTGACCAAAGGTACGCATTTTTAATGTGGGGTGAAAAAAAGTTTATTCCTCTGGACACCTCCTCACAGAACTGATGCCAAAATGGAGTGGGATGGGACTGTTGACACCAGTAAAACTGGATGGAAAAAAAATGATTCTTTTTAAGTAAAAAAACATATAGAGACAAAGATGGAAGTACGATATGTATCAAATGTACTTGTTTAAATTCGTAGGTTGATGCATGGCATACGTTTTAATGTATACGTCCAACGCATTAAGTCTGCAGGCGTATAAATGTGAACCTAGCCTGACAGGGAACATGCTGCATAGTGTGCTCCGATGTAAGAAGTGTGGTGCCTAATCTGACAGCAGGTACAAGCAATGCCCATCATTCATGGCATCATATAAGACAGGTAGACGGATGTCATATCTTTGTATATGAAATGATTGGACTATGTAAGCTATGCAAAGTTCCAACATGTGTACAAACTACAAGACACATTTTATCACAGGTAAGGTGACACAGAAATGCCGCACACAATATCTTCCATAACATCTGCAGAACTTCCACTCTCAGGCACCTCATGAGCTCAGCACGCCCCATGTAATTGCTGTCTCCCAGGTGCATGCATCTGGGGTGAAGGAGCAGAATAAATTAGTAACATTTATTGGCTGCACCATGATTTCCAGGGCATTGCACATTTTTAGTATTGCATGAGCATGCATTGTTGCACACCTTGACAGTGAAGTTGGTGGTGGGACATAGACTGGAGGTCTTACCTACAGCTAGGAAGCATCATCCTGCCTGGTGGTGGTACAGGGGTTAAATCACATGAAACCAGCTCTAATGGAGAAGCATTGTGAGGAGTACAGAAGGTGGCTGCAGTGCATGCAGAGCCCCCCTCCTCCACAGTGTCTGCAGTCAGGACCCCCTCACTCCCTAAGGTGCAAAGTGCAGCCAGAGGCTAGCCATTGTAAATATAAAGTGCCAGCACAGTGAGGGGACACATTCAACAAAAAAATCCACCCCATACCCCAGCCAGCAGGACTCACCTTCTTGTGTCTCTCCCTGAGTGAAACTTATGAATGTTTTCTGCTTCCTGTGATGCACGTGTCTCTGGCTGCAGGCTGGCTTTCTTATGCAAATGCAGCCAGAGACTTAAGCCAACTGCTGACCAGGAGACAACAAGGAAAGGGGACCTTCAAGGGGGTTTACAGTGTCCGGCCGTCGCTAATATTTAATTAAAGGAGATAGTACTGTGTCAGCACAGCACAGCTGCCAAACGACAGCGGCCGTCGTGGGCCCCCTCACCTGTCTGGGCCCCATAGCTGCTGCTTAGTCTGCTCTATTCACGGAACGCCACTGCCTGTTGCCATAGACAACTCATGGGGGCATACCGGATTATTGGGTACTACAGCCTTAGCCCATAAGTTGCAGTACAAATGAAAATCTCTGTAAGGTTCTATGTATATATTCCTGAAACTCAGTTTGTTCGTCAGCCATTTTACTTTCTGTCTTGCTGCAGCTATCTTGCCCTCAGTCAAAATGGAGTTTCCAGCTTGCATGTTCCCGCCCTGATTCTCTCCTTTGCTTCTTAAGCAGCCACAGCTGAGCAATCAGTGCTTCAGAATCTAGCCTGCAGTGAACCTGTGACTTGACTCCTGTAAGCCTTGGACCTTGTACTCCAGCTATTCCTACTGAGGAACTCTGAAGCACTTGTGGACTCTGAACCCTGCTCTTTGAAAGACCCACGTTTGCATGGACTTACGGTAACAGAGAAGAAGATCCTGAATCTGTATTGGAGAGTGATTGCTGAGCTTGGATTACTCTGGCCTGCTGTGTCTCCTGTTTCTGTGTCTGCAAACTGTGTGACTATTTCTGCCAACTTGTATGAAGTAATACAGGACTTTTCTATATCAAACCTGTGACTCCTGTGTTTTCATCGCACCCAAGCACAAGACGCTATATGAACTGTACTACATACATTACAAGATTCTGAAGCCAAAACGTTAGTGTCTGCTGGATCTGGAAGGTTGTGTCTGCTGTACTGTGGATATCAGATGTCCGGTTGTACTTTCTGTGATGACAGTGGTTGTGACCATTCCAGGTGAGCAATTCCCTTAAGTTTTTTCTTTTTGCAGTGTTACCACAGGTAAACACTATTGTTTTTTTTTTTTTTTTCTTTCTTTTCTCTTTTTTGTCTGCTGTAACTCTGGATATCAGATGTCTGGTTGAAACTTTCTGTGATGATAGTGGTTGTGACTTCTCACAACCATTCCAGGTGAGCAGTTCCCTTAATTTTTTTTTCTCTCTGCAGTGTTGCCACAGGTGAACACTATTGTTTTTTTTTTCTCTCCTCTTCTTCCAGTAATCCTGTCTTAAAAGATCTGGAAAATGGAGGCCCGCATAAAGGAACTTTGCGGAGTGACTGATAATATCCTTGCAGATTTGCAGAATATAAAGACCCGTTTTACAAATCTACAGGACCTCAATAATCACAATTTGCAAGTGGTTGGACAGACTACCCAGGATTTGCGAGCCAGGATTGAGGTTCTAGAGGGGCGAGTCCAGGCTCCTGCCGTAGCCCCGAGTGCTGGGATTCCAAGTTGCCCCCTTTTCGTTTTGGCGGTGAACGTGAGAAATTCAGGGGATTTATTAATCAATGCAATCTTTTTTTTCTGCACATGCTTCACAATTTCCCACTGAACGATCTAAGGTGCTTACTATAATTATGTTGCTTACCAACAAGGCTTTAATGTGGGCAAACCCTCTGATTGAGACTGAGGATGATTGTTTGAATCACCTTGATGATTTTATTTCAGCCATGGGGCAGGTGTTTGATGACCCCAATCGAGGTGCAACAGCTGAAGCAGCCATGTTAGCTTTGCGCCAAGGTAAGCACTCGGTAGCTGAATATGCCTTGGATTTCAGGAGATGGGCCCTTGATACCACCTGGGACAGTTCCACCAAAAAATCTATTTTTCGAAAGGGGTTATCTCCACTGATTAAGGATGAACTTGCTCGTGCCGACCCTCCCACTGCGTTAGGTGACTTTATTAACTACTGCATCCGTATTGATACTCGTCTGACTGAACGCAGGCAAGAGAGATGGTTCGAAAGCAATCGTACTTACTAACCTTTTCCTACCTTCCTCTCCAGCTAAGGAACCTTTGAGTAGGATTACACGGGAACCTGAACCTGAACCCATGCAGGTAGACTCTTTACAACGACGGGTTAGTGATGCACGCAAGGAACATCGTTTTAAGGAGAATCTATGTTTCTATTGTGGTAAGTCAGGGCACTTCATTATAAACTGCCCCAGCCGTTCTCGTAAGACTACTGCAGCACTCATTCATTGTGAGTGTTGCGAGAGGGGATCTGTCAGGTCCGAACCTCAGGCTCCAGAGAGATCTGCAGCAACAGATCTTGATTTCTCGGACTTAAACTCCGTTACCTCTGAGGACGTTGACTGTGTAAACGCTGCCATTTTTCAAGTTTCCTCAGCGGTGTCCCAGCTGAGTTGTAAGAAAAACAATTCTCATTGCTTTCTTTCCATCAAACTCTGGGTTGACTCAGCTTGGGTGTCTAGCTCTGCTATGATCGACTCAGGGGCAAGTGGAAATTTTTATGGATGTCTCCTTTGCTCTGAAACAGGGGATACGTTCAGTGAAGAAGGCTACTCCAGTACAGATGGAAACTGTGGATGGCTCCCTGCTGACCTCTGGACCAGTGGATCAGGAAAACAGAGCCTTTGAGGGTTCTTATGGGTAAAGATCATCAAGAAAACTGTCCTTTATGCTTATCTCTTCTCCCCACTTTCCCATTATTCTAGGGCTACCATGGCTGCAGGCTCAGAATCCTACCATTAACTGGGAGACCAAGGAATTACACTTTCCAAGAAACAGATGAGTCCCAAAAGTTTCAGCTTGCTCTGTTCCTAAAGGAATCATGTCAGTCCCTGAACTACCAGTCTGTATACCAGGACTATGTGGATTTATGTGACAAGAAAACGCTGACCAGCTTCCTCCTCACCGTCCATATGATTGTCCAATTGAATTATTGCCTGGAAGCAGAGATACCTTTTGGTAAGATCTACCCCCTGGCGGGGCCCGAGCTAAAGGCTTTAAAGGATTACATAGATGAAAATCTAGCCAAGGGCTTCATACGCCCCTCTTCATCTCCTGCAGGTGCACCCATCTTCTTTGTAAAGAAGAAAGATGGATCTCTGAGACCATGCGTAGACTATAGGGAACTCAATAAGGTTACTATTAGAAACCGTTATCCATTGCCTTTTAATCCCTGAGTTATTGGAGAGAGTGCGACATGCCAAAATTTTTCTAAACTAGATCTTCGTGGGGCCTATAACTTAGTCCGTATTAGACCTGGGGATGAATGGAAGACTGCATTCAGGTCACGCTATGGACACTTTGAATATCTATTTATGCCTTTTGGTCTGAGTACCGCCCCAGCCACTTTCCAACACTTGGTGAATGACATCTTCAGGGATCTCCTAGATACATTTGGTAAATTTATTTGGATGATATTCTAATTTTTTCTAACTCCACAGAGGAACATCATGGACATGTGAAATGGTCTTGGAACGTCTAAGACAAAATCATCTTTACATCAAACTTGAAAAGTGTGAATTCCATAGGACCGAATTCAATTTCTGGGGTATGTACTGTCTACACAAGGAATTAGTATGGATGGAAGCAAAACCCCAAGCCATCAAGGATTGGCCAAGTCCTAGAAATGTGAAGGAGGTACAGCGCTTCATCGGGTTTGCCAACTTCTATAGACGTTTTCATTAGAAATTTCTCTGAGGTAGTGTCACCTATCACTCAACTTACCCGGAAAGAGTCTAGGTTTTCCTGGACTCCCCAAGCCCAGGAAGCATTTTCCCGTCTAAAAGATAAATTTACCACTGCACCTATCCTAGTACATCCCAACCCCCGAGCTTGCCTTCATAATAGAGGTGGATGCTTCAGACTGTGCCGTTGGAGCTATACTCTCTCTGAGAACAGGTGAGAAGAATGTCTTGCATCCCTGTGCCTTCTTTTCCCAGCAGTTTGTCTTCGGCTGAGAGGAACTACGATGTGGGCAATAGAGAGTTGTTGGCCATTATTGCCGCCTTCAAAGAATGGAGACACCTTCTTCAGGGTGCTGCACAGCAAAAGTCGTCCTGACAGACCATCGTAACCTTGAGTTTATCAGTCGGCTAAGTGCCAGACTCCTCGCCAGCTCGCTGGAATCTTTTCTTAAACCAATTTAAATTTTATCATCTCTATAGACCAGGATCGCGCAATGGAAAGCTGATGCACTCTCTAGGATTTACTCAGCAGAGACACGTCCAATTACTCCTCCTAAGACTATTCTTCCTGACTCTAGATTCCTAGGAGTAATTCATAAATCAAAACCTACTTAAGGACATCAAGGAAGCATACCATGCGGATTCCTTTTTGGCACAACCCCCAGGGACGTAAGTCTTGTCTTTAAGAATGGTGTGTGGATTCAGGGACAACGTCTGTATATTCCTGAAACAGTCAGATTAAGAGTATTGCGACTCATTCACGATTCCAAGATAGCTGGGCATAGAGGAATTCTAAAGACACAGGAATTTCTTTCTCGTTTCTTTTTGGTGGCCCACTTGCAGGAAGGATGTTTTGATATGTCACTTCATGTGAGGTCTGTGCAAGATGCAAAAACACCTCGCTCCTCACCAACTGGTCTGTTACAGCCTCTTCCCACCCCGTCCCGCCCGTGGGGATCCATTTCTATGGACTTCATTGTGGAGTTACCAACCTCTCAGGGAAGAACACCATTCTAGTGGTTGGTTGACCGTCTAACAAAGGCAGCTCATTTTTATCCCTTGTGTCGGCTACCCACTGCAAAACAGACATCAGATTTGATGATTAAAGATGTGTTTCGCTTACATGGAGTACCGGATGAGGTTATTTCGGATCGAGGGGTGCAATTCATCTTCTAGGTTTTGGCAAAATTTCTGTGCAGCATTGGACATTAAGTAAACCTTTCTTCTGCTTTTCATCCCCAGACTAATGGACAGACCGAACGAACCAATCAAACCCTGGAGCAGTATCTCCGCTGCTTTATCTGCCACCTACAGATGATTGGGTGGATCTACTTCCATTAGCTGATTTCGAAAAACAACTCTCAGAGTGCCACCACTAAAAAAGTCCTCCTTTTACTCTAATCAGGTTATCATCCTAGACATTCTACCACGATTTCCCATAGAAACGCCTTTACCAGCAGTGGCTGAAAGAATCACGTCTTTACAGAAGAAATGATCTTCTAAAGGAAAATCTGGAATCGGCTCAAGAAAGGTACAAGAAAGTAGCAGATAAATTCGTAAACCTGCACCAGCTTTCAAGGTAGGAGACTTGGTCTGGCTGTCAACCAGAAATCTTAAGTTAAGGATTCCATCGTCTAAGTTGGGACAAAAGTACAATGGACCCTATAAAATCAGTAAAATTATAAGTGCCGTTGCTTGTCATCTTCAACTGCCCAGAACTATGAGAATCCACCCTGTCTTTCAGTATCCCTACTAAAGGCTGGCGACAACCCAATACGTTTCCTGGACGTTCCACTCCTTTCCCTGACCCAGTGCTAGTCGATGGTCAGGAAGAATTTGTGGTGGAAAGGTTTTTTAGATTCCAGGTTGTATAGAAATCAGTTACAATATCTGATTAAATGGCAGGGCTACCCAGTGGAGGACAACTCATGGAACCGGTCAATAACGTAAAATGCTCCTCCTTGCTCCGTCAGTTTTCATCAGAGGTACCCACACAACCTGGTCTGAGGTCATCCGGAGGTTTGTCCTTAAGGGGGAGTAATGTAAGGTTCTATGTATATATTCCTAAACTCATTTGTTCGTCAGCCATTTTACTTTCTGTCTTGCTGCAGCTATCTTGCCCTCATCAAAATGGAGTTTCCAGCTTGCATGTTCCCGCCCTGATTCTCTCCTTTGCTTCCTGAAGCACCACAGCTGAGCAATCAGTGCTTCAGAATCTAGCCTGCAGTGAACCTGTGACTTGACTCCTGTAACCTTGGACCTTGTACTCCAGCTATTCCTACTGAGGAAACTCTGAAGCACTTGTGGACTCTGAACCCTGCTCTTTGAAAGACCCACGTTTGCATGGACTTACGGTAACAGAGAAAAGACCTGAATCTGTATTGGAGAGTGATTGCTGAGCTTGGATTACTCTGGCTCTGTGTCTCCTGTTTCTGTGTCTGCAAACTGTGTGACAAATTTCTGCCAACTTGTATGAAGTAATACAGGACTTTTCTATATCAAACCTTTTACTCCTGTGTTTTTCATCGCAACCAAGCACAAGACGCTATATGAACTGTACTACATACATTACAATCTCGTCCGATAAAAATGTCCCACAGCCAAACGGGTTTAAGAAAATGAAAACAGTTGAACAAAACTAATTTTGTGGGGGCTGAAACGAATATGATGCAGCTTCACATATGCACCAAAAGCAGATTAAATAAGGGGGAAAAGGCGAAAATAAACAGGGCAAGCAAAAGTAAAAATAGCCATAGAAGATTGATATTGTGCAGTTTGGTGCGCACACAACTGCAGAAAACAAAAAGCAACAGTGTGAACACTGTCTTAAAAAAGACCAGAAAGCCAAATGTTGCTCTGACTGTGAACCAAGGAATAAAAATATCCACAGGTCCCATCTAAGATGAGCAGGATGCACAATGATGTCTGACAGCCCTGACTAATCAAAAGCCGCACTGGGTATGCCAGAAGGTAAGAGATTTGCGGTCTCCATCCAGCCCTAGGTACAACTGATCTGCATGCTAAACCCGAGTCCTGTGAATCGATCTGCCCATCTCTAGTCTTACCCGTTCTGGATACAATGGACAGTGCTGGATTTTGGTCTATGCCCTGCAGTCTTGAGCGTCTGCTAAAAATCACTCCAGCCATCATCCCGAGACATCTCCTGCTGCAAGAGTAGAAAATAATGGTAAAGGGTATGGATTGGTAAGTGGCCATGGCGTGACCAAAATTTGCCACTGCGCAAGATGCGCCACATCATTTGTCCTTTTTCTATTATTCAAAACTTAAGAGATAGCAAGTGTCTAAAAGAACTTATGCAGGGTGGTGGGAAACATCTGGCCATGAATTTCGTTTAAACAGAACCTGGCACTCAACTAAACGCTGGTGAAAAGTCGTTTTTATTTTGAAGTACTTAACAAACATTTCGGTCCCAAGGACCTTCATCAGTTACTACAAAATTGAAAAAGTGAAGAAAAATAAATACAAAATAAAAGTAATAACAGTACAAGAAAAATGTGGTAATTAGTCAAATAAATATAGATGTAGACAGCACCACAAAAACTTTAAGGCACAATATAGGGAAAGTAGGGAAATAGAAGATACTTATCGTACTTAGCATTTTTTTTTCAGAGCGATTATATAGCAGTACAGAACAGATTTATCCGCACTAGAATAGAGTAATGATGTTTGTCAGTATATGGAAGGCCATAGCGGGCTAAAAAAGATATGTGAAACTACATACCAAATAATAGGTAGTCTTTATGACTTAATATAGAAGGGGTAAGAGGCTAGAGGAATAGACATAGCGAAATGTTATATTAACTCAGTCTCACAATATTGTCAATAAATGTCCAAAAAATACAAATAATCTACACAACTCCCATAAAATAATGAAAAGATAGGACAATACAAACCACAATTATAAAAGTGAATGTTTTATTAAAATACTAAAAAAATTTTTAATCATATAAAATATACTTCAAGAAAAAAGAACCAAAACTTGACACACATCAAAGGACACAAAATGAATGTATCGGCTATATGGCACATTCCAGATATAATCAATTCATATATGATCAGAAAAATGACATACTATAATGGAAAGTGCAAGTGCAAAAAGGCAAATAAATATGACAAAAATACATTAAAGAATTAATTTGACCATACTATGAGTTGCGGGTGGACTATGAAAGTGAAAAATTGCAAAAATGCATAAAAAATAATTTTTAGAACTACTCACACATCATACAAAAACAAATATAAAGAACCCAAAAATAAATGTCAAATGACAAACATAGAGTATATTATTGGATTTACTTAAAAACATCAAAAACCAAATAATCAGAATAATATGAAATTTCATGCAATACAATATCTTAATAATCAAAAAAAAATTTCCATAGAGAAGCATTATCGAAACGGCGCTGTCGGGGTGAGGATGCACGTTACTGGTACTGGCACTATATTCACTTTTCAGGTTTTGGCACATTGCACTTTGAATTATTTTGGCATTCCTGAACCGCTTTGTATAATGCTTTATATCAAGTCATTTGACAATGTCATTTCTAGCACATATCTTATTTCATTTAGTCATGATACAGTGTAGCTATCGGTATTTACCTTAAATCATGATACCCCCGTTTTCATATCAAAATACTTTATAAAGTTCGTAATTGGCGCTGTCAAAGGGCGGTCAGTCAGAGGGCACGTTTTCTTTCCCCCCCCCGCTCCCCGCTTCGCTTCTAGGGCCGCTATAATCCCACAACAAGCGTCGCTTCCCGAAAATTGTGCATTCAAATTGGGCCCTCACATGCGCAGTGTGTTTTTGCCCAACAGTGGGCAAAGCATAAAATAATTACAGCGCAGCCCCCCTTTTTCCCCTTGCCCCAGAAGCCCTCCAAGGCAAGAATCCATATACTGACAACAACATGTTAGGGTCGGGGGAAGAAACCAAAATATGAGGTAGAGAGGGCTTCGCAGCCCGGTCCACCTGCGGGGCGGAACCTCTGCTAGTTAAAAAGGCGAAAGTGCGAACTCTGTTTCCCCCAGAACGCTAAAATAAACCCGTAGCGCATTGTGGCAGTAAGTGCGAACCTGTAAAAAACCCAGAGCCACTAACGGAAATCCCCAACCTAAAAGGCGACAGGGCAACTCACTTAGCTTCAGTGACCGCAAAGTAAAACGCTAGGGCGCTGTCCTAGGTCGAAAGCAAACCCGTTACGTCACAGGGCCGTTTAAAAAGTACGTGTCCTGTCGGGCCTCAGGTACACAGTTAGGCAAGCTAAAAAACGCGTGATCATTTGCTAATGTCCCGCGGGAGTCACCCCAATCAAGGCGTCGAACTCCAAAACCCTGAATACGGCAATCAAAACCCCACCCCGGTTACCCGGTAATCAGGGAAACTAGGACACCGCCCTGGCCACTCCCCAAACCAAACTCCCC
Organism: Oophaga sylvatica; assembly: GCA_033576555.1. Classification (NCBI taxonomy): domain Eukaryota; kingdom Metazoa; phylum Chordata; class Amphibia; order Anura; family Dendrobatidae; genus Oophaga; species Oophaga sylvatica. The sequence goes on along the minus strand of JARQOD010000005.1, from coordinate 288,598,253 downwards.
ACCGTTTTTTAAGCGAATTCTAGTGGTTTAAATCAGCCGGTCCCTAACCACAAAATACGCATGACAACTGGCGCATAGCATACAATGGTTGATATTAGCGCAAGGCGGCCCAGCCATGCTACCCTTTTAAAAAGCAACACTACAGGGCCTTCCGGGGAAAAGGACCAACGAAAGCTGTTACAAACACACTACACATACCTTCCTGGCGGACCAATAGGAGCCGCGCAGCACCTTAACATTGACCCCTGAACTCCAATGAAGATCTTCCCCCTCTGGGCAGCCAGATGGGAAAAAAAGCAGGATTTTTTCTCAAAGAAAGGCCGCCCCCACACTGCCAAAATACAGATCCAGGAAAGCAGCAGCAAGGGCCACTGCACATTTGAGGAGTGGGCAAGACGCCCCGGACCACGCTCTTCTAGCAGGCCCACTGCGGCCGGAGATTTAAAGGGAGACCGGGAGCGGGACGGGTTCGAGACTCCACAGTGCAGCAGCGGGGAACTCGAACCCTAACATTCCCCCCCTCCTAGGCCCTCCCCCCTTTTCTGGGCCTCGCTGCGTTCAAAACAGCATGAACTGGGGGAGCAATTTACAAGCTCGGCAACTCCCCCCGGACCTAAACCTCAGGGCCCCCTAACCCCCCCAATCCCCAATAAAATTTTTTGCCTCGTACCACCTTGCCCCCCAACAAGGGGATTCACCTCGTATTCGTCCGAAGACAACCCGACTTCCCCGGCAGATGACTCAGGCAAACCGGGGGATGACCACGGGGTTTTGGAGGGATACCCTGGAAGGTGTCGGAGATACCAAAAACGAGGCGGAAGGGCCTAAAAAACCGGTAAACCACAGGGTTTCACCGCTCGAAAAACCTTGAAGGGACCCAAATACGGGGTTCCAATTTAGTGGATTCCACCCTACCTGTTTTCGGCCCAGAGCCACACAAGGCGCCAGAGAAAAAGTCGGAGCGGGACGCCAAAGACATCGGGCAAAGACCTCACCCTTTTTCCCTTGGAACCTGAATGGCATCCTGGGTGGGTCCCATATTTCCCGTGTTTCCCCACAGCCCATCGCCACCCTGGAGTCAGCGGAAGCAATGGGCGGCCCGTACCCCGGGGAAAGGCTGGCCGTAATTTAGAGGAATGGGTCTGTCCGGGGAGTCACCCCCGCTTTGGGTTAGAACGCAAACTCCGCCCACGAAGCAGAGAATCCCAGCATCCTGCCTGGCAGAGACAAATGTTCCGCAAGTAGGGCCCCAATTCTGTTGGCCCTCTCAACAACCCATTCGTTCGGGATGTATGCAGAGGAAAGGTTCAATTCAATGCAGAGTAGATGACCCAACTCTCTCCAAAACCGAGACCGCAAATTGGGGACCCTCGACCGCGACAATCTTGTCTAGCTACCGTGAGACGGAAGATGTGTCTAATAAATAATGCTGCCAAGGCCCGGGAAGGTAACCGGGTAGCGCACAAGTGCACCTTTGGAAATTGGTCTGATCAACCCAAATGATAGTGCAATCCCAGACTTGGGAAACCCACCACAAAGTCCATCCCGACCACTCCCATGGCCTGTCTGCCACCGCAAAGAAAAAAGTAACCCAGCGGGCCTTTCGAGGGGACTTTTCCTGGCCCGGAGACACACGCCTAACAAACTCCCTGACTCACGGACCAAATGGGGCCCAAACCTAGTCCTCGCCAATAGCTAAATTTCCCCTTCTTTCCCCAAAAAGTGTCCACCACCCGGGCAAGTGTGCCCAAGAGAGTACCCCCCGGTCGCAAATTAGTGGGCACAAAATCTTCCCCGGGAGGCACAAACCTACGAAACCGGGGCAAAACATTTCTCGGGCCCTTTCTTAAAGGGACAATAAGCCAGGCTCCCCCTTCCTCCTCCTCTGAGACACTAAGGAGCGAGAGAGACCCCGTGGGCCCCCAAAAATCCTTCTCACCCGGAAGAAAATGGGGGGTGAAAGGGAAACCCCGGAAAAAGAATAGGGACCATCTTGGCCTGGCGAAATTTAGCCGTTTAGCCGTTTCAAATAACCAGTTCTTGGGTCGTGAAAACTTGGAAAGGGAAAACGAGCTCCCTCCAGAAGATGTCCCACTCGAGAAGGCCAATTTCATACCCAAACCCAACTCCCTTCCCCGATGAATAATTCCTCTCGCTGGTGAAAGGTCTTGAAAAGAAGAAGCAGGGATGTTTTCCGACCTTGACATCCTTTGATATAGACGCTCCAGCACCAACAAAAAAGGCGCACCTCTAAAACAAACGGTTTATCAACATCAGGGCGATGTAATAATGGGAGCACTGGCAAAATGCGACTTGATGGAAAAAGAACGCCTAGAACCTCCCCCAAACCACAACTTGGATTTTCTCCCATCTTGGGGGAAGGGCTACCAAGGGAGCTCCAAAGTCGGGGAAATGGGAATGAACAGGCGAAAAAATTAATGAACCCCATAAAGCGTGCACCGCTTTAAGAAAATTTGGGGGTTTTTTGCCATCCATTACGGGCCTGTAGTTTTGGCAGGATCCAAGCCAATCCCAGGGCAAGATGATAAAACCCAAAAAAGGGTAAGGACTCCTGCTCAAACACAACATTTCTCAGCTTGGCATAGAGGGATTTTGGGCCCTAAGGGTCGAAGCCTTGTTGAAAATCCCTCCGGGATAGTCTATAACTGGGAAAAAATGAAATATCATCCAGATAGACTACCACGAGGTGGGGAGCATATCCCGGAAGATAAAAATTGACAAAAACTTGGAAAACAGGGGCATTACAGAGCCCGAAGGGGTCAAAACCCCGGATTCGAATGCCCAACCCCCGGGATTAAAAGCTGTCTTTTCCCCGTCCCCCTCATGGATGCGAAAAGGTTTTTGGCACCACGGAGATTAAGCTTGGTAAAAACTCTTGCTCCTCGGCCTACAAAGAAAACCCGAGATTAGGGGCAACGGGCTTTTCTTGACGGGGGTGGCCCTTTAAAAACCCCCCAGTCAACATTGGGGGTAATTCTCCGTTCTTCCTTTTGCACAAAGAAGAACCCTTCCCCGGGGGTGACAACCCCCCCTAATGAAAACCCCTTTTTCCAGATTCTCCTGAAGACTGGGGGATTTTTCCGCTCAGGGGGGGAGAGGGGGGATACTCTCCCCCGAGGAAGGGGTTTTTTTTCCAGGGGAAAAGAACAATAGGGGAGTCCGTAGGGGGATGAGGGTTAAAGTTTTTCCCCCGCCTTTTGGGAAAACTCTGCATATGCCCAATAACCTGAGGGAAAAAAAGGAGAACTACGGGTATCCTGGGTGGGGGCCGAACGCACTCCCCCCAAACACCTGGGGCCTTTTTCATGAAACCCCCCCCAACCCCCTATCCTCCCAGAGGACCACTCAATAGGGGGGGGGTTAAAAAAGGGCCCAAAGGGACTCCCAGCAACACCTGTCTATTCCCTCAACCCCGGGCAAAAAAACAAAAAATCTCCTTATGGGAGGGACAAGAAAAAGTGAGAGGATCGTCGGGGGGGGATTTGGGGGCAAGTTTTATTTTCCCCCACAAAACGCACAGTACCGGTTTTGGGGCATCACCAAGGTATATTTGGCAGAACAATGCAGAGGGGAAGAAATTCCCCTTGGGGCCCAATCCACACAGAGCTCGCGGAGAGCGTGGTGGCCCCCTGTAATTGCCCTTTAAAAAAACAACTTGGGGGGAAAAAGCCGCATGTCTAGTGAAAAACCCCTCCCCCCAAGGGGACTGAACGGGGACCCCCTTTTTCCCCCCCCCCCCGTGGACATTTGTTGCATAGTGTCCCCCAAATGCGGCAAAAAAAATTACAGACCCCCCGGGACTCGAGCGGGGCCCCGGGAAAATTAAAAGGCCCGCTCGAAAACCTCCCCCGGGCCCCCCTGGGGGGCTGGCGCCTGGGGGGAAGAAAATTTCCGAGGGCCGGCGAAGGTGGGGGGGGGCCAACCTCTGCCTACACGGGGGCCCGGGCCCAACCAAACCCCGGAAAACGGAGGTCGGCGGGTAATAAGGCAATAAAAAATTTTTCCCGGTGGCGGAAAAATCCCTGTTAAAACCCAAAGCATCTTTTTTAAAAAAGGAAACCCCCCCCGTTTTCCCCCAGTAACTTTAAAAAAGTACTTTTCCAACCAAAGTCTAGCCTGACCAGAGTCCGAAAAGGACGGAAAACAACTGACCAAAGACGAACCCGTGCCCCCAAGCCAGATGAAGGGGGCCCTATCTGGGTGACCTGAGGTCCTAAAAAGACCTTTTTTTAAAAGGGGCCCCCCCCAAAAAGAGGAGCACCCGCACCCACCCCGGCGTCACGTTTTCCCCACACGGGGGGGGGGGCCCCCCACCCAAAAGCTCTGCCTGACAGAACGAAATTAAAAAAGCCCTTTTTTGGGGGCCCATCCGGGGGGGAAAGGCACCAAAACTCGAGGGGAAAAGGGGACTGACCACAATCCCCGACAGGGGTTCCCGTCACCAGCAAACTTGTCTGGAAGCGGGGGGGGGGGAAAATTTGGGGGCAGAGGTGGCAGTGGACCCCACTGGTTTCAGCCACGCTACAGCCAAACAGAGACGCGGAAAAAAAAAGCGAGGTTGTGCACTCAGACCCCCAAACCCCAAACCCCCCAGCTGTGGGGCCCCCAAATAGACGCTGGCATACCCCCCCCCCCTTTTAAAACCCCCCAGACCCTGGCGCTAATTTTAGAAAGGCGGGGAAAAGAAAACCAAAATATGGGGAAGAGGTGCTTTTCCCCAACCCGGGGGGCCAAAACCGGAGGCGGAAAACCGTTTTCCCCAAAAATGGCAAAGTAGGGAATCTTTTAAATTTCCCCAGAGTCCTAAAAAAACCCCGTAGCGCGTTTGGCAGTAAGTGCGAACTCTGAAAAACCCCCAAACCCCCCAACGGAAATGCCAAAAACCAAAAAGGCGACAGTGGGGAATTTTACTTATTTTTAGTGAGCCGCAAAGTAAAACGCTAGGGGGCTGTCTGGGGCGAAAGAAAACCCCCCTTTTTTCTCCCCGGGCTGCTGAAAAAAATGCTGTGCCCCCGTCAGGCCTCAGGTACACATTTAAAATGCTAAGCGAAAAAACGCGGTTTTAAAGTCTATGTCCCGCGGGGGGTCACCCCCAACCCATGGCTAAAAAGCCAAAAACCCGAATAGGGAATAAAAAAATCCCCCACCGGTTACGCCGGAAACCCCAGGGAAACGGGGGAAAAACCACCCGGCCAGCTACCATCCCCAAATCCTCACCGTTTAAAAATCGGTATTTTTTTTGGTTATTCACCCGGGGCCCCCAACCACACATACCCCAACACACTGGCCCCTACATACAATGGTTAAAATTTAAACGATGGGGGGCCCGCCAAATTTCCCCTTTTTAGCAAAATTCAGCCCTTTCCCCAAAAAGGACCAACGAAAAACTTTTACAAAAACACTTTGCTCCCCGACTTCCGGGGGGCCAATAAAAACCGCTGAAACACCTAACATTTTACCCCTGATTTTCCAAGAAATCTCACCGGGGGATGCTAGAGGGGAAAAAAAGCAGGACTTTGTCTCATTTCCGCCTGGCCATAAAGCAGATCCCGGAAAGGCAGCACAAGTCATTCACAGTAGGGAGGGGCAAAAAAAACCGGAAAACCACGTCCTGCTGAGGCAGGCTCCACTTCGGCCAGAGATGAATGGGAGACCGCAGGGGGACTGTTTTGGGGATTCCCCCCTTTTTTTGCAGGGGGAATCGAACCCAAAAAAATCATTAAAACCCTATTCAAAAAGCGGATAAATCTTCTGTCCCTACATTAAATTAAAAAAATTTTTGGGGACTCCTATTTTAACTTAACCCCTTTAAGTTTTTATAAAAAAAGGATTTTTGCAAAAACTATTTCAGTTTGATTATCAAACTTTTTTATATCAAATAACTATTGGACACAGTAATGTTTCTGCCTTTAAAAAAGGTTATTTTTCTTTTAGAAAATGGGGCCCCTTCCCCATCCAACCCCAAAAATTTTCAGGGCCCCAAAAAATGGGGGCCTCACCAGAAAAATTTAAAAATTTAAAATTTGTAAATCCCCTTTTTTTAAAAAAAACAGCCTCTAAAATTTTCCCTTCCCCACTTTTAATAATTCCTGATCCTGGGGGAATGTAAAATTTTTACCAATTTTCCCTTTACAAAACAAAATTTGTTTTGTTAAATTTTTAAAGGGGGCCGAGCATGGACAGCCCTCTTCCCCAAAATCCCACAAAAAATGTTCAATAAAATTCAGGGTGGGGGCTAAATGGCCATTCCAAACAATGTAAAAATTTTCCTCTGCAGAAAGCCTGAGTAATTTGGGGGGGGTGTTTTTTGGTCTTGTCTTGCGACAAACCATCCCCGGCCTAAAATTTAACTTTGTCACTTATTCTTTTAAAATTATTGTCAAGAATCGCTGAAAAACCCTGCGTCCCTCAACTTTTAAAAAAATTCCCGGTTTTCCGGGGTTTGGGGCCCAAAACAGCCCCAAAGCATGATTGGGGAAACCCCCCCCAAATTTTAAAAGTGGGTAAAAAGTGTTTTTTTTGGGGAAAGCTGTTTTTTTTGATGCCCCGCATAACGCCTTTTTGTATTACCAAACAACTCCCTTGGTTTTTAAAAAGTCCCCCCGGGGCCCTTTTCCCCCAAAAAAAATTGGCTTCCCCAAATTGAATTTTTTTAAAACCTCAGGGCCCCCGTTTTTTTGGGGTGCTTGAGAAAAGGGGTTTTTTTAATACTCACCCCCATACAGCTTTTTTCCCTTTTTGCAAAGTGCGTTTAAAAATTTTTCCGATGCACAGGACACATCTTTTAGCAAGTTGATGGGGGCGCCCTCTGGAGGGCCCCCAGGATTTTCCTTGAAATTTTTACCATTCTTTCTTCTCTCCTTTCTGATGTTTTTCTTGCCTGCCCCCTTTTGGCCTAACAAGAAAAAGTCCCTTGTTTTTTTAAAACCTTACTGGGGGCCCCCCATTTAAAAAGACAGGTTAAATCTTCCCCAACAGCTTTTTGTATCCTTTTCCCCGAACAACTAAGTTTTTAAAAATCTTTTTTCAGAACATTTGACAGTTTTTTTGAGGGGCCCCCGATGCCACTCTTTTTAAGGGAAATTAAACAGGAGAACAACCCCTTTAAGTAGCCCCCTTTTTAATAGCTTTTCCATGTTGCAACACCTGGGATGAAGCCCCAAACCCCAAAAAGGGTTAAAAAAAACCAAAAAAAGGTTTTTTGAAAACAGTAAGTAGGTAGGGGTATTAAAACAAGAAAATGTAAGGGGGGCCATACTTTTTCACCTGTCAAATTTATTTTTTAATCAGTTTGCACATGTTTTTTCTAGTACAATAAACCTCATTTAAAGGGGCAAAAACCCCTTAAAATGGCCCAAATTTTGTTTTTTGATAAATCAAATTTTAAAAGCGTTAAGAAAAACCAATTTTTTAAAAAAAATTAAAATTTAAAAATTAATAGGGGTGCCCAAATTTTTTTCCCCTATAACTGTAAAAAATTCCCCCCCTAAAAATACTAAGAAAATGTAGGGGTTCTTTTACAAAAATTTTCCCCACTTACCCTAAAAGTGCCAAAAAATGTTTCGTGGTGCTGTCTACATCAAAATTTTTCCCTTTTGAAAAATGAATGCTTTTTTCCCCTTTAAAATATTTTTAATTTTTATTTTTGTTGTTGTTTTAAAATTTTTTTTCATTTTTTTAATTTTTTATTTAAGGGGGGGAAGGGGCCTTGGGAGTGAAACGTTTGTTAAGTCTACAAATAAAAATGATTTTTTCCCCCGGCTTTAAAAGGGTTTATGCCGGGTTTTTGGTTTAAAACGTATCAAAAGGGGTTTGGAAAAACCCCCTTTTGGACCTTCAGCATAGTGCACACGGTATCTTTTTCCCTTTGATCATGAACGACAGCAATGACAGGGGGAAAAAGGTTCGAGTCAAAAGGGGGAATTGGATTTTTCCATATACAGGGAATTCTTGAGAAAACCTTTTTTGGGCTGTCAGTGATTTCAGAGGGGGCAGAGGTTCTTTTTCCGCAAGACAATAAACCCCAAAACCCCACGCTAAAGCAATTTTTTTTATTATTATTTAATTTTTTTATTATTTTTTTATAGCGCCCTTTAATCACAAAAGGGCCTTTACAAAGGGGGGGGGGGTTTTTCATAAAAAAATACAATAAAAATAATCTTAAAAAAAACAAGTTACGACTGGTACGTAGGAGAGAGTACCCTGCCCGGAAAAGGGTCACAATCTACCAAGGGGGGGGTGGGTACAGTTTGGGAAAAGGGGGGAGGGGTTTTTTTTGCAGCGGTTTTTGGGGATCTGTGGTTAAAACCGGATGTAGGGGTTCAAAAGGTAGGCCTTCAGGTTCTTTTTGAATGTTTCCATGAGGCGAGAGTCTGATATTTTGGTAGAGAGTTCCAGAGTAGGGGGGAGCGGGGGAAAAACTTGTATCGATTGTGGAAGAGGGAGTAAGAAGGAGATCTTGTGGGATGGGGGGTTGCGTGCAGTTAGATACCGGAGACGAGGTCACAGATTATGGAGGACACAGGTTGTGATGGCTTTTTTTTTCATGATTTGGGTTTTGAAATGGAGTCTTTTGTGTAATGGGGGGCGTTATGTTTCGGTAGCAAGGAGTGCAGGTAAAAAAGGAAAAACACCAAGCATTGGAATCTATGAGATGCAGTACCCCCGACTAACCACACAACTAAGGGAGCCGGGGAGCGTTCCTACTTTTGGGCCCCAACGCCCGCCCCCGCCTGAAAACAACTACACCTAAAGATAGATATAGGAAAGCTATCTGCCCCGACAAACCCCCAAAAATTTAAAAGCCCCCAAACATGTAATGGGGGTTAGACAAGATAAAAATGACACAGAAAGAAAAAGTTGAGCAAACTGGGGCCCCAAAAAACTAAATAGAAAAGGATAGGAAGGGGACTTACCAATCCCAAAAACCCCCGAAAAACGCCAACTCTACTAATTTCAAAAATCCGAGATCACACGACCTCAACCCCCTAAAAGTTCTTGGTGTAACAAAAAAAAAACAGCAGCCACTGAAAAAAAAAGGAAAAAGAAAATTACAAATATCAGGGGCTACAAAACCCCAGAGGGCAGAACCCCGGAGGGGACCCTGAAGGCCCCCAAATGCAGGACAAAAAACAAAAAAAAGCACAAACACAAAAAAGAAAATGTCTTTTCTGTTAGCAGGGGATCAGACATGACACGCAGGCCCCAAAAGGGAAACGGAATAAAGGATTCAGACCAAACAATTTGACACCGGACCCTGATGGGAAATGGCTCCCTTATATAAGACCAGTCAGTAACACCTGATTCCCCGCCTCACAATCTTCACGAACAACCACACCGCTTTAACCACCAGAGGGGGGCCTGCCAGAAATCTCCAAACCCATTCACAACAGTACCCCCCCCCTTGAGGGGGGGGCACCGAACCCCCTTACAACCCGTCGGTCAGGATGAGTTCATGATACGCACGGGGGAGTCCCCCCTAGCATGGATGCCGAACAAACACCCAAAATTGTCTTCCTGACCATAACCTCTCCACTTAACCAAATACTGGGGTTTCCGTCTAGAAAAACGAGAATCTTTTTTTTTTCTAAAACCCCTACCCAGATTGCCCAAAACCAAAACGGGGGCAGGAGGCACAGCAGCAGGAACCACTGGCTCAAAAAACCTCTCAACAAGGACTTGTGAACACGTTAGGGATCTTAAATGCCCCGGGAAAACAAACAAAAAAACAGGATTAAGAATCTAAAAGATCTTAAAAATCCAATGAACCTAGGTTTAAAATTTTGGGAGATGCTACTCTCATAGGAAAAATTCTTTGAGAAAACCCAAACCAAGCCCCCCCACTTTAAACCGAGGACCACAGTCCTATGGGGGTTTGCAAACCGCTGGGCCTTCTCCTGAAGAGGACAACCTCTCCCTACCTGGTCCCAAATCTGTTGCATACGCCCACAACAGATCAACACCTGGACAACAGAAGCCCCGTCGTCCGAAGAAAATCGAGGGTGAAACCCAGAATAAGAAAAACGAGACTCAAAGTGGCAGACTAGCCCTTTATTAAGAGCAAACTCACCAAAGGAAAAAAAGAGACCCAGCATCCTGATCAGCAGACCAAAGCATCTAAGAAAGTCCCAATGTCGGTTTGTTCTCTCATTTGACCTTTGGGGTCGAGGATGAAATGCCGAGGAAAGACAATTGAACACCCATTTTTAAAAACAAAAATCCTCCAAAATCGGAAACAAACTGGACCCTCGTCAGACACAATGCCCGGAATGCGTTTAAACAACCACTCGAAGGAAAAACGGCCCCAATTTAAAAAGGAAGGGAAATTTGGAAGGGACAAATATATCATTTGGGAAAAAACCCATCAAATACCCAAGGTGGCATTTCTGAAAACAGGAAGGGCGGGAAAGAATCCATAAGGGGGGTCCAGGGGCCCTTGGCACGGGAAGGATAAAAACCACAGGGGAGCAAGCTGGAGCGAAGAAACCCCCCGGATGCACAAATTCCCGACATCACGAGCCCCAAAGGTAGGCCACAAAAGGACCACAACCAAGTCTCGGACCAAAAATTCCCCGGGTCCCACCAATGTAAAAATGAAACTCAACATCACACTTTTTTTTCCACGGTCCGGGACAAACAATTTTCCAAGGGCAGCACTCGGGCCTTCCTCCTCCCCCTCCAAGCAACCAATTGGGGAGTGGCGAAAAACTACCCCCCTTTCAAAAAAACAAAAGGGTCAATACCGGAAGTCCGCAAGGAAACCCCTCGGAGGGATCCCCCTTAACATCTTATCCAAAGAAAGGGGAAACCAAAAAATTAAAAGTGTGAAAAAAAGGGGCCCAAACCGGCCTTCGGGGTTGAGCGCTTGGGAATTCCCGATAGCCAATTTTTTTTGTCCGTAAGGAACCACCTGATTTTTCTCCCCCACCAATTCTCCACTCTTCAAAACCCCCCTTCAGGCCAAAAAACCCCCCATTACCCACGTCAAATTACTTTAAAAAGGGGGGGAAAAAATTTTGAGAGAAAAAAGGACAAGGTTACTTTGAGGCTCTGGATCTTTTTGGGCAAAAACGCACCGCCCCAATTTAAGGCAAACCCCCCCCGAAAAGGCAAAAAAAATCAGGGGCCGTAAACGGGCAAAGTGAATCTCGCTTAATTCCGAAAGCAGAAATGCCCAGGGGCCAAAACACCACTCAGAACCCTTCGGGGAATCATTAAGGGGTTTTAAAAAAAACCGGAAATTACCAAAAATTTCATAAAAATTGGGAAAAACCCCAAAAATCTGAAGCCTTTAATAATAGTTGGCCCAACACAGAGGCCTAACTTGACCGTCCATTTCAAAACAAGGGACAAAAAGGAAACCCCCCAAAAAAAGATCCTCTGTACCAAAAAGACCTTTTATCCCTTACAACAACATCTCTCTCAAAACTGGAACACAGTTCGAACATGTTTCACATGAGAGTCCCGCATTAAAAAAACAAGAACATCCAAAAAACAACAGAAATTTGTCCACAAAACCCCCGAAAGTCAATTTAAAGGGGCGGGAAAAGGGGAAGAGCTTAGTGGCCCAAAGGCTCACTAGGTACTCAAAATGCCCTTCAGGGGTATTTAATGCCCTCTTCCATTCATCCCCTTTCGTTTTAAAGCGAAAAGTTAAAGCCCCCCCTGATCAAGTGGTAAACCAATAGCGTTTTACACCCCACAAATTCAATAGCGCATCATACCCTATGGGGCAAGATGCTTTTTATTTTCGCTAAACACTAAAAAAATCAATCAAAACGGGAACATCCTAAACCGGGGGACAGAAAAAAAAAGGGTGTTGGTTTTAAACACAGGGCAGCCCCAACTTTTCAGACACAGATTTCCAACCAAAACAGGTTATGAACGTAACCAAGGAAACCCCCCGCAATAATGTCATCAGATTATACAGAAAAAAAAATTTTCAGCCCCGGGATCGGGTTCAAACCCCATTATCACCTGAAAAAACTGGGGTTTATTCTCACCAAAGGGTAGAATCGATCCCAGTAGGGGAATAACTTCTGTAGGGATCAAGGAAACCCACAACGTTTAGCAAAATCATAATCCATCAGTTAATAGCTGCTCCAAATCAACGAAAGCCTGAGCAGAAAATGAGGACAGAGAGCAATCAGAGTGACAGTTAATAAAAACTTAGTCTGAACACTACCCAAGACAACTGAGCGTGCAAAACTCTTCCCCCTTAGGGCAGACTGAAATAGCATGAGAGCATCACCACAGTAAAACATAACCCATTGCGCTTTCGAAACTCATGACCTGTCCCCAGACACCACTCTATCACACTGCATGGGTTCAGAAGCTGGTTCACAAGGCAACACCATTCCACGCATACTTCTCCGCTCACGCAACGTCTGTCAATTTGAATCGCTAATGACATAGAATCATTGAGACCAAGGGACAGGAATCCCACCATAACATCCTTTACATTATCTGACAGACCCTTCCGAAAAGGGCTGCCAAAGCGTCGTCATTCCATTTGGTCAGGACTGCCCACCTACGGAATCTCTGACAGTATAACTCAGCGTCATAAGGCCCCTGATTTAAATGCAACAAGGCTTTTTCAGCTTGATCATGACATTAGGCTCATCGTACATAACCCCAAAGCCTGAAAAAATGCATCAACACACTCAAAACAGGATCCCCAGTGTCAGGGAAAAGCCCAATCCTGAGGATCGCCGCGCAGGAGAGAGATGATAATTTGAACCTGCTGCGCTGCGTTCACCTGAGACTTAGATTTAAGGCAAAAAACAATTTACAATTATTTTGAAATTCTGAAACTTAGCTCGATCCCCAAAAACAAATCTGGCATGGGATCCTAGGTTCCACAACAGCAACCTAGCAAGATATGCAGCAATACTCTGAACCTCATGGCAAGCTAGATCCACACGGCCAGACAACGTGCAAACTCCATTGAGAGAAAAGATCCCCCCAGCACCCAGAGATACAGAGGGAAAAAAAAAAAAATGCAACAAAAGAAAAATATCTCTGACAACTCTGACAACCTTTTTTCTTTCACAATATTTTTCCCTTCTGTAGTACCATACAATTTCAATTTTAGGCCGGTGATACTGTTAGTTCGGTAGCTGAGGAGTCAGGTAAAAAAGGCAAATACACCAGAGCAGTTGGAATCTATGAGATTGCAGTACCCTGACTAACCACCACAACTAGGGCAGCCTGGAGCGTTCCTACGTTGGTCCTAGACGCCCGTCACAGCCTGAGAAACTAACTACACCTAAAGATAGATATAGGAAAGCTACTGCCCCGGAGCAGAACCCCAAAAATAAAAGCCCCCCAAAAATGTAATGGGGTTAACAAGATAAAACGACACAGAAAGAAAATAAGACAAACCTGGGGCCCAAACAACAAAAAAGAAAAGGATAGGAAAGGGGACTTACCAATCCCAGAAAAACCCGAAAAACCCAACTCTACTAATTTCAAAATCCCTGAGATCACACACCTCTCCACCTAAATTTGTTCCTGTTAAAAAATCAAAACAGCAGCCACTGAAAAAAATGGAAAAAGCAAAAACAAAATCAGTGGGTAACAAAAAAGGGGAGGGCAAAAAAACCCCCGGGGGGGAAAACCCGAAGGCCCCCACAGAATGCGGACAAAATGCAAAAAAAAGCACAAAAACAAAAAAAAAAAATGTCTTATCGTTAGCGGGGGAGCGACACGACACAGCAGGCTAAAAGGGAAAAGGAAAAAAGGGGTTTAGACCAAACAAATTTTACACCGGCAACCCTGATGGGGAAAAAGCCCCTTTAATAAAACCAGTCAAACACCCTTTTCCCCTCCTCACAATCTTCACTGACGACCCGCACCGCTTGAACCCCAAGGGGCTCTGCCAGAAATAAAAACAAACCCATTCAAAAAAAGGGGATTAGTGGGGCATTTAGAGTTTAGAATAGATTGGAGGGTGCAAGATGTAGGGGGGAGGCCACAGACCCAGAGGTTGCAGTATCGGGGCGGGATAGAGAGGGCAGGGATTTAAGGTTTTTGCTTTTTCGGGTTTGGGAGGAATTTTACAGATACGTGAAATATTTTTGATTTGGGAAGTCGGCAGGAGGGGGGGGGGGGTTTTTGGGGATATTTTGGTTTAAAAAAAAAGACCCGTGTCAAGGAAAAACCCCGAGGCGAGACTTTTTGGGACGGGAGAGAGGGGGCTTTCGTTTACATTAAATGATAGGTCCTTTGGGAGGGTTGTGGAGATGGGGGAAAGATGATGAATTCTTTTTTGTCCTTTTAAAGTTTGGGGGAATCTAGCGGAAAAAAAGGATGAAATAGGGGACAGTTTTTGGGGGATTCGTTTAGTGGGGAGGGGGATATTTTGGTCCAAAAATGTAGATCTTTGTGTCATCAAAATAGAGGTGATATCCAAAGCCGTGAGATTGTATACTGTCCCGAGGCCAAAGGGTGTACATGAGAAAGCAGGGCCCCAAGGACTAAAACCGGGGGGACCCCACAGATAGGGGGTGCGTGAGGGGGTTTGGTGTGTAAAGTGGGAGACGCTGAATTTTCCGGTCTGTTGGGGTATAACGCGACCCCAAAAGGGCCAAGCCTGTGATACCAAGAGATGAGAGGGTCTGTAGTAATGGGGGAAGGTCCACTGTGTAAAAACAGGGGGACAGGTCCAGGAGGAGGGGGACAAAAGTAGTGTCGTTTGGGCCCTTTGGGCAGATAGTAGGTCCTTTGGGGTGACCTTATTTGGGCATTTTACAGGGGAGGGGTTTGGGGCCCGGGGAAAGCCAGATTGTAGGGGGGTCGAGGATGGAGCAAATGAGAGGTGGGGACAGTTCAAGTTTGACTGTTTTCCAAGTTTGAGGCATAGGGGAGAAGTAAAAAAGGGTGATAGCTAGATAAAAGGGAGGGTTTCAAGAGAGGGCTTTTTGGGGATGGGTGTGATTGGGGCTTTTTTAAAAAAAGGTTTTAGGGGAAAACAACCAAGTTGTTAGTGATATTTTAAGAAGGGGTTAGGTTTGGGTTTGAACACGGGTGAGTTTGGATGAAGTGGGAGGGTTTTTGGGGGTCAAGGGGGGGGCCAGGTAGTGAGATTTGATCTTGAGAGTGGGGGGGAGATCGATTTTCCCTGTAATGGGGGAAATTTTTGGGTTTTTGAGGAGGGGGGGGGGGGCGTTAGGAGGAAGGGTCGGGGGTTTTTTTGACCAAAACTGTGCTGATGTTATCAATCTTCTCCTTAAAAAATGAGGCAAATTTCTTGGGCTGGGGATGATGGGGGGAGGGGGTACGGGGGGCGGGGAGAGAATTGAAGGTGTTGAATAACTTTTTGGGGTTGTGAGACGGGAGGAAAAAGAGAAATGAGAAGAAATTTTGTTTTTTCTGCAGCGAGTGTGGTCTTGAAAGTATGAGGGACTGTTTGAATGTGATAAAATCCTAAATTGGAGTGCGATCTTTTCCATCTCCGCCAGCAGCCCTGGAAGCTTGCCTCAGTTTTTTGGGGCAGGCGGGTGTGCCGGGGCGTCTTTTTATTTTGCGAGCTTTGGTATTTTTGAGAGGGGTGACCGATTCCAGGGGGTGCAGCAAATTGTGTTTTATAGAGCGCAGCGGCATCCGCATTGGTGGGGAACTTATGTCGTAAGGCCTCTTCACACTTCCGGCGGCCCCCCGGGCGCCCCCGCTTTTTTGCCGCAGCCCCCCATTAAACCTTTCACACTTCCGGGGGGCCAAAATGGGGTTTTTTTTGGGCCGGGGTGGTTTTTTGATGCTTGGAGAGAAAAGAAACCTTTCCGGCAAAAACAAAAAACGTTACATTCAGCGTTTTTTCCGGACCCGCAATGACATTTGCGCCGCATCCGGACAAAACCCCCATGCAACCATTGACAAGTGCGGGGCCATCCGGGGCCCAATGCATGTCAATGCAAAAAAAAAACCGCATGCGGGGGATCAATTTTCAGATGCGGGGTGCGGCAAAAATGCCGGGGGGGGCTGCCGGGCCCCCCCGGAATGTGAAAGAGGCCTAAGAGGGGGGGGGTTTCCCCGGGCATGAGTGTAATCGAGGTGTTTAAGGTTTCTGCAGGGTGTGCAATTTTTTGGGTTTGGGGGTCATGGACCGGAGGAGAGGGGAAAATTTTAAAAAAAGTAGTTTTTGGTCAAGGGGAAAAGTGAGTTTAGAGGTTGATAGGGAGAGGGGGGGGTGAAGATGAGTCTAGTGTGTGGCCATCTTTTTGAGTGGGGGGGAGAAGACCACTGGTGGGGGCTGAAGAGGGAATGAGGAATGAAATTTTTAAGGCGCTTTTAAAGGGGAAGGGGGCGATGGGGATTTGAAAGTCCCCCAAATGATAGTGGGGGGGCGGTGGAAAGGAAATGAAATAGCCAGGTGGGAAGTGGTCAAAAAAGGGGGTGGCGGTCCCTTTGGGGGGGGTAAAAGACAGCTATTTTTAAAGGGGTTTGGGGGGGGAAAATAGATGGTACAGAGTTTAAAACCTTTAAAGGAAGGGAACAAGGGTGGCATTTGGGGTGTGGGAGAAGGAACAGTTTTCTGACATGAAAAACCAACTCCCCCCCCCATGCTTGCTTCTGGGGGGGGGGTGGGGGAAAGGTGGAATCCACCATACGAGAGTGCAGCAGAGAGGCTGTGTCAGAGGGGGGGGGGCCCGTTTCAGTTATGGCGAGAAGGGTTTGTTTGTTATTAATAAAAAGTCTGGATGAAGGAAATTTTTTTGCAGACAGAGCGAGAGTTCCAAAAGAGGGTCTTTTAGTGGACTGGGGGAAGCTGGGCCGGGCAAATGGGTATAAGGTTGGAAAAGGGGTTAAAGGAAAATTGTGATAGAGCGTGGAGGGGGGATAGAAATGACTGTGGGGATGTGGTGAGGGGGACCGGGTTTGGGAAAAGATATCACCAGCATTTTGGAGTGCCCGTCAAAACCAAGACAAAAATCCCAGTTGAGAGTTAATGGTCAGGGCAAAGAAGATTGCTGTTCCCCCAGAGAAAAACCCTCTAATTTAAAGGAGCCCGGACAGTTTTGCTTTAGAATGGGGGGAAAATCCCAGTAGCAAGTTGGGAAGCCACAGAGACTTTTCCAAAGTGACTTGCAAACTTTAGTAGCGGCAAAAGAAGTTCTACAAAATACTTTACTTTAGGAGGGTTTAATAGTTTTTTTTTTAAAACTGTACCTGAAAAATTTTGTCCTATTTTGTTTGCTTCATAATAAAAAAAAAACCCAAAATTTTTTCACATTTATAGCATTTTTCTTTAAAAGAACTGATGAAAACCCTAAAAAAAAAACAAAAAAGTAAATTCTGGGGAAAAGGGGGAAAAGGAAAATTTTTGGAAGCTACCTTTTTGTGAATCCTTCGATCAAGGTTTAGTGGACTTCGCCCCAGAGGGTGATCGGGGTGATCACATACAAATTGGAGGAAAGGATATAAGTAAAATCTTTCTTTTTGAAAAATAGATTGAAACATGGCAAAATAAAACCCTCAGGAAACCTGACTCTTTTCTGGGAAATCCCAACACCCTTACTCATAGTAAACGTTCTTCTTAAATAAGGGTGCTGTACAACCAGAAACATGTCGGGTTTCCTGAGGTTTAATAATAAAAAAACCTAAACAATAAAGATTTTACTTATATCCGGGAGGGATTCCCGACATAGTTCCTTTTCCCCCCCTTTAAAAAAACAGTGAAATTCCAGGTTGTGAGGAAAGCAAACATGAAAAATCCCAAAAGGGGTGAAACTTTTTGCAAGCCACTGTTACGTTTTCCAAAAAGTTTCTATACCACTGACTTTATCTCCCTCTGACACTATAGAAATGTAGGTCTTCCAGCTTCTTGTTAACATTCAGCATTTTTTCTTCATAGAAAATAACAACATAATCATGTGTGTAATTTAAACCTTTTATTTTCATTAAAAAAATTTATAGATTTCCACAGGGGAGAGTTTTAAATGCCCTCAAAAGGGTTTGAATCTGTGCAATACTAAAATTGTTATCTGACAGTTTAAGGTTTGCTTATTAACTGTGGCTTCCAATGGGGTACTTTATGAAAGTTTATTTATTTTTCATGCTGGCAAAATCCTTCTATGATTGCATATTTGTCTGTACCCATATCACATATTTTTAGATTATGATTGTTTTTTGAACGTTGCTTTACAGGATATAATACTAGGAAAAAAAATTTGCAGCTACAAACAATAAACAACAAAAAGGGAAATTTTGTATATGAAAAACATGTAACCCATGTAAGAACTGTCCAAAAGAAATTTTTAGACATTCATGTTTCCTAAAAAAAAAGAACATTTTAATCAATAGATCTTGGAATAATAATAAGTTCCACAACGGGATGTGTTTTAAAAAAAAATTTTCCCCTTTTGCGGGAATAATCTTAAAAAAATCCCCTGCTGTGTACTGTGTTTTTGGCCGAGACTGACCGTACAGGGAGGGGGTCTGATCATCCCAAAAGCCCCCGGGTCCCCCAACATTACAGTATGGCTTTGGGCAGCTGCTGCCTTTTGTGAGAAAAAGCTTTTTTTCTTTTTTTAAACAAATGACATATTTTTTCGAGGGGGTTTTGGGCAAAAGGGTTTTTTAAAGAAAGGGCTTTTTGTGAATGTAATGCATTTTTTTTATTGAAAAATTTTTCCCGGGGCAACTAGGCTGGTATTTGGGGGCCCCTTTTACAAGTGAATTTAGCCCCCCTGGCTTCAAAGAAGAGCTGACTCCTGTTCCCTCTCCAAAACCCTGATCACACCAAAACTTTAGCGTTCCAACCCGTATTCAAAAAAATCTGGTTCAGCTCTGTAATAGAAAGATCTAGAAGTTTAAACACGTAAAAAAAATCCCTGTTTGTCTTCTCTGTAGAGTCTGGCTGTACTTAACAGCTTACCCCGTACCCCCTGATGACCGAGTGTTTTTTAGTCAAAGGGGGGGGCCAGAATTAAAAAGTTTTACAAAAAATTTTTAAATTGCATATTGGCCCCGGGCAATCAGAACTCCAAATAACCAAACTATCTCAAGAATTTGCCAAAGCAGAACTCTTTTGAATAAAGTGTAAATCGAAACATATACACCTTTCTCCCTTTTTTCTGTATTACTGCTGTAAATAGTTTGGAAAAACAGAGCTTGACCACTCTGGTAGCCCACATTTAAGAAGAAGCGAATAGTGCCCAAAGCTGGACCTCTGTTTACCGAACCCCTTTTTTCCCAAAAACATTGGGAGCCCCTTGATCACCTCCAATCAGTAAGTTAAAAAACCCCCCCTTTCGTCTTTCCTTTCCCCAGATCCCTCCCCGCAGTGTGTCATCATGTATTCACACTGCGGGGCTGGGGAATCTGGGGCCTGGGCCCCCACCGACGCCCCCCAGGTATGAAAATTTAAAGTGGGGGGACTGGGAGAAGGGGGCAGGTTTTTCTAAAAATGTAAACTGCACGGGGGCCAGTTTTCCAGCCACGCAAATCTAATACATGATAACACACTGCGGGGAGGGGGTCTGGGGAAAGAGAAAGATGCAGGGGCAATAGTCTTTTGACATTTCCCCCCAGCGCGCACTGCCATTCCCCGAGGACTGTTACAACCCGCCGGCCCACACAGAACCGAACTGAAAAAAAAACAACTTAGGGGAGGCCCCAAAACCCTGAAGGGGGAAGGACCTGGGGGAAAAAACGGGAAAAAACCAAACCCCCCCGGGGCGCAATTAAGGTAAGGGGGCTTATTTTTTAAAACTCAAATTTCAGCGTTTCAGGGGCCCAAGAAAAAAGAGCCACCCACAGACGCGCCTTAAAAAAATGCTAAAGGGGCCTTTTATTTTAAAAACCCCCGGGGGGTGACAATTTCCCCTTTAACAGAGGAATTTTTAGAAGCTTAGAAAAAACCCTTTTAAAGGGTGAAATTCAGGCCTTTTTTTGCACCCCTCCCTACCCCACCAAGATTTGGCCAGATGTGGGAACCCTTTTTACTTGCAGAAATTTGCTCCTTGTTTCCCATGGCCTTTACTGCAAAAATACTTACCCACTTTTTTTCCCCTATTAGTGCATACACAAGGAAAATTTACTGCCACCCCCGCCTCCTTTTCCTGTAAAAAAATTTTGATGCATAAAAAGCTCATCGGCCCCAAAAAAAAAAAAGGCAAAAAAGGGCTAAATACCAAAAAAAATGAAGGTGAAGTTTAAAAAAATCAATGACATATAGAATGCAGTGGGGAAAAAAAAATGAAAAAATTTTATGAGTTTTTTGGGGGGGGTCGCCCAAATTTTAAATTGGGACTTTCGTTGCTATAAAGACAAATGTTTTATTATTTTCCCAAGAGTTTCTTTTTCTAATCTAAAGAGTATTTTTTAATTTAAACATTATATATACCGAAATTTTTTTAGCCCCATAAGACGCATTTTTCCCCCCCCAAAAAATTTTGGGGAAAAGGGAGGTGCTTTTAAAGGGGCCAAAACATACAAAAAAAATTCCGGGTGGCCGGCGGTCCCGATGCCCCCGGGTGTGTTTCCGTGGTGGGGTGCGTGGGGGTTTCTGTGATGTGGCGGCAGCGGGGCTCTGTGCTGTGGGGGGGGCCCATGCTACGTGGGGGGCTCCGCCGGCATTTCGTCATAGCCCGAAAGCCCCTGGCAGCTCCTTTTGCGAAACCCGGGTTTGGCCTCCAGAAAATGGCCGCCGGGGGGCGCATACTAAATTCAAATCTCGGCAATGAAAATCTCATCTCCCGAGATCTGGGGACAAGAACTCGTGGGAGATCTAAAAATCTGAGCATCTCCGCCCCCGGGGCCATTTTTCCCAAAAGGCCCTGGCAGCCATCTTTCCGGGGGCCTCCGCGCTCAGAAACCAGAGTTTCGGGGGGTTTTTTCGGGGTTTGACGAAACCCGGGGAGACCCCCCCCCCGCAGCACAGAGCCCCGCTGCAGCCACACTACAGAGCCCCGACACCACCCCCACCACAGAGAAACAGGAGGCTGCTTTGGGGACCACCCGCCACGGGACCACGCCACGGGATTTGTAAGAAAATTTGGGCGACCCCACAGCCACCCCACAGAGCACAGCCACCCCACAGAGACAGCCACCCCAAGGACACAGCCACCCCACGGACACACCCCCCCACAAGCACAGCCACCCCACAAAGCACAGCCACCCCACGGACACAGCCACCCCACAGAGCACCCCTGCAACTGGACACCACCACCGGCCCCAGCCTGGACCACCGAACGACCCCTTGACCACTTCTATAGCTGTGCGATCCCTTTCCCGCTGGTAAGCTAAATTGGAATTTGAAAAACGGCCCTCCTTTTGACCATTATTTTTTTTCCCTATTTTCCTTCTAAAAAAATTTGGGGGTGCTCTTAGGGTCCGGGGGCACCTTATTTTCCCAAAAAATAGGGAAAATTACACAAAAATTTTAAATTTTTTTTTTTTTTTTCAGAAATGGGAAATGGTCAAAATAAAAAAATGCAGGTTTTGCAGCCCAAAAAATAATGCTAAGAAAACAAGTTCAAAATCATTTAGAAGCAACAATACAAATTGTTTTAACCCCTTAGTGACGGAGCCAATTTTCAGCTTTTTGACCAGGCCAATTTTTTTAAAAATTTTTGACCACTGTCAATTTTTGAGGTTATAACTCTGGGAACGCTTTTAAAGGACCAGCTGATTCTGAGATTTTTTTTTTTTCTTTACATATTTTTCTTCATGATAGTTGTAAAATTTCTTTTATATGATTTGTGTTTTTTTAAAGAAAAAAATGGAAATATTGTGAAAATTTTTTAAAATCAAAATCAGAGAGATTTTTACACAAATTTTTTTAATACTTTAAAATTTTTAACCTGTCTACTTTACATTTGCACAATTTTAGAAAAAATTTTTTTTTTTTATGAAGTTATAAAAGGGGTTTTAAAAATTTTACCAGCGATCTCTCCCTTTTTACAATAAAAAATTTTCAAAACCATTTTTTTTAGGGGCCACATCATATTTTAAATCATTTTGAGGGTGTAAAAGACAAAAATACCCAAAAATGACAAACCCTTCTAAAAACCCTTTACCCCCAAAAAGGGGGTCAAAACCAATTCAAAAGTTTTTTTTTTAAACCCCTTTTAAAGTGCTTCAGAGGGAAATGAAGCAATGTGGAAGGAAAAAAAATTTAAAAATTTTAAATTTTTTTGGGAAAAAATTTTTTTTAGAACCAATTTTTTTTTTTTTTTCACAAGTGGGTTAAAAAAAGAAAAAAGAACCACAAAATTTGTTTTGCAAAATTTTTTCTGAAAAAGAATAAGTTGATACGCCCCAAAGTGGGGATAAACCATTTTTGGCGCACGGCAAAGCTCGCAAGGAAATGAGCGCCGTTTTACTTTTTCAACGAAGAATTTGGGTGGAATTGAGAACGGACCCATGTTACGTTTGGAGAGCCCTTTTTATGTGCCTAAACAGCGGAAACCCCCCACAAGTGACACCATTTTGGATACTAGACCCCCCTTTAAAGGGGCCCTTTTAACCGCCAACTGCTTCACAAAGTTTTTTAAAATAGAGCCGTGAAAAAAAAAAAAATCATTTTTTTTTTTACAAAATGAAACTTTACCCCTAAATTTTTTTTTTTTACAAAAATAAAAGTAGAAATTAGTCCCCCCAAAGTTTTGTCAATTTGTCCCCAAATTCCCGATTTCCCCATATGTTGGGGTTAAACCATTTTTTTTGGCGGGACGGCAGAGCCAGAAGGGGAAAGGGGAAAACCCTTTGACTTTTCAATGCAGAATTGGCGGGGAAATTTAGAAATTTGGGCCCATTCGCGTTTGGAGAGCCCCTGAAAATCCTAATCAGTGAAAAAAAAAAAAAATGACCCCCCTTTTTGGGAAAATAGACCCCCCCAAGGGGGCTTCTCTAGATGTAAAGGGGGGCACTTTGAAACCCCCAAGTGCTTCACAGAAGTTTATAACGCAGAGCCTAAAATAAAAAAAACATTTTTTTTCCCCAGAAATGATTTTTTTTGCCCGGGAATTTTTTTTTTTTCCCAAAGGGGAACAGAAAATTGGACCACAAAAGTTGTTGTGCAATTTGTCCTGAGTATGCTGATACCCCAAATTGGGGGGAACCACTGTGTTGGGGGCATTGGGGAGCTCGGAAGGGAAGGAGCGCCATTTTGGGGAAAAAAGACTTTGAGGGAATTTTTCTGTGGGCACCCATTACTTTGCAGAGCCCTTAAAGTGTCAAACATTAGAAACCCCCCACAAGTAAACCTTTTTTTGGAAAACTAAAACCCCCCAAAAGGACTTATCTAGTTTATGTTTTGAGAAATTTTTAAAACCCCCAAGTGCTTCATAGAATTTTATAATGCAGGGGCCGTGAAAATAAAAAAATCTTTTTTCTTAAAACAAAAATGTTTTTTTTAGCCCCCAATTTTTTTTTTTCCCCAAAGGGGTACAAGGAATTAGACCCCCAAATTTGGTGTGCAATTTGTCCTGAGTATGCTCCCCCCCCAAAATATTTTTGGGTAAACCCTGTTTGGGCAAACGCCCTGGGTCGGAAGGGAAGGAGAAACCATTTGACTTTTTGAACGCAAAAGGTTTGGAATCAATGGGGCGCCATGTCGTTTTGGGGAAGATACCCTGATGTGCCTAAATAGTGGAAACCCCTCAATTCTAACCCCAAACTCTAACCCCAACACCCCCAAAAACCCCAAAAACCTACCCCCTTTTTCACAACCCTATAATCTCTCTCCTGATATCCCAATTCTCATCTATCCATTTTTCCCCACTGCTTGTGACTGCTGAAGTGCATATAATCCTCTGGGTATGAAATTTTCTCATTACCAGCTTTCCCACCGTTTGGGTGACTGTCTGAAGGCATAAAAAACTCTCTAGGGGAATGCAATTCCATCTATCCATTTTTTCCCAAACCGCTTGACGCCCTAAAAAGAATAAATCTGTAGCATTTCACTATTTTTCCCATATTTCTGTTTGCACAATGTCTCCATTCCCCCTGTGCCTTCCATGCATCCCCAGGGAGCCAGCCCCCTCCCCCTTTTTTTTATCCCCCTCTGCTTAAGCCCACAACCCCCCTCACCGCTGATTCCTCCTCTTTTGCACATATATTCTTTTACATGATCTGACCAGACTTCTGACCTGCATCTTTTAACTTACATCTTTCCAAAATTTCAGATTTTCCCAATTACAAAACTCTAAATTTTAAATAAATTGGGCTGGAAAAATTTTTTTTTTTAAAATTCATAATATATAAAAACCCCCGCCAAGTTTCCTTTTCTTTTTTCTTTCACCCCCATACACTTACTTTCTTCCAAATTTCCCCCCAATCCCCCCACCTATTTAAAGGGGAAAAAATTTATTTCCCCCTCCATCCACCCCAGTCATCTCACCTTTTCCTCAGAAATGTTCCTCCCGAGCAATTTCCTTTTTTTCCAGGAACCACGTCCACACCATGTCTTTTTCCCGTTCCCCCCTCTAATGCTCCCGTCTGTTACTCCCCACTGCTTGGGGCATATCCCCAAATCCCGGGGCCCCCCTCAACACATCCCCACAACCACTTCTACCACCCAACCCAAAAATCCTCTACACTTTTCGCAACCATGATAACCTCATACCCAATTTTACCCAGCCCCCACTCCCCAGTCCCCCCTACCAGGGGCAAATATGGGAAAGCACGCTCCATCTGCAATAAACTGTCATTTATCCATGACCGTTCATCACCAATAAAACTCCCTTCCTTGGCATCACCGGGAAAACCCGGCTCCCCCCTTTTCTGACTCAGCCTCACCATTTCCCCCTCTCATACAGGGATTCCACCCTTTCCCCCACCCCCCTCCCCCCGCAACAAAAGTGGTGGAATTTTGGTTTTTGCTCCTGCCCCCCTACCTCTCCTTTACCCCAATTTAACAACCCCCCTCCGCTTTCTATTTTCCTTTTTTTTAGGTGCACTCCGTCCTCCCTCTACTCCCCCCCCCAAATCCACTTGGGGGGGCATCTTTCTGCCCCCCAAACTACCCATCTCCACCTTTTTCAATCACTTCACCACCTGGCTGCTTTAAATTTTCCCCTCTGGGGACTCCCCACTATCATCATGGGGACTTCAACATCCCCATTGATGCTTCCACCGCAGCTGCCTCTAAAAATTTTTTTGCTCACTGCCTCCCCCTTTTGGGCCCCACTCAATTTGGGGGTCTGTGGGCCCAACACAAAGATGGTCACACGCTGGACCCAAACTTCACCCGCCTCCCGTTCCCTTTCAAATCTTACTAACTCACCCCTTCCCCTTTCTACCACAACCCACTGATGTTCTCTTCCTTTTTTTCTTCCAGTGCACAACCCCCCCCCCACAAACTCACTCACCCCGCAGAATCTCAAACACCCAATTTTTTTCCCTTGCTCTCTTGTCCCTCCTCCCCCTTACAAAAATATCTTCATTTCAAGACACAGATTCTGCTGCCCCTTTAAATAACATTTACAATAACAGCAGCACTTGGTTTCCCCCCCCCCCCCAAAAAAAATTTAAAAAAGGGGGCCCCGGGCCCCCCCCCAAAAAAGGGGGGGGGGGGGATGGAAAAAAACCCCTTTTAAAAAAAAACCCCAAAAACCCCCCCTTTTTTCCAACCCCCAAAAAATTTTTTTTTCCCCCCCCCCCTTTTTTCCCCCCCCCCAAAAAACCCAAAATTTCCCCAAACCCCTTTTTCCCCCCCCCCCCCCCCGGGTTTTCCTCCCCCCCCCTTTTTTTTTAAAAAATTTTAAACCCCCCTTTGGGGTTTTTTTCCCCCCCCCCTTTTCCCCCCCCCCAAAAAGGCCCCCCCCCCCCCCCCAAACCCCCCCCCCCCCCCCCCCCCGGGCCCCCCCCCCCCCCCCCCCCACCCCCCCCCCCCCCCCACCCCCCCCCCCCCCCCCCCCCCCCCCCCCCCCCCTCCCCCCCCCCCCCCCCCCCCCCCCCCCCCCAACCCCCCCCCCCCCCCCCCCCCCCCCCCCCCCCCCCCCCCCCCCCCCACCCCCCCCCCCCCCCCCCCCCCCCCCCCCCCCCCCCCCCCCCCCCCCCCCCCCCCCAAAAACCCCCCCCCCCCCCAAACCCCCCCCCCCCCCCCCCCCCCCCCCCCCTCCCCCCCCCCCCCCCCCCCCCCCCCCCCCCCCCCCCCCCCCCCACCCCCCCCCCCCCCCCCCCCCCCCACCCCCCCCCCCCCCCCCCCCCCCCCCCCCCCCCCCCCCCCAACCCCCCCCCCCCCCCCCCCCCCCCCCCCCCCCCCCCCCCCCCCCCCCCCCCACCCCCCCAAAAACCCCCCTTTTTTTTCCCCCCCCCCCCCCCCCCCCCCCCCCCCCCCCCCCCCCCCCCCCCCCCCCCCCCCCCCCCCCCCCCCGCCCCCCCCCCCCCCCCCCCCCCCCCCCCCCCCCCCCCCCCCCCCCCCCCCCCCCCCCCCCCCCCCCCCCCCCCCCAAACCCCCCCCCCCCCCCCCCCCCCCCCCCCCCCCCCCCCCCCCCCCCCCCCCCTTCCCCCCCCGCCCCCCCCCCCCCCCCCCCCCCCCCCCCCCCCCCCCAAAAAAACCCCCCCCCCCCCCCCCCCCCCCCCCATGTCTTTTCCCCCTTTTCCTTTTAAAACCCTGCCTCGATCACACCCATTCCCCAAAAAAACCTCCCTTGAAACCCCCCCTGTTCTAGCTATCGCCCCCAAAATTTTACTTCCCCTTTTTGCCCCAAAACTACCCGGAACACAAAGTCCATTTTTGAACTTTCCTCCCACCTCCCCCTCCCCGCTTTCCCCCTTTGGGCCGCTTTTTAAAAAGGCTTCCGACTGCACACTCAACTTTAAAAATTTCCCTAACCAAAAAAATCAATAAAGACCTACTAACCGCCAAAAGAACACACAAATCTGGGCCTCCTTTTCCCCGGAAAAAACCCGTCTTCCCTTCGACACTGTGGACAATTCCCCCCCCTCCTCTCAGATTCTCTCAACTCTGGGCATCACAGTCTTGGCCCTTAAACCCCGATCTCATCATATCTTTAAAAGATCAACATTTAGTGTCTCCCTCTTTCCCCACTAAAAACCCCCACCTCCCCCCTGTCTGTTTTGTTTCCCCCAAGGGCCGTTTAAATCTTCCCTTTATCTTTCACCCTCGGCCCTTTGGGCAGCTCAAAAGAATCCTATTTTTTGCAGTATCATCTCTAAAGCCGAAACACCAGATCTACCTTTTCTGGACCTACCCCCCCTTCCTTTCTGACCAAAATCCCCCAATGTCCCGTCTGCTAAAATTTTTGCTTTCTTTCCCCCCTGGGTTTGCTTTTTAAAACTGAACATGGGCAAAACAAAACTCATCATTTTTTTTCCCCCATCTCCCCTTACCCCCCCACCAGACCCTTTCCCTCAACCAATTTGGGTGCTCACTTTTCCCCAGGCCCCCAAAGCCCCCGGGGCCTCGGGGTGGATCATCGACTCGCCCTAAATTTTTTCAAGCACATGTCCAAACCCTTTTCCCCCTCTTGCCGTCCCCAAACCCCAAAAATTTTTCCTGGATCCCCGGGATTTCCCGACCTTAAAATCAAAAAAACCCCTAGTGCATGCCCCATCCCCTCCTGCCTCGACTACTGCAACCCCTACCACTGGCCTTCCCCCCTAGCACTCTAATGACATACAAAACCACCACTCCCTGTCTCCTCCATACATCTGTGACATGGTCCCCCCGGTACAAACCCCAAACCAACCCAAAAACCCCGATCCTCTCAAGGTTTTCCTTCCCCTACTCTCCCCTTTATCTCTTCAACCCACAACCGCAAACAAACTTTCTTCCCCGTTTCCTCCCCATTACTTTTGAATTCTCTAAACCCCCAAAACATCAAAACCGCGCCTACCACGGGAAAACCCTTTTTAAAAAAACCTGAATCCACCCCTTCTGACAAGCCCCACAACCTGCTGATCCGAGTCTCACCCAACCCCGTAACTGGGGGAGCCCTTGCGACCGGGGCCTCTCATCCTTCTGTACCCGGGGTTTTCCCCCCTTTTGCTCACGTTTTTTGTAAATTTTCCAAAATTTGCCCCCTTTTTACATGTAAAGCGGCCCCGGGGGAAAAAAGGGGCTATAAAAAGTATAACAATAATAATTCC
The DNA here is from genome assembly GCA_033576555.1 of Oophaga sylvatica. Taxonomy (NCBI): domain Eukaryota; kingdom Metazoa; phylum Chordata; class Amphibia; order Anura; family Dendrobatidae; genus Oophaga; species Oophaga sylvatica. The sequence continues at coordinate 288,570,173 of JARQOD010000005.1, read as the reverse complement.
CCGCTTTCAAACCAAACCCCCCCAACACACACCCAAAAACCCCAATCCCAACCCCAACCCCAATCACCCAACCCCAACCCCAACCTTAACCCTAAATTTCCCAACCCTAAACCAAACCCTAATTCCCCCTCCAAAAACCCCAAACCCCAAACCCCAACCCCCCCAAACCTAACCCCCAATTCCAACCCTAATCCTAATTCTAACCTTTAAACCCAAAAACAAAACCCCAACCCTGATTTTAAAAAACCCAAAACCCCAATTTTCCCAAACCCCCAAACCCCATTTTTAACCCTAACCCTAAAAGGAAAAAAATTTAAAAAAAATATATTTTCTTTATTTCATTATATTTTCCTAACTAAGTTGGGGATAAAGGGGGGGTTTTTTTACTATTTTTTTTTTTTTGATCATTGATGGAGTTTATCACAGTGATCAAAATTACATTGAATGAATGAAAGGAATCCCGCCATGCAAACCCCCATTTTCTTTCCCCACCAAGAGGGGGCGCCCCCCTTAAAAGGCAGGAGGGCCTGAGGACCAGGAGTTTCCGGGAGGAACGTGGGCCCAAATTTTTGCTCTCCTCTTTTGTGGGTCACAACAAAAAGGGGAAAAAAAAGTGGGAAAACAAAATTTTCAAAATTTTTTTTTTTTGGGGGAAACCCTTTAAAAAAAACGGTTTAAAAACTGTTTAAAAACGGGGGATCGGGAAAAGCGGGGCCCAAAAAAAACCACCCAAATCCAAATTTTCATTTGGGGGGTCGGCTAACCCCCCCAAAACCGAGACCCCGGGGAAAAAAAAATCTCTTGGGAATATATTTCTTTTTTTCCCCAGACCGTTAAATTAAAAAAAGGGGGGAAAAGGGGGTATCGGCGTCGTTTAAAAAAGGGGTTTTAAATCAGGGAAAAGTTTAGAAACAATATTTTGTGGAATAACCATGAATTTTTTAAGTCAAACCTTTCATCGTCTTAAAAATGTTTTTTCCCCCAGTCTTTCACACTGCTTTTTTTGGGGACCTTATCCACTTTCCCGGTCCAAAAATTTAAACATTCTTTTTTGGTTTTAAAGCCTTGTGACATCCATCTTTCCCCTTATTACATTCCAGGGGTTTTAAAATGGGTTCGGGCGGGAAAATTGGTTTGGCCATGACAGGAATTTCCTTCATCCAACATTGATTGCCCCTAGCTGTTGGAAATGGGCGCTTTTTCCCCTGCTGGAAAAACCAGACCTCAATTTGGGGGAAAAATTGCTTTTTTTTTTTCCCAGGATAACCTTGTATGCGGCTTAAATTCTAGGGCCCTTTCCCACAAAGTTTAAACCCTGCCCAATTCCAGTTTTTCCTGAAACAAAACCCAATCATCACCGACCCCCCCCAAACCAAAAAATTTTCACAGGGGGGTGCAAGACACTTTGGTTTGGGACTTTCCTCCAGGTCTTCGTCAAAAACCGTTAACGATAAAGGTGTTGGGCAAAGCTAAAAATTTAAACCAAACAGAGAAGTTTAAACCTTTACCCACCCCTCAAATGGTCCAATCCTTATGGTCTTTGGCAAACTTCAGCCTGGTTCTTTCCCTTTTTTTCCAAAGATGAAAGGCTTTTTTTTAGCTTTTCCCGACTTGAGCCCTCCTCTTGGGGCCCTTTACGAACGTTTTTAAAAACCCGGGTTTCTAGATTTTCTTTCGAGTGAAAAATTACAGTACCCCGGGAGGATTTAAAAAGCCCTTTTACTAAAGCAAAAAGGGGGAAGGAGACCCGTGGAAACTTCCCTTTTTAAATTATGTTTCCCCGCCAACACCAGGGGAAAAGACAAATTGATATAAAATGACCAAGGATGGCAAAGAATTTTGGGAAAATTTTTAAAGAAGAATTGGAAGATACCAAAAGATGGGAAAAGTCCATGACTCTTACTGAAATTTTTAAACAAGAGAAGGGACCCTGTCCTTGCCCGGGCCCTTTCATTCTAAAACTTCCCCTTTTTTTCTGAAAAAAACACCCTGAATAAAAGAACAGATTGCACCCTTTGAGATACTAATTTTCCTCATTCCTACTTTGAAGTATGATGATTTGTTCTGGTTAAGTGCAAAAGGGACATAATAAGGTTTTAAAATGTCGCACAAGCAAGCCCCTTTTTTCCAATTTCCCGATAGCTAAAAAACTCAAGATCCAAAAACCCGGCAACTGGGTTTTGGAAAAAACCCCGTCAAGACTCCCTGGAGCCCAGATATGATGGGCTATAACCCAAATCCTGCGACCATGCTCACATCCCTGAAGTTTTTAAGGGAAAAGGGCCCAAAAGGTTTAAAGGGCCCTTTACGTAAAAGATACATCCCCCCCAAAAAAGAAACATATAACTTTTTTTGTATCCTTTTTTGGGTAAAAAAATAAAAATAGGGGAACCCCCAGGGCTTTTACAACAATTCCCGCTAGAGGGGGAAAATCCCGTTTTTTTTTTTGTGTACCAATTTTTTTATAAAATTTACAACGGGAAACCCTTTAAGGTTTTTTTGATAAATGGGAACCTTTGTTATGGGTTTGAGAAAAGTTCGACAGGGCCCCCTGGTTTGGTTTCAAAGGGGGTGCTTTGGAAGGGTTGTGAGGACTTGGGAAACATGTTCGACTGGTCTTATATAAGGGAGTCATTTTCCCATCAGGGTTTCCGGTGATCAATTGTTCTGGTTTTGGGAAACCTTCCCAATTCCAGTTTCCCTTTTACCTGTGGTCGGTTTTCCATCCCCCTGCTTACGAAAAAGGACTTTTGCTTCTCGTTGTGTTTTTTTCTATTTTTTTTTGCATTTTGTACTGCCCTTTTTTCTTTGGGGGCCTTAAAGGCCCCTCCGGGGCTTCTGCCCCTCTTTTAGCTCACCCACTGAGTTTTTTTTTCTTTTGTTTTTTTCCCATTTTTTTTCAGTGGCTGCGTTTTGTTTTTTGTTACAAACCAGAGAACAAAATTTATGGTAAGACGTGGATCTCAGGGATTTTGAAATTAGTAGATTTTGGGTTTTTCGGGGTTTTTTCCTGGGTTTGCAGAAAACCCCTTCCAAACCCTTTTTCCCAAATTTAAAAAGTTTTGGCCCCACTTTTTCTCAAAATATTTTCTTTCGTGTAAAGTTTTTCCCTCTTGTCAAACCCGCCATTACTTTTTTGGGGGGGCTTTCTTTTAAATTTTTGGGGGTTCTGCTCCGGGGCAGATAGCTTTCCTTTTTCTTTTCTTTAGGTGTATTTTATTTCCCCAGGCTGGCAGGCGTCTAGGCCCAACGTGGGAAAACGCTCCAGGGCGCCTTAATTTTTGGTGGGTAGTCAGGGGTACCCCAAATCCCATAGTTTCCCCCAACTGCTCTGGGGGTTTTGGGCCTTTTTTGGCCTCCCCCTTTCACTACCGAAACATAACAAAATTTTAAATTTTTTTTTAAGGCCGGTGAACTGTTATGTACCGAATGCAACAAAATTTGGGACCAGGTTTTAAGAGATTTGCCCCCCTCTCTCGGGGGAAGGGCCCAGGGTTTTGCTAACCGGCATAGGACGGGGAGGGTCCCTCTTTTTAAAAAGTGGGGGGATTTGGGCCCTGGTTTCCCAAAAAAAATTTCCTAGAATACATCCCCCAAAATTTTTAAAACCCCTAGTTCATTGGCCCCTTAAAAACATGGAAAATTTTTAAAATCCTGTTTCTTTTCTTTGCTTCTTCCCAGGGACTTTTAAAAAACCTTTAACGTTTTCCACAAGCCCCTTGTTAAAAAGGGGTTTTGTTTGAGCCAGTGGTTCCTGTGCGTGCCCCCTGACCCCTGTTTTGGTTGAGGGCAATCTGGAGATGTGGTTAGAAAATATTGGATTCCGTTTTTTTCTAGACGGAAACTCCAGTAATTTTGGGTTTAAAAAAAGAGGGTTAAAGGTCAGGAAACAATTCTTGGGTTTTTCTTTGGACATCCTGCTAGGAGACTTATCCGTGCGTACATAAACTTATCCCCGACCGACCGGTTTCTCAAATTAGGGGTTTGGTTTACCCCCCCTCAAGGGGGGTACGGGTTTTAATGGGTTTGAGGGTGAGTTTCTGGCAGGGGGTCCTTTTCGGTGGTTTTCAAATTTGCAAGTTAAGATTGTGAGGACTGGGAATCAGGTTTTTTACTGACTGGCTTTTAAAAGGGGGTCAATTTTTCCCCTCAGGGTTTCCGGGGATCAATTGTTTCTGGTCCCGAAACCTTTATTCCAGTTTCCCCCTTTTAGCCTCTGTTCGTGTCTGCATCTCCTGCTTTTCAGATAAAAACTTTTTTGGGTTTTTTGTGGTTTTTGCTATTTTTTTTGCATTTTGTAACTGCACCCTTTTTTTGGGGGCCTTCAGGGTCCCCTCCGGGGGGTTTCGCCCTCTCATTTAGTTTTCCGGGGGACTGGTTTTTTTTTCTTTTGCTTTTCCATTTTTTTCAGTGGCTGCTGTTTTTATTTTTTTTAAAACCAGAGAAAATAATTTAAAGGGGGAGAGGTTTGTGATCTCCGGGGATTTTGAAATTATAAAATTTTGGGCTTTTCAGGGGTTTTCTGGGGTTGCGAATTAAAACCCCTTTCCCCCCCTTTTTTTTAAAAAAAAATATTTGGGCCCCACGTTGCTCAAAACTATTTTCTTTCTGTTTTTAGATTTTCCTCTTTTCTAACCCCATTACCCTTTTTTGGGGGTTTCTAAATTTTCTTTTTGGGGGTTTTGCTCCGGGGCAAATACCTTTTTTTGTTTCCCGTCCCCTTTGGTGATTAGTTTTTTTCAGGCTGTTACGAGGGGCTAGGACCAACTAGGGAAAGCCCCCCCAAAGGGTGCCTCTAGTTTTGGTTTGGGGTTAAACAGGGGACTGGGTATCTCCCTAGATTCCAACGTCTGGTGTATTGGGCCTTTTTTGGGCCCCTCTCCCCAGCTCCCCCAAACATAACATTAACCCGTTTACAGTGGGATAGATGGGAAAAAATTTTAATTTTTTTCCCTGATAATTTTTAAAAGTAGATTTTTTATAAAATTGTACTATGAAAACATGTGATTTCAAAAAATTTTCATAAAACTGATTTATAATCTCAATTTTCCTGAAGCTTTGGTAATCAAATTTTTTTAAAAAAAAAACAAACAAAACAGCAAAAAAAGGCAGCAAAAACTTTTCCCCCCAGATCCCTTTAAAAAATGACTACAGGATGCAGCAAACCCATAAACAAGACCCAAAAATGGGTGGTTTTTGGGAACCCCCTTAAAAAAAATTCACAAAAAAAAAAAATTAGTGAGGTTTTTTGGGCGATATTTTGGGCCCAAAAAAAATCAACAACCGCAACCCACGACCCTTCCCCCCGCCTTTTAAGTCCCCAAACCCCAAAAAAAATTTGCAAAAGCCACAAAAAAGGGGCAAAAATCCTCAAAAAAAACCCAAAAAAAAACAGGGAGAAAAAAGGGAGCAAAAACTTCCCGCCCAGAACTTAGCACAATTCAACCCACAGGTTTTCACCGCCCCTAAAACAAGATGGTTTTCAGCAAAAGGGGCAAAATATCAAAACAAAAGCCACTCCCACCCCACTTTATGGAGGGGGTGACGCCTTTTTATCCAATTGCACAATAAAGGCCCATAAGGGGGCTGGGGAACACAAGGTAAAAGCAAAGTGTTCCCGGGTTCTCAACCTATTTGCATGCCCCTATTATTTAACTAGGGGGGGTTTGGCCACACACTCTCCAAAGGGTGCCAAGGGGAACAAACCCCGTTATTGGGGCCAAAAGTGTTGGGGGTTTTCTTTTCTTTACCCTTTAAAAATAGTACACAAAAAACAAAAAAAGTGAGGTAAATTGGTTTTAAATTTTTGGGCCCAAAAACCCCGGCTTGCAAACCCCCCAAACACGGGGCCTCACTCTTTTGCAAGTTCAAAACCTCACATAACACATTAAAGGGCCCCAAAAAGGTTTAAAATTTCCGGGAAGGGGTGCAAGGCCCCCCTGCTCCCAAAAGGCACATGGCAGACCGCTGAAGTTTTCCAAAAAACCCCTTTTAAATGATTTTTTTTTTGAGTGATTGGGGGGAAAAGGGCAGTGGTCAGATGAACCAAAAAATTTAGGTCTTTGGCAAATTAAATCAACTGCCGTGTTTGGAGGAAGAGAAATGCCTTTCCTATACCCAAAGAACCCCCTTTCCCCAAACTCAATTAAAAAAGGTGGAAACATTATGTTTTTTTGGGGTTTTTTTCTGCTAAGGGGCCCCGGACTACTTCAACCCCTTCAATTTTAAAAATGGGGGGGGGGCCAGTACCATAAAAAAACCTGAGTTACAACCTTCTTCCCCCCACCCGATGTTAAAAATGGGTCCCTTTCCCGGGTCTTTTCCCGCAAAAAAATTTACGCCAAAAAAATACATCCCAAACAAAAAAGGGGTGGCTCAAAAAAAAGAACATTAAAGTCATGGAGTGGCCTAACCAATCTCCAGACCTTTAAACCAATAGAAAACTTATGGGGGGAGTTTTAAGCTCCCCAGTTGCCAAACGACTGCCCCCCAAAAAACTTTAAAGATTTTTGAGTGATCTACAAAAGGAAATGGGCCGATTTCCCCTGACAAGTGCGCAAAACCCAACATCAACAACAAAAAGCGTTTTACTGGGTGTGCTTGCCAAAAAGGGTTTTTGGGGGACCCAAAAATTAATTTTTGTTTTTCTAGAGGGATCAAATTTCTTAAAAACTCACAAAAAAATGCAAAAATTAAATAATTTTTCAAAAAAGGTTTTTTTTGGGGTTTTATTTTGATATTCTAAACTCTCAATTTAAAAGAAAACCTACTCTTAAAATTAAAACAAAATTCAAATTTTTCTTTGGGCCCCGTTTGGGGGAAAATTGCAAAAACAGCAAGAGATCAAATAAAATTTTCCCCCCCTTTTAAATTTCTAATTAAAATCAAGTTTTCTTATGGGGTTTAAAATGGGTTTTTTTTTGGGCCTTTTGGTTTTATAAATTTTGCTTGAACCTTGTACTAATCCGGTTTTTCTCCCCCCTATAACCGGCCCCTTTATTTTTATTTTTCCCGTGCATTTAAAAAAAAATTTTTAATCATGTTTCAGGGCATGGGCAAAAGGGTTTGAGAAAAAAAACAAAAATTAAATTTTTACAAAGTCAAAACTGCTTCACTTTTTCTAAAGGGAAATTTTCATAAACTCCCGAATGTAAAAAAGAAAAATCAGCTTAAAAAGCAATTAAATTGCAAAGTCAATAATTTTTTTAAAAAAAATGAACTTTTCCCCCAAAACACAATTTTTAACTCATTTCAGCCCTGCCTTAAAAAAGGGTCACTATCCCTTTCAGTGAAATTTCTCCATTAACACAGGGGTTTGGGGTTTTTTATTTAGGACATGGCTGGGGATGAATCTGTCAAGATTAAGTAAGAAAGACACCCCACTTGGGAAATTTTTAAAAGGGGGTTTGGGGCTTGGCCTCATTGGGTTTTTCTTTTGTTAACCTTGGTTTTCTCTAAAGAAACACGTTGGGAGTCATCATTGCAATGCCCCCAAAAAAAGGCCCCTTTCAGGGAAAAGTATCGCACTAGAAAATTTTGCACCTCAGTCAAAAATTTAATCGCACATCAGAACTTCAAGGAGAGTGGTTCCCTTGTTGCCAAAAAAGGGGTTCAGGCCCCAAGAAAAAAACCAAAAACGCCAGGACCGTCTCTTAAAAGTGTTTTTAGCTGCGGGATCGGGGAAACCCGCAGTTTCAAAACTTGCTCAAAGGGAAAGGCAGCAGGCCCGGTGTGGGGTGCATCTGCACGCACTGGGGAGGGAGGACCCCTTGGGGCAAGGCCCCGGTCTCAAGGAGGGCAGCAAAAAAGCCCTTCTCTCCAAAAAAACATCATGGGGCAGACGATATTCTGCAAAAGGGACAGGGATGGAAATTCTTAGGGCTGGGTAAAGTTATTTTCTCTGATGAATTTTCCCCTTTTCCCATTTTTTTTGGGACATCAAGGGAAAAACCCCCATTCGGGGGGGGGGGGGAAGACAAGGGAGGGGCTACCACCATCTTTCTCAACCCAAGGGTTAAACCACCCTGAAACCCCTTTCTGGGATTGGGGGTTTCCCTTTTCAGTCAAGGGGAAAATCGGCTCCCCACAGTCTTTTCCTAAAACACAGGCCCAAAAAAAAGAAAGGTTTCCAAAATGGGCCCCCAAGAGCAAAAACCCCCCCCCCCCCCCAACCCTCCAAAACAGTTTTTGGGGATCAACAATTTCCCTTTTTTGCATGATGGGGGCACCTTGCCATAAAGCAAAGGTGATAACAAAATGGCTCAGGGAAAAAAAACATAGGGGAATTTTTTGGGCCCTGGCCTTGGGAAACTCCCCAATCTTAATCCCTTGAGAAATTTGGGGGTCTATCATCAAGAACGGTTTGGGCAAAAAAAACCAAAAATTTTTTTTGACAAAATGAAAGCTTGATTGTGCAAGAAAGGACTGCTATAAAGTCAGGATTTGGCCCAGAATTTTGACTAAAGAGCATCCCAGGGAAAATTTGGGCGGGGTCCTGAAAAAAAGGGGGTCAACACGGCAAATATTGATTTCCCTTGCTTTAAACCCTAAAACTAACTGTCAAAAAAAAGCTTTTTTTTAACTCATAGGGTTTGGGCAATTTTTAATATTTCTGTTTTGTGATAAAAAATCTGTCAAACACACTTTAAAAACCAGGGGGCAAAAAGGTTTTCATTAAAAATTAAATTTTTTTTCCATTCTCAAAATTTTTCCCAGACGAATATATTCAAATTTGGGAAAAGCGGTTAACCCCTGTCCTGCCGTTTTTGACATGGGCACTTTACATCTTTTTGGTATTTTTTGGGTTACTATTGTTATACATCGTCCCCAGACAAAAATTCTGGCTATATAAAATTTAACCCCCAAATCTGAGGAGATATAAAACTTACTGTCCAATATAAGAAAAATCATTTTTAAACCCCAAAATTTGGGTCATATTATGTGGTGAATTGATTTTGTTCATTGGGGTTGTTTTTTTTTTAAATTTTTTTAGTTGGTTTTTTGGGGTAAAATTTTTGGTTTAAAAAGTTTTTTAAAAATTTTTTTACGATCCATGACCCCAAGGTGTGCAAAACTTTATTGAAATCTTTTTCTTTTCTCCCCAAACATAATGATTGTCTTGACATGTGAGCACCCTGAAAATTATAAAAAACCCCGCTCAAAAATAAAAGCAAAAACTTAAACAACAAAATATAACTCCAAAAAATAAAAACCTTCTGTGAAACCCAAACTGCCCACTTAGGAAGCAACGCTGATTGACAATCAATTTCACATGCTGTTTTTGGGAAATGGAATAGGGAACAAAGGGAAATTTTTTTTGGGAATTTTTCAAGACACACTCAATAAAGGAGTTGTTTTTGCAGGGGGGGACCACAGACCACAACTCAAATACCAATCTTTCGGGTTTTATGTTAAAGGGCACTTTTTAATTTTGGGGGTTTTTCTTTCCCTACTCATGGAGAAAGAGACGGGCTCTACAACCCACACAAAAAAGGGGTCAGGTAAATGCCCCTCATCCAGGGTGGCAAAATCAAAGCGAGCTGTTTGGCAAAAGGTTTTCTGGTCCCGTCAGCGTAATGTCCAAGGCTTTAGGGCGCAAAAAAGGGGAAAAGGCCATAAACCTGGGGGATGTGGGTGGGCACAAGGGGCAACAACCCCAGCCGGGCCGTTTCCCTCCGCCTTTGTGCAAGGGGGAACAGGAAGGGGCACTGCCAAAGCCCTGCAAAATGACCTCCACAGGCCCCAAATGTGCATGTGTCTGCAAAAAAACAGTTTTGAAAAACCCACCCATGAGGAAAGGTCGATGCCCCACGTCCACAATTTGGGGGGTTTTGCTTACACTCAACACCGTGCAAAGCCGGGGATTTTTCAAGAACCCCAGGATTTTGGGAGTCGCTTTCTTCCCTGTTCTTCACAAATAAAGCAGTTTCAAAACTGGGGCACATGTGACAGACTTGACAGAGTCAGGGGACCCTTTTTGAAAAGATCGCTGCCCCCAACACCCTTTAAACAGACCGGTTTTGCAGTGGGGCAGAAAAGGGTGGGGGGCATTTTTTTTGAAGGGGGTACAGGGCCCCCCCATATGCTCGGGCCGAGGGAGCCTTTACTGCCCTTAGGTAAACCCAGAAGAAATCCTCAGGGCCCTTTTTGAGAAACCATAATGCGGGGGGTGTTGGGCCCTGGGTTTCCCCCTAACAAACCAAACCCCGAAACCCCATGTGGCTGGAGTGTTTTCCCGCAGTTCCCGCAATTAAAAGGCATTAAAGCTAAAAGGAAATGGCCCCGCCCGTTTTCCCCCGACCTTTAACTGATAGACACATCTTGGGGCATCAGTCCACTCCAACCCCCAACTTTACGTTGCAAACCCCAGACTGGCCAGGAGGGTTGGGGGGAAAGCTTTTGTCCGGGCCGGGATGAATCCCCTAGGTGTTTTTATTTAGTGTTCCCTTTATTTTTTTTTTAGCAAGGGAAAAGGTGTGCCCTTTTTCCTTTTTTTTTCTTTTTTTTTTCTTTTTTGCCAAAATCCCCCAGTAGTTTCAGCTTACATTCATCCTGCGCTGTAAAGGGTGAGCCTTTACCCCCGGGGTTTTTCATGGGAAACATTGAAATACCTTTTTTTCAGATAGAACCCCTTCCCCAGAAGAAATTTTAAATAAGAGGCAAAAGAGACCACGTGGGCTCAGAGCGTGAATTGTGAAAGTTCACCCTTTTTTAAACAAGCCACAGTTTTGTGGGAACTCTTTAAACGACACCGGGTGAACGAATCAGGCGGGGTCCAGAGTAACCCCTGCTTCCCATTTTTAAAGGAAAAAAATTCCCCCAAATTTTTTTTCTGAAAACACCCAAAATTTTTAAATGGAAAACCCCCTATGTAAGTTTTCCAGCATAGGGCACAGGATAAATGTGTCCAAAATGTAATCAAAAAAGTCCAAAAAAAGCTTCCAAATTTAATCCCACAAAAAAAAAAATCCCCCCACCAGGTCGTCACTGCAATTGAAATAAAGGGAGCTTTTATTTAAAAAAGTACAGTAGTAAAAAAGGCTTTTGAAAAGCCCAAAGGGTCCCCACCCCCAAAAGAAATCCAGAGAATTTTTGCCTTTCCCAAAATTTAAATGCCCTTTTCCCTTCTGACCCCGCAGTGTGGGCTAAACCACATTTAGCGTTCACAATGTTTTTTCATTTCTGTTTGCAATAAGCCCCTACACAAAAAAACTCAGAAAAGCCACTAAAAAAAGCCCAAGGTCTCCAAAAATTTAATTTTTACAGCAAAAAAAAAGGCATAAACATTTTCCTGCCCAGGCTTGGAACAAATGCACGCGGGTTCAGTCAGCCCCTATAGGAAAATGTTTTGACACAAATGCAAAAACAAATCAACAGCCACTCCCATATTCCCTTCAAGGAGGGGACGACGCCCATTTCAATTGCACAAAGAAGACACCAAAAGGGGTGTTGTTCACAAAAAGGTTACGCATATTGTCGGGGTTCACAGCCTATTAGTCACGCCCCTCCCTTTTCCCATTTAGGGCAGGCTGTTTTAAAACCCCTCTCAATGAAATAAAAAAAAAGGGAACACCCCTCTTTGCGAGACCAGACTGTCGGGGGCTTGGCTCCCCCCCCCGAAAAACATAGGTGAAAAAAATTAAAAATAGTAGGTTTTTAGTTGATTTTTTGGGCCAAAAAAATCAATTGAAAATTGATATTTTGGCCTTTTTTTGGTTTTTGTATATTTTTTTTTGAAAAATTGGAAATTTCAGATAAAATTTTAATCCTTCTAACTCCTTAGCAAATAAAAGCTACAAAAATTATGCGATTAAAAATAAACATGTGGTAAATTAAAATTTTTTAACTATTTTTTTGTAATATAACTATCTTTTTAAGGGCATAAAAATTAAAAATTTTAAAAAAAAAAATGAAGATTTCTAAATTTTTTTCCCAAAAATTTAAAGAAATTTTACAAAGGGCCCCCTTTTTGACTAATGGGAGCTTTTCAAAGGGAAATTAAAAAAAAAAAATTTCCAATACCATTCCCGAAGATGCCAGCAAAAAAATTTTAAAAGGGGTAATAGTGACTAAACGTGCTCTGATCGCTGCTGTTTTTTCATCAATGTCCCAACATCCTAAATAAGCAAGGGTTACCTCCCAAACTGGTTTTGCCCTAACAGTAAAACACATGGGATTTTTGATTTGGCTTTTATTTCCCAAGTCAAATTACAAGAAAACCCTTAAAGGGGTTTTTTTGGACTTGAGGATCGCAAAATTTCCCAAAGGTTGGGGCAAAAGAGAGCAAGCCTCTAATTTTTGAAAGGCAATTTGCATATTAATTTCAAATATAATGAAAAAGAATTGGGGCCAAAATTTTCCACCAAAAGTGCATTTAAAAAGTGTCGCTAAAAAAAAATTAAAAAAACACCTTCGGATAAAATTTTAAGTGTTCCCAAAATTAAACATCGCATAGGGAGGCCAAAACCCAAACAGCAATATTACCTTAAATTCCGCGTCGGGAGATTAGTAGTATAGGGAAATTAAAACTCCCTCAAACTTTAATTTTTACAGGGCACACGCCCCCTATCTTTAATCTTCCCCCCTGGGGGTTTTTTTCTGGCGAAAATTTGCCAGGGGGGGGAAAACTGGGCCCGCTGGATTTGTTAAAATTTTAATCAAAAGTGATTTTTTTCTTTTCTATTGATATTTTAACCCCTTTGGGTTATATTAGCTGTTTGGGGGTTAAATGTATTAAAAGGGAAAATTTAAAAGGACCCAGTAAAAAAGAAAAAGGAGTTCAAATTAAATACAGACTTTTTGGGATAAAAACAAAAATTTAAGGGTTTTTAAATTTAATTTAAAAAGTGAATCTTTATTTTTATACTTTTTTTTTGGGGGAAAAAATTTTAAGGACCCATTTAAAAAAATTTTAAAGCACTACGTGGTGGAAAACTGTTTCAAGCTGCCCAAAAGGGGTTTAATTTTTTTATTTTATCCAGGGAAAAAAATTTAAAAATAAAAACTCAAAGGGCAAAAAATTTTTTTTTAAGAAAAAAACCAAAAAACACATTTGGAAATTTTAAAAATGTATCTACAAATTATAACAGGACTGGAAGAATTGGAATTTACAAAAGGGGTTTTGGGAAAAAACCAAAACTAGTTTTCTGAGTTTTTTGTGAAATACAGACTTTTTTTTAAAAGATCGGTTTAAATTATTACCAACTGTGGGGTACAAGGCCAAAGGGGTTTGTTTAGAAGTCAAATAAATTTTTTTATCAAATGGCAAAGTTACAAGAAATTTTCAAAATGAGTAAGGTCGATGCTACGGGGGAAATCCCTTTTCTTTTAAAAAACAAAAACAAATTTGCCCCGAAATTTTTCTTTACCTTTAAAAAAAAAAATTTTTTTGGGGGAAAGAAGGTCCCCATGCATTCTTAAATTTAATTTTTTGAAATTTTAGGGGAAATACCGACCTTAAAGGGGAAAAACAACACCATTTTTAAAAGGCTTTTTTTTATTTTAAAAAAAGTAAAGGAAATTTTTGGGGAAATTTTCTCTTAGCAGGGCTGACACAGGAATTACTTTTTAGCAAGGGGGGGTTTTTTCTTTTGTTTTTGTTTAGGCCCCCCATGTTTGGGGCATTTTTTTTTAAAACTGACGAACTTTTAACCCCGCCCATTGTACGGGCAAAATTTTTGTATAGGGGCCCTGTTTCAACTTAAAAGAATGCCCTTTTTCGTATTTTTAAAAAAAAGCAAAGACACGGTAAATTGGGAAAAAAACCCCAGGGATGTTTGGGCAATTTTAAAAAATGACGAACTTATAACCCCGTTCCCCATTGTACGGGGATATTATGTACAAGCAATATTCCCAAAAAAATTTTACTAAATGGTTTATTCGTTTTTTTAAAAAAAAAGCAAGGGAAAACGGTTTTGTAAAAACAAGGGTTTAAACAAGATTTTTTTTTAATAATACAGTTTCAAACCAAATTTCCCAAGCATTTAAAAGTACAAAACAGAATGATAAAAAAAGTGTCACATGCAAACAAAAAATTTTAGCATCACACACACGTTTAAAATTTAATAATTAACAACAAAAGGGCTCCTTCGGGGACCCCAATGGCTGGCAGTAATGGGTAAAACCCCTTTTTTTGGGTGGGTAGATTTCCCCCTGGGGTTTGCCAAAAGACGGGGGGTGGAGAAATAATTGTACGGGGGGGGGGTTTCAAACCTATCGGGTAGATAAAACCACGCGGGATTTCCAAATTTTAAAATTTAGCCCTAAATGCTGTCATAGGGGTTTCCCCACAACAGAAGAGGGTATATTTTCCTCGGCCATATTTCCATAAACCGTTTTCCCAAACCCCCAAGGGTTTAAAACCTGAGGGTTTCCAGAGCTTGACTCTGCGTTTACTCCCTACTAAATCCACTAATTTAAAACCCCGGGGAAATTACGAGCCTTTGAAAAAAAAAATTCCCGTCTTTATCACTCCAATCTGCCCCACACCTTTTTTCGGAGTAGCCTTTTTTAGAAAAAATTCAGCATTTTTTTTTAAAAATTCCTTTTTTATAAACCTAAATTTTCAGTGATCGCGTGATTTTTTTTTATCGGTGACGGTATTTGACAGCTGTTTATGCTCGGAACCGAAAGGGGGAACAGTTTAAAAATTTTTCAATTCTTTTTAGCTGCGTTTCTTTGGGACCAAGTATTCCGGGTCCAGCAACCCTTGCCATACATTTTTTAAATTTTTTCATCGTCGGGGGTGTCGCGGCGCGGGAAAAAAGGATTTTAAAATTTTAAACATCGAGGCGTCGAATAACATTTTTCCCCCGGATGCCCCCGGTGGGTTTTGGGGGCCTTTTGCTTGGGTAAGGGCCTTTTTGGGGACTAGAAACAATTTTTTCAGCCTGGGTCCATTATTTGCCCGCGAGGCAGACCGTTATTAAAGGTAAAGCAAAAACCTAAAAAAGGACCGATAAGCCACCGTCCCGATTCAATTTCCCCTTTTTTTTTTTCTTTATGGACCCGCGCTCTATCCCCTAAAAGGTTCTTTTTAGCTTTTCCCACTTCTTTATTTTGCCTTTTTTGGGGCTCTTTCCCCAAAGGGGTTCTGCCTTTTTTAAGATTTTTAAAAAAACCATCCCCCCTATACGTGATTAAAAACCCGCTCGCATTGCGCAAAAAAAAAAATTTCCGGACGGGCGGGGGGCCTTCACCCGAGGTTTTTTTAAAAGAGCCCAGTTACCCGGGGTTTTCCCCGGAAAATCTTTTCAGCACAGCGCACACAGCCTTGAAAGAGCGAGCCCGAAAAATTTACTTTTTAGAAACGTTTTTTCCCTTTTGCCCCATAGACAGCGTTAAAAGCCGGTGGAAACAAACCCCCTCTGTAAGCGGGGATCCTCAAGGGGAAATTTGCTCGCAAATCGACCACAAAAAAACCCCTAAGGCTCCCGCGTACAACCCCCAAAAACCCTTTTAGGAAAAAACTTGTTTTTTTTTAGGTACATCCCGACACTAGTTTTTAAAATTTGTAAAATTTTTCTCGAGGGTTTTAAAAAGAAAAATGTACTTGTGTTTAAATTTATTGGGGCCTTTTCCCTTTCCCTGACAAAATATTTTTTTTTTCCAGGTAGAAAAAACTGAGAATTTTTGTGGGGCACATACTTGGGAACGCTTTTTCCCAAACCTTTCCAAAATTTTGCTACACAAACCATCAGATCCCTCAACAATGCCAAAAATTTACCTTTGGGCCCCTGGAAAAAATTCTTTATCTACCCAAGTATTCCAGACCCTCCCACCAAAACTGGTTTGGGAAAAGAGGAGAGATTTTTTATCATAAAGTTTTCTGCCCGCAGAAAAAAACCAAAAAATATTAACCCCGGGTTGTGAAAAATTAAATTTCAAAATTTTCAACAATTGTTTACAAAAAACTCTTTTCCCGAATTAAAAAGGCCCCGCTTTGAATGCCCCGAGAAACGGGTTTTTTTGAGCCCCCGTATCCTCACAATAAATGGGGCCTTTTTACCAACGGCAGGGGGGGTTTAATTCTCTAATAGGCGACGCTTTTTGAAAACACACTTCTGGGTCTTTTGTTTGGACAAAAATTTAACATTCCAATATTTCTTTTTCTCTCACAATCCCCTTTGCTTTCACGAAGCCTTCGAGTTTCAGGGACTAAATTAGGGGGGAAACCAGAACTGACCCTTTCAGACTCTAAAATTGATAAAATTGGGGCGTTAAACATTTAGCGTTTTCCCTTCACTTTAAAGACATCTTCCCCTGTGTTGACTTGTCCCCCTAATTTTTTGGGCCCTGCAGAGAAAAAACCCCTTGATTTTAAGGACCTCGGGTACTCACTCGTCAATTCCCCCAGGGGGTAATCCCCCTAGAGGCGGTTTCCACTCCCCCTTTTCCCGTGCAAAAAAAAATAACTAAAACTTTTTGGGGAAAAAAAGGGACACCCCCCCCGTACCTGCCAGCAAGAAAAAGGGGCTCTAGCCGCGCTTTACCGGTGGAAAAAGCGGGCTAAAAAAATTTTGTTTGTGTTTCTTTTCTTGTGGTGCCCCTCCGCTTTTTCCATTAAAAGGGTTTTGGGGTTTTTCATCATCAAATAAAACCCAAACCTTAGAAAGTCATAGTAGGGCAGAAGAATACCTAAAAAGCCATCAGGATCCCTAACAATCTGGTGCTTGGAAATTTTGGGAAACCGCTGGCAAATTTCCCCCCCATAAAAATTAAGAAAAGTTTGGGGGATTTTGTCATTTTAGCGGGGTTACGGCTATATTTTTAGGTCGTAACCGCACACCCTCTTTTTCCCAAAAAAATTGTCAATGTACTGCTTTTTCTTTTGGGATCTCAGGCACCAGCAGGATACCCCCGACCCTCCTGCCTTTTCCCCAAAAGGGGTAAATTTTAATTGGGGGGCAAACAGATCAAACGGGGTTTGGAAAATGCCATATTTTTATTTTAAAGCGGGGGATCCGGGAAAACCCCCTTTTCCAAACGCCAGCTCGAGCTCTATGGGCACCCCAAACCCGTCAGGGAGCGTTCTTCATCACCCATGGCGGGACTCCTCGCCTCTGAATTTACAGCGCATGTATAACAAAGGGGGGAACCCTCAATTTTTTGTTAGTTTTTACTGGGAGAACCCGGGAAAAAAAAAAATCTCTCGGGGGGTAACCTTGACTCTAGCAAAACCCAAAAATTTTTTAATTAAAAACCCAAAATTGGCATAAAATATGTCGGGGTACCTCCCGGGTTTTGTTTTTAGTTTTGTTTACAAAGGGGTACAGGGCTGTGAAGTCGTAGTAATGTAAAGTTTTTCATCAGCTTTAAACCCGGGAAAGAGCAAAAAGGCCCTTAATTTTGACCCCCCAAAAAACCAATCCCCGGGGGGCCCAAGGGGGCCGGAAAATCCCCTTTGTGGAAAATGCCTGGAGGTTAAAAATAAGGGTTTTTTTAAACCCTTTCACGCCCCCCGGTTTCTCCCATACACTCTTATGGTGGGACCCCCACCCCCCCCGCAGGAAACGCTTTTTAAACTAAAAAAAATGGAATATAAAATGACCGTAAGGTGGGGTTTTAAAATTTTTTTTGGTTTTCCCTTCCCCAATTTTAGCACACGGGGACCCGTGGAAAAAAAAAAAGCCTTTAAATTCCCAAAAACTAAGGGGCTG
>JARQOD010000005.1:288454918-288552416 GCA_033576555.1 Oophaga sylvatica | reverse complement strand
CCAAAAACCAGGGTCCTCGAACAGTGTCTGCAGGTTACACCACTGCTTCTGTTGTGCGTGCAAGCCAATCCCCTGTCCATAGTGCATACAAAGATGCCTCCTGCCCTGCATCTGTCATTGCACACACTCAGCTAGCACCATCAGCAAGCACGTCTATGTCCTTGTCCCAGTGCAGCATTCAGTTGTCCATACCCCTATCCTTGGAATGCAAACTGAAATATGCAGTGTTGTGAATAGGCTGGAAATGAGTTCTGAGCAGAAGCTCCCTCTGGTGGTTACAAACGGTACTGGACTGTCCAGTGAAGATTGTGAGGATTGGGAATCAGGTGTTACTGACTGGTCTTATATAAGGGAGTTGCCTTCCCATCAGGTTGCCGGTGATCAATTGTTCTGGTCTCAATCCTTGATTCCTGTTTCCTTGGTAGCCTGCTGTGTCGTGTCTGAATCTCCTGCTAACAGATAAGACATTTTCTTCTTTTTGTTTTTGTGCTTGATTTTTGCATTTTGTCCTGCACTTCTGTGGGGGCCTTCAGGGTCCCTTCTGGGGGCTTTTGCCCTCTCAGTTCAGTTCAGCCACTGATGTTTGTACATTTGCTTTTTCCAGTTTTTTCAGTGGCTGCTGTTTTGTTTTTGGTTACACCAGAGAACTAATTTAGGTGGTAGAGGTCGTGTGATCTCAGGTGTTTTTGAAATTAGTAGAGTTGGTGCTTTTCAGGGTTTTTTGGGATTGCACTAAGTGCCCTTCCTATCCTTTTCTCCACGGCTGCCTCTAGTTGTGGTGGTTAGTCAGGGTACTGCAATCTCATAGTTTCCAACTGCTCTGGTGTATTTCCTTTTTTGACTGCTCTCCTCAGCTACCAAATCATAACAATGCAGCCAATGTCCCACAGGTCATTCTACTAAATTCACACATTTTGCAACTGCTTGCATTCAAAATGTTGCCTTTTTGACTTGTGGAGACGGAAGCTTTCCGCAACCTGATGGCGGCTGCTGTCCCTCGGTACTTGGTCCCCAGTCACCACTATTTCTTCTGGTGTGCCTTCCCTGCCTTACACAAGCACATGTCCCACATTAGCTGTGCCCTCAACAATGCAGTTACTGGGAAAGTCCACCTAACCACTGACACGTGAACAAGTGCTTGTGGGCCGGGAGGGTACATCTTGGGACGGCACACTGGGTTAACATAGTGGAAGCTGGGACCCAGTTGGACCTTGGGATGGAACACATCCTCCCAATCCCGAGGATTGCGGGTCCTAGGTCAATCAGGGTAGCCCCCACAGTGTACAGTTTTTGCACCTCCTCCTCCCCCTCTTCAGCCTCCATCTCCAAAATAACCACATCAGTCACTAGCTGAAAGCACTTCAGCAATGCCTCAGCCAAGCAGCAACGGGCTGTGCTGAAGCTAATATGCTTAGGTGTTAAACCGCACATTGCTGAAGAGTTGTGAACAGCTCTAAAAGAGCAGGCAGATCTATGGCTGACACAGCTGAACCTACAGCCAGGCATGGTCATGTATGACAATGGCTGGAACCTGGTGGCGGCTCTGAGACGAGGAGAGCTCACACATGTATCATGCCAGGCCCATGGGCTTAACTTCGTGGTTCAGCGGTTTCTCAAAACCTACCCGGAGCTTCCGGATATGCTTGTCAAAGAATGCCACCTGTGTGCCGATTTTAGAAAGTCAGCTACAACTTCTGCCGCCCTTTCGGTGCTTCAGCAGCATTTGCAGCTTCCAGCTCACCGACTGGTGTGTGATGTCCCCACGCATTGGAACTCTACACTGCAGATGTTGGGAAGGATTTGTGAGCAGAAGAGGGCAGTTGTTGACTACGCGCATCAACAAGGCAGTCCGTATTCAGTTCAGTCTCCACACATAAGACCTCAGGAATGAACATGGATGTCAGACATATGTACCATCCTCCAAAACTTTGAGGATTCCACCAAGATGGTGAGCAGCGATGACGCCATAGGGTCATCATCCCGCTTCTCTGTCTTCTGAAACGCTCTCAGCTCACAATCAAAGAGGATACATTGCAGGCAGAGCACGATGAGATGGAGCAAGGAACCATACAGAGTGATTACGCACAGCCCAGCCTTATCTCATCCCAACGTGAATTGGGTGACAATAAGGAAGAGGAGAAGAAGTAGGAGGAAGAACAGGAGCTATTTCTTGCACTATAGATGGTACTACCTGCACAACTGTCATACCGTCTGTTCAGTGTGGATGGCCTGAGGACAGGGATGAAGAGGAGGAGGAGGAGATCATGGTCAGTCGTTCTCTTGGTGAGGACATGAAAGTCTTGCCTGTTAGCAGTCTTGCGCGCATGGCTGAGTTTATGTTACGCTGCCTTGACTGTGACCCTCGCGTCCTCCAAATTTTGGGTGACAACCATTACTGGTTGGTGACACTTCTGGACCCACACTACAAGGAAAATGTTGTGTCTCTTATTCCTGAGGTAGACTGGTTTACTAAAATGGTGCAGTGCCAGAAGGCCCTGGTTGCGAAATTGTTAAAAAAATTCCCATCTGAAAACGCTGGCGGCATAGGTCTCAGTTCCTTAGACAACCAAGCAGTACAGGCGAGAGAAACAAAACTCCAATCTAGCAGAGGCAGGGGATCACTGTCAAAGTTCTGGGAGAGTTTTTGCAGCCCTTCCCATCGCACAGGCACTGAGGCGTGGGACACTATCACAAGGAGTGCAAAGTTTGGCAAGATGCTGAGGAGTACCTTGCTGACCGTACCAACGTCCTTCATGATTCATCTGTGCCTTATAATAATTGGGTATCCAAGCTGGCATGAACAGACTCTCTATACCTTGGAGGTCCTGGCCTGCCCTGCCCCTAGCGTTTTGTCAGAGCGGGTTTTTAGTGCCGCAGGTGGAATTGTAATTGATACGCACATCCGCCTGTCAACTGAAAATGCTGACAGGCTGACTCATATAAAAATGAACAAGGGCTGGATTGGGCCAGACTTCCCAACACCACCGAATGATAGCAGCATAACATAAACTCAAATTGAGTGTCTTTTTTTGGGAGGTTTATTCCCATGCACTTGTCCACACCCACACATGGGAGTATGCTTCCTGATTGGGCTTTTTGCTGTTGTCCTCCTCCTTCTCCTCATCCTCCTCATCGACCACCACTATATCACCAGGGTGACCATGGTCCGTGATGCAGCACCCACATAGTTTTTTTTAAGGGTGTTTATGATGCCCGTAACCTAAATTTTTAGACAGTATGTTGATGCATAACCCCTAGGGGGAAATATTATCAGCCCATACACTTAGTGCATGGGCATTACAAGTATAGGAGACCCGCTCCTTTGGCCTTTCAGGCTTCAGGTGTCATCCTCCAGCCACGGAGCCTGTTACACTCAGTCCCGGTCATTCTGCACCTGATCCCATGCCCATACCTCTGCAGGGTCCCATTCGAGACTCCCTCTCTGTGCCGGCCTTGCGCCGTCCTGCTGCAGCCTCTGCTCCTTCCCTCCCTTTGCTTCCTGGCGCGCTGTCAGCAGGTCCCCGGAGAGAGTGCTTAAGTCACGCGCGCGCGTGATTCCTATCTCTTAAAGAGACGGCGTGCATTTTTCAAAATGCCTCTGACCAGTGGCGTGGTACTGATTACTATTTTTGGCCCATCCGCCATAGGGAGGGTGCTGGAGCAACAAGTATCTTCTGTTGCTAGCTTTCGGTTCCGCTGTTGTTGTGCCTGTGTTTCTGCAGTGTACTACCAAGTGCTCCGCTTACACTGTTTGTCTACTCAGACTGCCAGTTACCTGTTACCCGGCCATCCAGGACGACGTCCATACTTTCTACGCCAGTTCCATCCCATTCTGCTACTCAGCCATTCGTACCTCTGGACAACACCAGCTCCATCATACCTGTTAAACTTGTTTATCCGTCTGTCCCACTGGAACGGGGTCAATTGGAGGTAGCACCGGTGTCCCCCAGACATTCCAATCTGACCCTGTTCGAGGGGACTTACTACGAGTGTCTGGGGCTCACTTAGTCACGCCCCTTTGGAGCCTCTCAGACCATGGTCCCAAGGTTCCACACATATTGCAATAAATTAATGTGAACTTCACCACCTGTGCTTCCGTTTCCATTCGTTACAGAGCCCACTAGTTCAATGGCAGCCGAGTAAGCATCCACTCCGTCTCTTGCAGCCTCGGGCATAGTGTCCAACTGTCATGTGTGCATTGCCACGAAGATCGTCGCGGTTGCACATTTTGACTTCTTACAGCTGAGTTGCTGTTTCTTTGTGTTTGGCAGCTATGGAGTTAATTCTGTCTGTGCTCGGTGCTGGGACTGGGTGCAGTTTCTCCCGGCTGCAATTGATTATTTGTTGATTGGTTTCCTTTAAGTTTCTGGTTGTCTGCTTTGGGAGTTGCCAGTGAAACACTTCATGCAGACCACAGATAGGAATGAATCTGTATAGACTCTAGTTGAGAGCTCCTTAGTTGTTTTAAGCTTAACTTGCTTAGAGTTTATTTCCCAGACCATTTATGTTCCTTCGGTGTTTGAGTGTGTATGCAAGAGAGTGCTATCCTGTCTGTCTTGTATGTCTAATCTGTGTATTTAGCTGAGATCAGCCCATATCCCTTTGGTGGTAATCAGGATCCTTCTTAGGACTGATTACAGGGTTCAGGGTCTGATAGGAGACAGGGTTAGGCTGGAGACTTGGACCTCTGAACCATTATCAGTACCTCCAAGGTAAGGGATTAGTTAGGACCCCAGTGTAGGGTCAGGTTAGACCCCGGTCCTCCTCTTTCCTGTTACAGCTCATCAAGTCCTCAAGATTAACCCTGAGTTCAACTGATATCGTCTCTGCACATCTAGTCCTCAAGATTAACCCTAAGTTCTGCTGATATTGTGTCAGGTAAATCTATTTTATACTTACATTCTTATGTTGCTAAACTATATGTTGTATAGAGTGTGGTTCCTGTATAAATAGTTTACTGACATTGTAGTCATATCATTAGACAGCGTGACATT
Organism: Oophaga sylvatica; assembly: GCA_033576555.1. Classification (NCBI taxonomy): domain Eukaryota; kingdom Metazoa; phylum Chordata; class Amphibia; order Anura; family Dendrobatidae; genus Oophaga; species Oophaga sylvatica. The sequence goes on along the minus strand of JARQOD010000005.1, from coordinate 288,547,422 downwards.
TTCACTGGCCATAAAAAATTATCTCTAGTTACCATGGATCCAGTAGCCCAGCTGGCTCTGCAGTTGCAGGGATTATCCATGGAGCTGACGGACATTAAGTCCAAAGTTTTGTCTCCCCTGGAGCAAACCAGAGTTGAACCTAAGGTGGCTCTTCCAGATAGGTTCACTGGTGGGCGAGACAAATTTTTTACCTTCCGGAAGGCATGTAAATTATATTTTCGGCTTCGGCCGCGATCATCAGGGAGTGATGAGCAGAGAGTGGGAATTGTTATCTCACTTCTTCAAGGGGACCCTCAATCCTGGGCATTTTCCCTTCCTCCGGGATCCCCGGCTCTACAGTCTGCAGATCAATTTTTTACTGCTCTGGGATTGGTATATGATGACCCAGATCGGGTCTCTCTTGCTGAGACTAAATTACGTAAGATACAGCAGGGAGATCGTCCTGCGGAGGAATTTGCTTCTGAGTTTCGTAGATGGGCCACGGATACTCAGTGGAATGACCCAGCTCTTAGGAGCCAGTTTTGTCATGGGCTTTCTGACAAATTAAAAGACGTTTTGGCTCAGTATGAGTCTCCTCCTTCTCTGGAGGCTGCTATGGCCCTAGCTATCCGTACTGATAGACGGCTTCGGGAGAGGGGTGAGGTAACTCCACTCCCTGTTGTTACTCCACCTACTACTAAAGTCCCTTATGTTGAGGTTCCCCTTGTCTGTTCGGATGAGCCTATGCAGTTGGGAGGGACATCTTTTCGTAGTAGGGGATTGGCGGCACGCCGCAGGACTAGAAGGTGTTTTTTCTGCGGGAAAGAGGGACATTTTGTTGGAGAATGTCCATCCCGTGTCTTGTTAAGTAAAAAGTCCCGGAAAACTGCTAATCCCAGGTTGTGTGGTGGATGACAACCTGGGAGTATGTATTATATCCGCCGGTTCTTCTCAGTTCCTTGTACCAGTGGAGGTGGTGTTTGGTACTAGAGTGAAGAGATTGTCTGTTCTTCTGGATAGTGGTTCCGGCGCCAATCTGGTTGACGCTCAGTTTGCTCAGGCTCAAGGTATGCATCTGAGTGTATTGGTCAAACCGATCCCTATTTTTTCCATTGATGCCAGGCCTCTCGGCCAAGGTAGCTTTGTTCATGAGGTTCATAACATTGACCTTCGGGTAGGGGCAATACATAGGGAACAATTATCTTGTTATGTGTTGGAGGGTCTACCTACTCCCATTGTGTTGGGACTTCCTTGGCTGGTTAAACATAACCCTGTAATTAATTGGCAGTCCAGAGAGATAAGCCAATGGGGTGAGTTTTGCAAAAGCAACTGCATGAACACAGTCATCAGTGCGGTCGTACCTAGTACATTGCCTCCTTTTTTGGAGGATTTTGGGGATGTTTTTTCTGAGGAGGGGTGTCGGGAGTTGCCTCCTCATCGTGTGTATGACTGCTCTATTAATCTTCTTCCTGATGCTAAGTTACCTAAAGCTAAGTTGTATAATCTTTCTGGTCCTGAAAGACAGGCTATGAAAGATTATATTTCCGAAAGTCTGGCCAAAGGGCATATTAGACCTTCATCTTCCCCTGTAGCCGCGGGGTTCTTCTTTGTGAAGAAAAAAGATGGAGGCCTACGCCCTTGCTTGGATTTCCGCGAACTTAATCGGATTACTGTTCGAGATCCGTATCCACTCCCTCTTATTCCTGATCTCTTCAATCAAATTGTTGGCGCCAAATGGTTCTCTAAATTGGATCTCAGGGGGGCGTATAATCTGATTAGAATAAAAGAGGGGGATGAGTGGAAAACGGCGTTTAACACGCCGGAGGGACATTATGAAAACCTGGTTATGCCTTTTGGTCTGACTACTGCACCAGCAGTATTCCAACATTTTGTTAATGACATTTTTCGTCACCTTGTGGGGGTGTTTGTGGTCGTATATTTGGATGACATTTTAATTTACTCGCCAGATCTTGTGTCTCACCAGGAGCATGTGAGACAGGTGTTGCAGATCTTGCGAGACAATAAACTATACGCCAAACTGGAGAAGTGTGTTTTTGCCGTACAGGAACTTCAGTTTTTGGGTTTTTTGGTGTCAGCCTCCGGTTTCCGTATGGACCCTGAAAAGGTGAGAGCAGTGTTTGAATGGGATCAGCCAGGGGATCTTAAGGCTCTGCAGCGTTTTTTGGGGTTTGCTAATTACTACCGGAAATTTATTTGTAATTTCTCGTCTGTCGTCAAACCTCTCACGGACATGACGAGAAAAGGGACGGATTTTTCTAGGTGGTCGGACAAAGCTTGCCAAGCCTTTTCCTCTTTAAAGAGATGTTTTGCTTCGGCACCCGTTCTCATCCAACCAGATGTATCTCAGCCGTTCATTGTGGAGGTGGACGCGTCTGACGTAGGGGTGGGTGCTATATTGTCCCAGGGTCCGTCCCCTGGTAAATGGCATCCGTGCGCTTTCTTTTCTAAGAAATTGTCGTCCGCCGAAAGGAATTATGATATCGGCAATAGGGAACTTTTGGCCATTAAATTGGCTTTTGAAGAATGGCGTCACTTTTTGGAGGGGGCAGTCCACCCGGTCACCGTTATTACTGATCACAAGAACCTGCTGTATTTAGAATCCGCTAAGCGTCTGAATTCCAGACAAGCTCGATGGTCGTTGTTTTTTACCAGGTTTAATTTTGTCGTCACTTATCGTCCGGGGTCTAAGAATGTAAAGGCTGATGCTTTGTCTCGCAGTTTCCCAGGGCCGGGAAAACGGATGACCCGATTCCTATCCTTCAGGAGGGGGTGGTAGTGTCGGCTGTATGTTCTGAGCTTGAGGAGGAGGTGTTAGAGGCTCAGGGGGACGCCCCTGCAGGACCTCCAGGGAGACTGTTTGTCCCGAATCAGTTGAGACAAAAGGTTATTGAGGCACATCATAATTCTGCTTTAGCAGGACATCCAGGGAGTAAGGCTACTTTAGATCTCCTTTCTCGCCGATTTTGGTGGCCTAACGCTAATAAAGATGTTATAACTTTTGTCGCGTCCTGTGGGGTTTGTGCTCGCTCTAAAACTCCTCATACCCGTCCATCTGGGACCCTTTTACCCTTGAAACTTCCGGAGTGTCCATGGACTCATTTATCTATGGACTTCATTACGGATCTTCCTCCGTCGTCAGGGAATACTGTCATACTGGTGGTTGTTGACAGGTTCAGTAAGATGGCACATTTCGTTGCTCTTCCTGCACTCCCTAATGCTAAAACTCTGGCGCAGGTGTTCATTAGGGAGATCGTGAGACTTCATGGGTTGCCTTCTGATGTGGTGTCAGATAGGGGGTCTCAGTTTGTGTCCAAATTTTGGAGGGCATTTTGTTTACGTCGGGGGATGCAATTGTCGTTTTCCTCGGCTTTTCATCCACAGACCAATGGTCAGACAGAGCGTCTGAATCAGAGTTTAGAGACATATCTCCGGTGTTTTGTCTCGGAGAACCAGGAGGACTGGTCATCTTTCTTGCCTCTGGCAGAGTTCGCTCTTAACAACAGGCGGAGCGAGTCCACTGGTAAGTCCCCGTTTTTTGGGGCATATGGTTTTCACCCCCAGTTTTGTACTTTCAATGGGGGGGGCCCTTCTGGGGTTCCTGAGGAGGAGCGTTTCTCGTCGTCACTTGCTTCTGTGTGGCGAGGTGTATTGAATAATTTGAGTACGATGGGGAACCGTTACAAACGTATGGCTGATAGGAGGAGAGTTTCTGGTCCAGATCTGAATGTGAACGATCTGGTATGGTTGTCTACCAGGAATATAAAACTTAAAGTGCCCTCCTGGAAACTGGGTCCCAGATTCATCGGGCCGTACAGGATCAGTTCCATAATTAATCCTGTGGCATTTCGTCTGGAACTCCCTTCTACTTTTAAAATTCATAATGTGTTCCACAAGTCATTACTTAAAAGGTATGTGGCACCAGTCATACCGTCACCTCTACCTCCTCCTCCAGTGTTGGTAAATGGTAACTTGGAATTTCAAGTATCAAAAATCATTGACTCTCGCCTGAATCGCCGGTCCCTTCAGTACTTGGTGCATTGGAAGGGGTATGGCCCGGAGGAGAGGACGTGGGTCCCTGCGTCTGATGTTAACGCAGATCGTTTGGTTCGGACCTTCCACAGAACTCACCCGGGCAGGCCTGGCCCTGAGGGTCCGGAGGCCCTCGTAGAAGGGGGGGTACTGTCATGTGTGCATTGCCACGAAGATCGTCGCGGTTGCACATTTTGACTTCTTACAGCTGAGTTGCTGTTTCTTTGTGTTTGGCAGCTAGGGAGTTAATTCTGTCTGTGCTTGGTGCTGGGACTGGGTGCAGTTTCTCCCGGCTGCAATTGATTATTTGTTGATTGGTTTCCTTTAAGTTTCTGGTTGTCTGCTTTGGGAGTTGCCAGTGAAACACTTCATGCAGACCACAGATAGGAATGAATCTGTATAGACTCTAGTTGAGAGCTCCTTAGTTGTTTTAAGCTTAACTTGCTTAGAGTTTATTTCCCAGACCATTTATGTTCCTTCGGTGTTTGAGTGTGTATGCAAGAGAGTGCTATCCTGTCTGTCTTATATGTCTAATCTGTGTATTTAGCTGAGATCAGCCATATCCCTTTGGTGGTAATCAGGATCCTTCTTAGGACTGATTACAGGGTTCAGGGTCTGATAGGAGACAGGGTTAGGCTGGAGACTTGGACTCTGAACCATTATCAGTACCTCCAAGGTAAGGGATTAGTTAGGACCCCAGTGTAGGGTCAGGTTAGACCCCGGTCCTCCTCTTTCCTGTTACAGCTCATCAAGTCCTCAAGATTAACCCTGAGTTCAACTGATATCGTCTCTGCACATCTAGTCCTCAAGATTAACCCTAAGTTCTGCTGATATTGTGTCAGGTAAATCTATTTTATACTTACATTCTTATGTTGCTAAACTATATGTTGTATAGAGTGTGGTTCCTGTATAAATAGTTTACTGACATTGTAGTCATATCATTAGACAGCGTGACACCAACGTCCCCACACTTGAAATAAATCTGATTTTTTCCTGCTCGGGATTGTCCCCTTTCCTGGTGAAGTACAAAGGGCAAGTGGGACTCAGAGTCACTTCTGTCTCTGGACAGATTTGAAGCCACGTCGGGGTCTCTCCTGAGGCCAGACCACTCTTCCCACATTTTCTGTATTTATTTCCGAATCTCTCGGACATTCCAATCTGACCCTGTTCAAGAGGACTTACTACGGGTGTCTGGGGCTCATTTAGTCATGCCCCCTTCTGAGTCCCCTGGACTTTGGTTCCGAGGTTCCACAAATATTGCAATAAACAACGAATGTGAACTTCACCACCTGTGCCTCTGCTTCCATTCATTACAGATTGCTTCATTCATGGAACGAGCTGGATCCCAGGGACCCCCTGCCTTGGAGCTATGTCAAGAGGTTACCCGTCTGAGGGATCAACAGGACAAGATCACGACCTATCTACTCAACTTGTCTACACGCATTGATTCTTTGATATCCTTGGCTGCGCCCATCTCTGCTACCGGCATCCGGGTATCCAGCTGCACGGCAAGTAAAGGTCCTCGCCTGGTGGCCCACACCCGCTTCCATGGTGACCCTGTTCAGTGTCGGGGGTTCATCAACCAGTGTACGCTGCACTTTGAACTCCTGGGGCATATGTTTGCTTCTGATTGGGCCAAGGTGGGCTTCGTTATGTCTCACCTTGCTGGAGAGGCCCTCGGCATGGTAAAGTTTTCGGAAATCTGTTACCTGGACTCTGGAGCTGCTGGGAATCTCATCCAGCAGGCGGTTGTGGATCTTTACCAGATACCAGTCCAGTGTCTTCCAGACCCGCTGCAGGTGACTTCCGTGGATGGCAAACCCCTGACCAAGCCTGTCCAGTTACAGACTGAGCCATTGGAACTTCAGGTAGGTCTAACGCATTCAGAAAGAATCCATCTTTATGTGTTGCCTGGTATGTCTCACCCCTTGCTTTTACGTCTACCCTGGCTCCAGATGCATGAACCAGTCTTAAATTGGAAGATGGGAGAGGTTCTGCGCTGGGGAGACTCCTGCTCAGATCGGTGTATTATCCCTGTTCAACCTGTTCCGCCTCCAGTCCAACCAACTGCCCTGCGGGTCTACCTTCCTCTTACTGGGCCTTCTCTGATGTCTTCGGGAAAAAAGAAGCAGAGAGACTGCCTCCACACAGGTCGTATGACTGTCTGATTGATCTGCTCCCCGCAACATCTCCTCCTCGGGGGTGAATCTATCCTCTTTCTCAAGCAGAGATCCAGTCCATGTCTGATTGCATCCAGGAGAACCTGGCCAGAGGATTTATCTGGGAATAATCTTCGCCGGCAGGGGCAGGAGTCATCTTCGTGAAGAAAAAAAACCGATCCCTACAGTCCTGTGTCAATTACAGGGGGCTGAACCAGATCACGGTAAAGAACAGGTATCCGCTACCTCTTATTTCAGAGCTGTTTTATCATCTCAGAGGAGCAAAGATCTTCACCAAACTGGATCTCAGAGTGGCCTACAACTTGATTTGTATACGTGAAGGAGATGAGTGGAAAACAGCTTTTAACACCCGGGATAGACACTATGAATACCTGGTAATGCTGTTCGGCCAAAGTAATGCACCCGCAGTTTTCCAAGAAATAGTAAATGATATTTTCAGAGATCTGCTCTATACATGTGTTGTCTACCTGGACAACATCTTGATCTTCTCTGCAGACTTAGCCTCGCACTGGAGGTCTTACAAAGACTCAGGGAGAACAGACTTTATGCCAAATTTGAAAAATGCCTCTTTGAACAACCCTCTCTGCCTTTCCTTGGTTATATAGTCTCATCCACAGGATTAAAGATGGGTCCGGAGAAGCTGTCCGCCGTCCTCAAGTGGCCTCGCCCATCCGGGTTGAAAGCCATACAACATTTCCTGGGGTTCGCCAACTACTACTGTCTATTCATTCCACACTTTCCACTCAAGTGGCACCCATCTCGGCTTTGATCCGGAAAGGCGCAAACGCCAAGGATTGGATTCCCGAGGCAGAGGAGGCTTTTGTTTCTCTAACGGAGGCCTTCTCTTCCGCACCTGTCCTCCATCAACCAGACTCAGATAAGCAATTCTTTCTGCAGGTAGATGCTTTCTCCATAGGTGCTGGTGTGGTTCTCACCCAGAAGTCGTCTACCTGTCGTATGGTCTCCTGTGCATTTTTTCCTAAGGTCTTTTCCACCGCTGAAAGGAACTATTCTGTAGGAAATTAGGAAATGTTGGCAATCAAGTTGGCCGTACAAGAATGGAGACACCTCCTCGAGGGAGCAGTCCATCAGGTTGTCATATTCACTGATCATAAAAGCCTGGCTTATCTCCAATCCGCACAGAGGCTGAATCCCGTCAGGCCTGCTGGGCCTTGTTTTTTGCCCGATTTAATTTGTTCTTCATTTCTTTCTGGCAGACAAGAACGTTAAAGCTGACACATTCTCCAGAGGCTTTCTGCCTCCTGACTCTGAGGAAGAACCTCAAGACATTATCGAGCCATCAAGGTTAGTGTCAGTAGACTCTGTTAACCTTGCTCGGCTTCCCCCAGGAAAGACTCTCATGACCACTTCAGACCGGAGACGTGTCCTCTGGTGGGGTCACTCTACCAAGTTGGCCAGTCACGCCGGGTCACACCAGTCAGAAAAAGACTCTGCAACTCATCTCCCATTAAAATTGGTGGCCCACCATGGGCAAGGATATCCAAGAGTATGTCTCAGCCTGTCCTTCGTGTGCCCGTAACAAGACTGCAAAATGTTTGCCAGTCAGGCAGCTTCTGCCTTTTCCGATTCTTTCTGCTCCCTGGCAGCACATCGCAATGGATTTCATTACTCATCTTCCCATCTCTTCCGGCTGCTCCGTTGTCTGGGTTGTGGTGGATAGCTTTTCGAAGATGGCTCACTTCGTTCCACTACCCGGTCTCCCGACCGTTCCCAAGCTTGCTGATTACTTCATACAGCACATCTCCGTCTCCATGGGTTTCCTCTCCACATAGTGTCCAACAGAGGTGTCCATTTCACCTCAAGGTTCTGGAAAGCAGTCTGTAATCTAGTGAAGGTAGAACTGGACTTTTCTTCTGTATACCACCCTCAATCCAATGGTCAAGTGGAGAGGACCAATCAAATCTTGTCTGGATTCCTGCGCCACTTCATCAACGTGCATCATGATGACTGGGTCAAGTTGCTGCTTTGGGGAGAACTGTCATACAATCGCCAAGAAGGCGAATCCTCAGGAAAATCTCCCTTTCAGGTGGTTGTGTTTGGACTTCAACCCAAAATTCCGCTCCCCATCTCTGGACCTTCTGGAGTTCTCGCAGCTGATATCTTTGTGGAGGAATTCTCGAAAGTGTGGAGTGACATCAACGTCGCTTTGGAGAAAACCTCACGACGTGTGAAGAGGCATGCGGACAAGAGACACCTGGATGCTCCTACTTTTCCACCCAGAGATAAGGAGAGGTAATTCTTCAAGTACATCCACCTGAAGATGCCCTCCTATAAACTGGGTCCTTGCTTCTTTGGACTCTTTGAAGTCCTGAAGCAAATAAACACAGTTTCGTACAAATTGAAGTTGCCTGCTTCTTTACGTGTGCCTAACTTTTTCCATGTTTCCCTCCTCAAACCAGTAGTTTTGAGTTCCTTCTTTAACGACCCAGTTAGCACTCCTGACCCCATCAGTGAGGATGATGTCTTTGAGGTAGAACATATCTTGGCCACTAAGAAAGTAAAGGGTGAGGGTCCCGTCACACTCAGCGACGTAGCAGCGATCCCAACAACGATACGACCTGGCAGGGATCGTTGCTGCGTCACTTTGTGGTCGCTGATGAGCTGTCACATAGGCAGACTGACCAGCGATCAGAACCAGCAAGCACACTGGTATCCAGTGTAAACAGTGGGTAACTAAGCGCTGCGCCGCACCTAGTTACCCGATATGTACCCTAGATACCGGCTCTCAGCGCTCTACAGCAGAAGCTGAGAGCCGGAAATCAGGGTACATATCGGGTAAGTAGATGCCGCTCAGTGCTTAGTTACCCGATATGTACATTGGATACCAGCTCCCAGCTCGCTGATCGTTGGTCTCTCGCTGTCACACGCAGCGATGCGCGCTGGCCATCGGGAGACCACGATCAGAAAATGGTCCAGGACATTCAGCGACAAACAGCGATACCCAGCAGGGGGGCTGATCGTCGCTGCGTGTCACACATGCTGGCTAGGTCGCTGTTGCGTCAAAAAATCGGTGATGCTTCAGCGATCTCGCTAGCGATTTTGCTTAGTGTGACGGGGGCTTAAGACCTATTATCTGGTGGACTGGAGGGGCTTTGGTCCTGAGGATAGGTCATGGGAGCCTAAAGGTAACATCCAGGCCCCCCTCCTACTAAAGAAATTCTATGCAGGCTTGAAAAAGATGGGGCGTAAAGAGGGGGATACTTTTACACTCGGTCCCGATCCTGCTGCACTCGGTGCCGGTCCCATACCTCCACGGGGTCCCCTTCGGGACTCCCGCTCTGTGCCGGCCTCACGCCGTCCTGATGCATCCTCTGCTCCTTTCCTTCCTTCTGCTTCCTGGCACGCTGTCATCAGATTGATAATATTTGCACACCTATGTGTTGAGTTTAAGGCTTTGAGCTCTATTGTGTGCTCTACTGTTGTCCTGCTATGTCACACTTGTGACCATTTTTATGTTTTTAATATTTTTGTGTGTCCTTTGTACTCAATAAAAGTTTCTATTTAATCTCCATGCGTGTGGTGATCCCCTTACTATAGCCTATACCTTTTTCTCTGTTTTATCTGGGTCACCATGTTTTTAGGCTGAGGTTGGATCCCACCTACATTTTCCTGTGGTGCCCCCCGCATTTTGTGTTAGTCTGAGATCCAAATCGTTGCTCATGCTGGTGCTCCTTAGTCCACAGTCCGATGGGGGTAGTAGTGCTGGCAATGGCCGGTGTAGAGCCCAAGATTCGTAATCCATCTTCTGGCGGCATCGTGCAGTCTCTGGTTTTAACCGCTGAGCCCCTAGTCCATAGGCCTGCGCATTCAAAGTGGAAGAAGCTGCAGGAGTCTCTGTATCAAGCATGATGCGCGCTAGCCAGCAAAGGGAACCACACCTCAGTGTCCTGTAACCGGCCCACATTTCTCCGTACGAGCGTTACCCGACATTTATCCGGGCGCATCGCGCTCTGCTCAGTCACAGTCCTGCTAGAGCATGTGGGTAATACGGGACGCTGCCTGTCTCGGCTCTGCTGTGTGATATGAAAATTTAATTAGGATAAAAATATCCTTCTGTGTTTGCTGCTTGCCATGTCCAAATCTCTATATAATGTCTTTTTGAGCGCTCAGAACGAAATGAGGACTGTCCACAACGCAAGTGTCAGTATAACAGTTCGTCAAAGACATACATTTATTATTCATTCAAGGTTTTATACGTTTACAAAAAGGGGCTGGTTAGTCAATTAACATACAATTAAAAGCTGCTAGATTATTGGCTGTTCTAGTGTAAATATGATAATTATGATAATCATGATTAAAAGAGCTGAAGTTGCAGAATTATTGTTTATATTCTTGTGACCTAGTTGTCTTGCATAACTATAATGTAAACAACAGATATCTAATAGGACTTTTTGTACTTCATGTATTTGTTCCTTTACGAAGGCCTTATGAAGGCCAGATTTCTTTAAAACGACTGATTATATCTGGCCTAGAAATATGTGAGCACAGGGTTTTTTTAGCAAGTGAGATCTATCTAACTGTGAACTGTGAATACATATATGTGAATATACTTTGAATATATGGAATACATATATATTTCCATGACAGTCCCCCCTTAGATACCACTTGCCCTAAAAAAAAAAACCTGCTCCTGGCCCAAGCGCTGCAACTCTTTTGTTCTGCCTGTGAGTTGAGACACCCCTGGCGCATGTCTCCCCACCGAGTATAGACTTTTCGCAAATGGGCGGTCAGGAGGACTGTCCCTGTCGGGGGTTTATGTGTTTGCAATCATAGTCTCCTTATTTGTTAGGATGTTTCATCAAGGATGTGTATTCTCAGTCTGGAGGTAGTTCGGAGATCTGGTCAAGCCAGGCAGTTCTATCCGGACTGGTGCGAGGTCCAAGATGGTGAGTGGCATCAAATTGGTTGTCTCCTGAACAGTTTTTTTCCATTATCCTGCGGATACAAGGAATTACACAGCAACCAGTAATTAATGCAAAAATGAGAACCCCCATAATGGCTGTCCCAACCTGTGCCAACATTTTCTGCCACCCACTCATCCACCCAAAGTATCGATCCCATGGGTCAGTGACACCTGAGTTCTGTTTCAGTTCCTCTGATAACTCATTAAGTTTCTGTATTGCCATTGTGACTTTACCATTTGGGCCAGTGTTGTCTGGGATGTAGGTGCAACAGGTGTCTTTGATCATTTTGTAAACACCTCCTTTCTCAGCTAGAATCATATCCAAAGCCATTCTATTCTGGAATGCCATAATGGAAGTGGGGCCTAACTGTGCTGCCAAACCTTTTACAGCATCTATGGTGAAGTTAACAAATCTCTGCTGGTTATAATAGATGTAATTTATCCAATCAACATTTTTGTTTATAGTGACTCAAATCCTGCTTTAACTTGGTCTCTGGCCTTGAACTCATCAGGTAGGTCATCTGGTCATCTGTCTGGTCAGTCAGAGCATCCACGACATCCTTCATGGCTTAGGTGTCTCTCCTGGTACGGGAGCTTCCTTGCAATGCGATACGTGGATTCAAACAGGCTTTCCCTCTAGTTACACAGAGGTTGATGTCATCTGGGGCTCTTGGACAGGATCATCAAATCTGGCAGTGAGGAGAAAAACTCGAGAATGGACATTAGTTTTTGACCAATTCAATTACATAAGTGTTATGATTTGGTAGCTGAGGAGAGCAGGCAAAAAAAGCAATACACCAGAGAGGTTGGAATCTATGGGATTGCAGTACCCTGACTAACCACCACAACTAAAGGCAGCCGTGGAGCGTACCTACGTTGGTCCTAGACGCCTCGTCACAGCCTGAGAAGCTAACTACACCTAAAGATAGAAAAAGGAAAGCTATCTGCCCCGGAGCAGATCCCCAAAGAACATAGGAAGCCCCCAAACATGTAATGGCGGTTAGACAAGAGGAAATACAGACACAGACAAAATATAGAATGAGCAAACGCTGGGGCCCAATCTGTCTAGATAGAAGAGGATAGGAAAGGCACTTACTGCAACCCCAAAAAACCCTGAAAAGTACCAACTCTACTAATTACAAAAACACCTGAGATCACACGACCTCTACCACCTAAATTAGTTCTCTGGTGTAACAAAAACTAAACAGCAACCACTGAAAAAACTGGAAAAGGCAAATGAACAAACAGTGGCTGAACTAAACTGAGAGGAGCACAAGCCCCCGAAGGGGACCCGGCAGACCCCCACAGAAGTGCAGGACAAAATGCAGGCACCAAAAAACTAAAAGAAGAAAATGTCTTATCTGTTAGCAGAAGATGCAGGCACGAAACAGCTTTTCTGGGTCTCTGGGAGTGTGCCTTATGCTAAACAGTGCAATAGGGAGTGTGTCATGCCATGGTTTGCGTGTCTCTTGGGCAATTTTTCAGCATTCTATTCTTAAGTGTTTCGTTCAGTTTTTCTACCTTCCTGCTGCTCTGGGGGTGGTAAGGAGTGTGTAGGCCTAAATCTGACCCTACTGCTAATCGGGTCTTGTGTGTCAGATTTGCTGTGAATGCGGGTCCCTGATCACTTTCTATCATTTCTGGAACCCCGTATCTGCACACTATTTTCCGAAAGTAGCTTCATTGCAGTAGTCTTTGCTGACTTGGAAGGCTTCTGTTCATCTTGAAAATACTTCTTTTGACCACAATGGCGTATTTGAATCCTTCACTTGGCGATATCTGGATGTGGTCTATCTGGATCCTTTGAAGCTGGTAGAGTGGTCTTTCCAGATGAGGTGAGGGGGTCTTTCTTCCATACGTCCAGGCTTGCATTTGCCGCAAGTCAGACAGCTGCTGGTGAATTTGGCTGTTAGGGTGGAGATCCCTGAAGCGAAACAGTAAGCACCAATCAGATCATTCATCTGTGTCTTTGATATGTGGATGTGGGTCCATGTACCCATTGGACCACCATAGGGTGCATACTTTGTGGTAGGCAGAGTTTGAAGTCTATTATTGATAGCCTTCCTTCTTCACGTGTTGCTTTTTTCGCATTCAGCTCTTCTTCTCCTTTTGGAGCTTGGTCTTGTAACTTCTTGAGCAGATCCAGGACGTCTTTTTGTCAGGTTTCTTGTCTTCAGTCGTCATGTAGTAGCCGTCCGGCTCTACGACCTCTCCCACTTCTCCATGTTGTCTTCCTTTGGCTGCTTCTTTGGCTGCCATGTCCGCCATGTTATTGCCTCACGCCTCTTCTGTTCTCAGTTTTCCATGCACTTTGATTTTTCAAATTGCCACCATTTTGGAAGTTTGAGTATACCCAGTAGGTCCCTGAAGGCTCCATGATGCTTCACGGTTGTCCCGTTTGCTGTGATGAAGTCCCTTGTAGCCCAGATGGGTCTAAAGTCGTGTGCTATGCCATGCGAGTACCTGTAGTCCGTGTAGATGTTTGCAGTCTTGCCTTCTGCCATCTGGCAGGCCTTCGTCAGCGCTATCAATTCTGCTTCCTGGGCTGACAGGCTAGGTGACAGACTTCTGGACCACAGGATTTCTTGATTGCTGGTCACTGCACTTCCTGTGTTGAAACTTCTTCTGGAGCCATCCAAGTATCCCCCCTTGGGAGTGGGAGTAGAGTGGCCGGGCTGAGGACTGTAGGTCTGGAGACGGTGACATTATGAGACAAAGGCAATAGAGGCGCCACAAAGATGCCTGGTGGTGGAGAGATTACTGTTGGTTGAGCTTGATTGAAGATTGCCAAGATGTCATGTGGAGTGAGAGTTTCCAGTGGCTGTCCAAGAGTGATGTCAGCAACCTTGTCCAGGAGGGTGTGTGCTGCGGATACTGCCATCAGGCAGGAGGGTGCTCTTCTTGCAACTGGATCCAAGCGGGCTGAGAGGCAGCCTAAAAGTCTCTCTTTTCCCCTGTGAATCCGTGCCAGGACTCCAGTAGCATGACCTTCTTTCTTCCATCAGGTAGACGGAAAGACTTTTCATAGTCAGGTAGGCCTGGTATTGGCGCTGAGACTGTGGAGTTCTTCCAATCTCCTGAATGGGTTGAAGGCTGCGTCTGATAGAAGGAGCGGGGTTGCATTGATGCAAGCGCACAGAGGCTGCATTAGGACTGAGGCATCAGGGATCCAGGTTCTGCAATACGACACTAGACCAGGGAAGGCCTGCAGCATTCTTGGAGTTGTTGGGGGAGCCATCTTCTCCACAGTGGTCTTCCAGTCTTTTGACATGTGTTTCGTCTTGTGGGCAATACAGTGTCCCAGGGATGTAACTTGCTTCTGGCATCACTGGACTTTGTTCTTCCAGACCTTGCGTTGCTGTTCTTCCAGCTAGAGTAGGAGAGATAAGGAATAGGCTGTGCAGGTGTCGATGTCAACCACACAAAAGAGAAAGTCATCCACGTGTTGTAGAAGAGTGACTCTTGCATATTCTGCAATCCAGTTGACGAAGATGGAGGACATTGTCTTGGTGAAACTTGAAGGGCTTGTTTTGAGCACCTTGAGGCAACATTGTCCATATGCACTGCACTGGTGCGTGAAAGCAGGCCTCCAGGTGGAGGGGAAATACTGAAGAAGGTACTGGCCAGGTTGATCACCGTGAATACCGTTGCGGTGACTGGGACTCTTGAGAGCAGAGTGTGATGGTTCAGCACTGTTGGGGTTTCAAATACCGTAGCCTCTTTCGCGGCCTCCAGGCCTTGCACCATTCTGAACTCAGTGGGGTTTACAGTCTTTTTCTTCACTGTGGAAAGCTGGGATTGATTCCGATGGGCGAGGCAGCCCAGTTTGGCCTTGTCCTTCAGTATGCAGCAGGGGACTCCCATCTGCTGGTGCAGAGCTGGCGGGAAAACAAGCCGTCTACTAGGATCCACATCATGAGAGATGACGACCAGCTGGCTTTCTTGTTCTCCACCAAGACAGTTACTGTGTTAGCACCTGTTCTGGTCACAGGGGGTCTTCTTGTTGGGACGTCTCCTTAAACGGCTGCTTTTTTCTCAGCACGGGCCATCAGTAGTTTCTTTTTCTCCAGCTCAGTCTCAGGTCAGTATTTGTGCACAAGTTTAAGAGCTGAGTGGCCTTTTTCCGGTCTAGGGCCTGGGTGAACTGGTTGATTGCAGGGGGCACCTCCTGGTGCTTGCAAAAGATGAACTTCTGGCGTTAGAGCTGGATGAGGTGTTGCCATTCCATGAAGCGAGTAGAGTCCTTCTTGAGTTGAATATCCTGGCCAATGTCAAAGTTCTCAGGCCGTCTTCTTAGGCGAGTTCACTTAGACCTTCAGTTGGTCAGAGACATCTTGACTCTGGGTGATGGAGTGGCTTTTCTGGTACTATGTCCAGCACCTCCTGTGATAGGTCTGCAGTGTGGTTGTTTGAGGTTCCTGTTTCTTCTTGGGTCAGGGGTGAAGAAAGTGTCATGGTCCCATCTTCCTGGAACACTCTGGTCGCTTTCAGCTTCTGCAGTAGGTCCACTCCCAATAGGTTGAGGGTGCAGGTTTTTTACACAACAAACTGGGACATGATGGAGTGTTCTGGCTGAGTCCACACGCTCAGGGGCTTCATAATCTGGAAATATCTGACTTGACCATCAATTCCCATGCAGGAAGCAGAAGATTCTGGTTGCGGAGTTCCACAAGAAAAGATATGACTACGCCATCCACTCTCAGGATATTGGTCCCACTGGTGGGGTTCCTTGTGGACTTGGTGTGCTCTTGTCCTATGGACGGGGTTCTTCACTGCTTTCTGTATTTCTTCTTTTTCTGGGTGAAGTCAGTGTCCTGCACTTGTTCCGGAAATGACCAAACTCGCCACAGTTGTAACACTTGACATTCCTTCTGTCCCGGCGGGACTCAATCCTATTTTGCTACTGTGAGCAGGGTATCCATTGCTATTGACGTGTACTCAGGCCTGGCTGCTACCAGTGGTTTCCTGATTGGTTCTCTCAGTCCATGCACAAAAGCCTGTGCCAACATCCGTCTGTGTGTCTGATCATGGGTAATGAGGCCCAAATCTTGAAACACTTGCATTACTCTGTCATGGAACTTCTCCACAGACTCTGTCTTGTCTTGACTCGTGACATGTAGGCTGAGAGTTTGTCCTGTCAGTCTGCTTTTGGCCCATTCTCTGAGTTGCTCAATTAGCTTTGGTCCTGTCTCCCAGGCATACGCATCTAACTCTGTTGGAGCTTGAAGTGTTCTCTCATAATTGGCCAGAATGCATCACCTGCTTTTATTTCCATTACGGTCCAGAGATCAGTCCAGGCTGCTGCATACGTTCGCTGGATCTGCTGCATTTTTTGGCAAAATGGCATGGGGTGTATCCCTGGGTCTGGCAGCATACTGATCACCTGGCTTGGGATGAAGGGCTCATAGGATGGTGCCTCTACCTGTCCCTGCTCTATTGGTGCTTGTGTGTTTTCTTCCCTAGTATTGGGCAGCATGTGTGACGTTGCATCTTCATCTTCATCAGATAAGAAGTGACATGGTGTACTTGGTGCATACACTGGGTGAGATTTGGGCTTTAAAGTTGTCTTGCTGCATGGGGATTTCCCACTTCCTTGCTGAGGCTGCGGTGGATCAGTGTCATGGTTCCATGCTAGCAGCCCTGTAGCTATACCACCCCCCTGTGAAGCCCTAGCTGTGGACTGTTGTGTCTGGGGGCTACATGTAGCGTTTTGTGTAGGGAGATCTGCACTTTCTTCTCCTGATATAATGACTGGCAATGTTTGTACTGTGCTTGGGATAGACAAGGTGCCCTGTGCTGGAGACACTGAATGCAGGGACACCACATTGCTTGGATTGGGCGTTGACCCAGTTGATGACGAAGTAGAAAAAAGAGGAAGAGAAGGGAGGTGTGAGGGAGGAGCGAGAGAAAGAGGAGGGGAGGGAGAGAAGAGTGAAAGGGGGAAAAGAGAGAAAGATGGAGGAGAGAGAGAGAAGAAAGATGGAGGGGGAGAAGTAGAAGAAGATGAAGAACAAGATTTGAGAGTTGGAGAGGAAGAGATAGAAGAAGAGGAAGATGAAGAAAATGGATGTGTCAGAGATGTGATGGAGGGAAAAGAAGGAATGAGAGGGATGGCAGCGAGGAAAGAGGAGAAAAGTCTGAAGAAGAAAGAGAAAGGGACTGAGAGAAGAAAAAGGAGAGGGTGTCCCCCCTGTGACTCTTGAGAGGGGATGGTTGAAACAAAAATGCCTTCTCCCTGTGGAGAGAGGCGGGGAGCGTTTTTCCCTGTACAAGGCTCCTTACTCAATGAGAGCAGCCTACACCTGTCCCGTGTCTCCACATGATGGACATGTGATGTGTGTGACTCTGAATTCTGCTCTTGTGACATGTCAGTGATCTTTTTCTCACAGATGATTTAACACCTTTTTCAAACTTATTCACATAAAAAAAAAATCACTTCCTGGTCCGTTCAAATTAACTTGCTGTATCTTTTACACGATGCACCGATGCTCTTTTATAGCAGATGGTAATCTATTCATAAACTTTCCCGTTACCTTTCAAATAACAAAAAACAAGAAAAAACATTTCATTATGCAGCGTAAAGGCTGCCTGTCTATTTGCTTCTCACGTACTCTGACATTCTATTCACATGCCTAGCCCTTCGATTCTTACGTACTGTGTCTATTCCAAAAACCTATTCAACAAAGGTGATTTAAAAATCTGAAAACTGCTGCACTCTGGTTCTGTTTGTTCTCGCCGAATGCCCGACGGGAGGGGCTACTCAGACCACTGCGTAGTTTGTGTCTGCTCTCTCCCTCAGCCTGTAATTCTCTTTATCTATGTGACCTTGGTCTAAAGCAAGCTTGTAGAAAAAAAAAATTGCTGGAGAAATAAAACTCTAAAATAAATTGCTTAGAGAAAAAATCTCTCCAAAATCATTTAAAAATGTACTTAAAAGAAAAATTTTAAAAAACAAAAAGTTAGATTTAGTAAAAAACTCTAGAAAAAGAAAACAAAAAAAAATAAATTCACCAAAAAGGGAGAAAAGAAAAACCGTATTAATCATAAAACTCTGAAAAACAACCCTTGTTACTAAAACAGCTAATTAAAAATCTCTGGAATGTCAGCTGGCTGCTTCCCCCCTCCCTTCCTTATATCTCTGCTTGCTGTCTCTATAGGCACTGAAATCACGTATCAAAAAAAAAAAAAATATATATATTATTCCTCAGAATAGCAAAAAATGAATATAGTTCAGTCTGAATGCCTGAGAATTTTCACGTTAAAACCTGTAGCCAAAAAACTAGCTTAAAAAAATAAAAATCAAAGCCAAGAAACAGAATGCCTGTTAACGTGATTAGCAGAGGAGGGGGGTCAAAGGGGTTTTATCGCTGCTGCAGCCAGCACACTGCTCTGAATGAGATACTGACAGAGCGCACGGAGATGTGATTTAAAGCGACAGTACCTGATACAGACAGTGACATGTACAATGACACAGACACCCGGGAGAATACGAATCCCTCTTTTGATGATCTGTGACACATACAAGCTGCTCTGGTAACTGATAACTCACCAATTGCACTGAGCGCGGTGAGGCTCAAGGTTCTATCGCTCTCTGTACCGTACGCCCTGGCCGGTGCGCCGGTCACAATAATCTGCAATAGCCTTCATCAAAATTCTCACTATCCACGTCTGATTTGACTGGGATGGCCTCCCGGTGCGTGGACAATTATTGTGAGAACTTATCCAAACAAAGCTCCTGCCCTTCACGTCTGATTTGACTGGGATGGCCTCCCAGTGCGTGAAAGTTTACTGCAGAAACTTAACCGAACAAAGCCCTCGCTTCCACAACTGGATTTTTTGGGATAACTTCCCTCCAATATGTGAAGAATATCTGCGTGGACTTATCCAAAACAAAGCTCCCGCCCTCCACGTCTGATTTGACTGGGATGGCCTCCCGGTGCGTGAAAGTTTACTGCGGGAACTTATGCAGCAATTGTCTTTTGCTATACAGCCCCCAGAAATCAGCAAGCAAAAACACAGTCACCGTTCCAACTTTCTCCCAGTTTACATAAAACATGAAACATATACAGCACAGCAGCAAACAACTCGGCTTATATCCCAGGGCTTTTGGATAAGGGTATGGACTTTTTACACAACCTGGGAATGCGGTGATGACCACGTCCGACCGGCTGGAAGTGTAGGCTAGGACTAGGCACAGGGAACATTCAGGTAAGATGACAAAGTTTTCTTACCTTACTGATGGAGCTGCAGTCTCCGTCCCGTGTGCCAAGGCCAGGGCCAACGCCCCCGTCTCTCCGGTCGGCTGGGTCCTCGTGCGTTTCGTCCAATGCCCCGCGTGCAGGCGCCAACTGATATGGAAATTTAATTAGGATAAAAATATCCTTCTGTGTTTGCTGCTTGCCATGTCCAAATCTCTATATAATGTCTTTTTGAGCGCTCAGAACGAAATGAGGACTGTCCACAACGCAAGTGTCAGTATAACAGTTCGTCAAAGACATACATTTATTATTCATTCAAGGTTTTATACGTTTACAAAAAGGGGCTGGTTAGTCAATTAACATACAATTAAAAGCTGCTAGATTATTGGCTGTTCTAGTGTAAATATGATAATTATGATAATCATGATTAAAAGAGCTGAAGTTGCAGAATTATTGTTTATATTCTTGTGACCTAGTTGTCTTGCATAACTATAATGTAAACAACAGATATCTAATAGGACTTTTTGTACTTCATGTATTTGTTCCTTTACGAAGGCCTTATGAAGGCCAGATTTCTTTAAAACGACTGATTATATCTGGCCTAGAAATATGTGAGCACAGGGTTTTTTTAGCAAGTGAGATCTATCTAACTGTGAACTGTGAATACATATATGTGAATATACTTTGAATATATGGAATACATATATATTTCCATGACATGTGCTGGGTGTGGAGCGCGCTGCTCACTCTGCTGCACTTTCAATGACGGCGGGAAAATACTGCCTGCTTTGCACGCCCCCTCTTCCCGGATCATGAGGTTTGTCCGGTCCCCTATTCCTCCCCCTGGGCAACTTGGGACGCAGCCTCGATAGTTCCGGACCCAGTTCAGTGCAAGTACCCACAGCCAGCCTGGTCTTCCTCCTTACAGTGCCAATGAGGAATTTATTTATTATTGAATAAAAACTGAATTAACATCTATGACATTTAGACAACAAAACTTGTTATAGACATGCCACAGATTTTTACTTAAGATTTCATTTGTTGCAATGCAGTGCAGTTTTTGGCACAAAAACTGCAATAACATTTAGATCTAACAAATAATTGCATATTTTTAAGCCAAATCAAAAGCATGATTGTTATGCTTTCTGCAAATCTGCCCTTTAGAGTAGGAGTCTCAAGGTGACACTAGACACACAGTTTTCCTTCTTTCAAAGGTGCTTTATTTGGCTTAATGAAAAATTTAACCTCTCTCTTCAAGCCACTGTCAGTGTACAAAAATATGATAGTGGCTTGGGGTTGTTATCTCTTAAATTCATAACATATTTTCCCACACCAACACACAACAATATTTCAGTTAAGCTCTTCACTGTGTATGATTGAGATGGCTAGAAAATTTTAATGGGAATTTATGCATTATGCATCCTAAATATGTTACTTATATTTAACATTAGGCTGGAGACTAAATGGGTTAAATCAATATTCCTTCATAGTATATAGCTGCAAACTCAGTATAACTTACAGGGCACCCCTGAATAGGGACTCCCCTCTCAGTTTGTCACAGAAGCACAGACACAATAAGTCTATTTAAAGGAGTCAAACAAATACTTTACTCAGATGAGATTATGGTTTTATATGCTAGAAATACAACAACATTTTACACAGTTTTTAAAGCCAATTCATTAACACACGCTTCTTCCAGACTCTTCACCAGCACAGTACTCCAATCCTCCAACTATCCAATCTTTGGCATCTCTCACTCTAGGCTAAAGGGTATGCCACACTAAACAACATCGCTAACGGGATCGCTAAAAAACGTCACTATTTAGCGATCCCGTTAGCGATGTTGTTGTGTGCGGCAGCTGCCAGCGACGAGCTTCCTGCTGTGATCTCGCTCGTCGCTGGAATCGTTCCGGACCCTATTTTATCGCCGGCGCTCCGCTGGGTAAGTATAATCGCTAAGTGTAGCACCTTTTCTTAGCGATTTAGCGGTACTTTTGTACCGCTAAAGTCGTTAAGGAGATCGCTAACCGCGATAGCATCCTTAACGACATCGCTAAGTTAGGTAGCTACTAGCGATATAGAAACAATCCCGCTAGCGATCTCATTAGTATGCGACGCTAACGAGATCGCTAGCGGGATTGTGTAGTGTGGCAGTACCTTAAGTCTTCTGTTAGCAGTGAGGCTATCTCTCTTCTAAGGTCCTTTTCACACATCAATTCTTTTGCTATGAGTCGCAATCCGTCGAATTTTGAAAAAAACGAATCCGGGGACTGATGTGTTATTTTCTCATCGACTTGTATTAACGACGGATTGTGACGGATGGCCTGACGTTTCATCCGTCATTTGCCGGATCCATCGAAAATTGTTTGTCTGGCGGCCGGAGACAACGTACAAAGTAAAGTTTTTTGTGTACGTCGAAAAATCACACAGCGAAGGATCCATTTTTTTAACTGAGCATGCTCCGATTTATTTAGGATCCAATTAGCCGGCCCCAATTAGGAAAGGTATATAAACCTGCCAGGTAGGGCTTCACTTATCCATGTCCCAGCAAGCAAGCCAGCGGGAGTCCAGCCAGCGGAAGTCCAGCCAGCGTAATTCCAGGCAGCGGGAGTCCAGCCAGCCCGAGACGATCCAGCCAGAGACCAGCATGCATTAGTTGCAGTGTCCTGCGACCCAGTCAGGCCTACCAGCGACACAGCCAGGCCTACCAGCCACACAGCCAGGCCAGCCAGTCTCAAACATGTCTTCTTCTGGGAGCCCTCCCTCACATCATCAGCGAACAGAGGTAAATATTTTTTTTTTCTTTTTTGTGATGTTAACGTTTTTTGCACACATATCCCTATATGCATTAATTTTTGTTTAACAGGAAGCTGCAACATCAGAGGTGCTTCCTGGAGATGGACGGGGTGGAGAAAGACCCGGAGCTGGCTCGCAGAGTGTAAGTTTCTTAACATACATCGCAGAAACAGATCATCACAGACACCACAGTACACACAACACATAAGCCTACATCCAAGCAAGCACATAATGTTTCTTTTTTTTTTTTAGTCTTCCGATTCTGGGGCTCAATGTAGAGGTGCTCAAAGCGCCTCCCAGGGTCGTCGGCATGTGCGTTGGGGTGGTCAGCAGAGATAGTACCTTTTTTTATTTTTAGGTTTTTGTATTTTTCAAATTCATGTGGATGATTTGAGTGTAATGTTTTTTGTCTTTTTTAACAGGCTTCACAGCGTGCTCACGACTCTGTCAGTGAGGAGGCAGGTTTAGACATCAACCTCCTTATCGATCTAGTCCGAGAGCTGGAGCCACTGTGGAACATGGGGACCGCCCCCATGCTGATGTTGTTGTGACTCGTCGGCTCTGGGAGGAAGTGTGCCACGAAGCTGTTAAACATTGGGAGGACCTTGATGCTCGGGCCCAGAATCAAGCATGTAAGTATTCACAGTTCAGTAAGCTATGTTGTAGGATGTAATGTGTTGTATACTAACCAATTTGTGCTTTCACTTTACAGGGGACTGAGTTATCAAGCGGTGGCATTCACTCAGGGATCGCTTTAAGAAGGACTTCAACAAAGGGATGCAGGCCCCGAGTTGATCGGGAGGAAGCAGGAGCTCGAAGTATAAGTATGCTGGAGCCCTGTCGCTCCTCCGATCGACTATGGTGAGCAGAAGGTAAATATTCCCCATCCCATTTACTGAGTAAAAATGTTTACATGTGTAACCTTTCTTTTTGGTTTCAGCCAGGGTGAAGCAATAGTAATATATTAATTAATTTTTTTTTTCTTTGTACCACAGCACCGTCTGCAGCACTCGGGAGCTTGCAGAGTTGAACCCTTCTGGAGCGATCCCACAGGAGTCCGCCACCGGTGACCACTTCGTCAGACCCGACCCATCTGCACCTTCCCTCACATCTGGTCACTCGGTCCCATCCACCAGCGCTGGAGCATCTTGGCAGACTTCGTAACATGAAGCTGCTGGTGACGAGGTAGCTTTTCCTTTACCCCACCCCTCTGACACTGCTGCAACCTATAGAACATCTTTGGGTTCTGGGCGGCAGCGCTAGAGTGGTCAGGAAAAGAACTATGCCCCCCGAGTTCTTGCATCTAAATGCATCCTTACAGAACTCGCTGAAACTGTTGTCCGAGCAAATGAATGCTAGATTCAACCTCATGCACAACAGTATGCTTGAATTGAACACGCATCTGGATAGGATGCATTTAGATGCAAGTAAATTTCCCAATCATTCCTTATTCCAGGCAGTAGTCGAGTGCATAGACAATCTCCTGACCAGCAGATGCATGTAATGCAAGCCTGCCAGTTTGCTCTAGCGCAGGTTAGCTCCCAAGCCCCTCCACCCGCCCAGGTTGTTCCTCCCACACCTGCCCCCCCTCCAGCCACTTTCCCTCCTCCCCCTCCTGTACAATACCAGCTTCCTGCCCTCTACCAGCTTCCTGCCCCGTACCAGCTTCCGGCCCCATACCAGTTCCCAACCACAGCATCTCTGCCTCCACTCCCTGCCCAACATGCCCACTACCAAAAGTCTCCTTCCACACCCATCATGCCCCAAATACAACCCTCTTGTCCAACCACCACATCTTCTGTCTCCCAATCCCTCCACCCACCCCTCAAACCTTACCAAATCCCATCGCTACTCATGGTTTTTTGTCCACCCATCCTCATGGTTTCTCCACCCCTTCACCTTCTGTTTTAGCTTCTGATCCGTCACCACCACAATCCGCTCTCCATACTCCCACTGTCAAAGAGGTCCGATCTGTCGGCCCCTCCAGTACTATCTCCACCCTAAACGTTCTTAATTTATAATAATTTAATAAATAAAAATATATTTTTTTATAAAAAAGCTTTATTGTCTTTCATTTATTTAATGATAAGGTACAATACTTTGTTTAACAAGGTACAATACTTTGGGTAACAAGGTAAAATACTTTGGGTAAAAAGGAAAAAATACTTTGGGTAGCAAGTTACAGTAATTTGTGTAACAAGGTCCAATACTTTGTGTAACAAGGTACAATACTTTGGGTAACAAGGTACAATACTTTGGGTAACAAGGTACAAAACTTGGGGTAACAAGTTACAAAATTTTGGTTAATAGAAAAAATTCATGGTGTAATCACAAATATGAAAACTGCAATAAGTTTGGTACTCCAACATACTGTACATTATATCAAAAGGCAAAGATATCAAACCATCTCATTCTGCCATTTTACTATTCCTTGAGGTGAAATAAAGTACTCTGCAACTTTGTCCCTGATTCTTGAAACTGCCACAGGACTTCGAAAACTAATATTCTGATAATCATACAAGGAGGTTTCTACCAAATTGTCATCCCTGGCAATCTGTTCCTTGCATATTAGGAAGTTGTGCAGGACCACGCAAGCTTTCACCACCTCATCCACAGTGTGAGTCTTCAGGTTAATAGCGGTCAACAGAACTTGCCATTTGGATGTGAGAATGCCAAAAGCACACTCAACCATTCTTCGCACTCGTGTTAAGCGATAATTAAACACTCTTTTCTAGAGATGAGCGACTTTGCCTCCGGGAGGGTCGAGTCGGGTTTCGAACCACCCGACTTTCCCAAAAGTCGATTCGAACGAAATCGGCCGACTATCAGAAAAAATCGAAGGTCTGACTGAAACTCTAACCGACTCCAATGCAAGTCAATGGGGAAGAAAAGTCGGCAGTCAGTGGAGGACAGTAAACACACCTACAGTGCCCATTTCAATGCCAACGACATCAATTGTTATTACTTAAGCTTGTCAACCTTAATTTACTTTATAATAATAGTAATGCATTGAAAACTGGGGGTTATTTGCTAAAGTTGTGGGGGGGCAGGGCTGGCTCCAGGTTTTTGTGGGCCCCGGGCGAAAGAGTCTCAGTGGGCCCCTTTAACACATACCACAATTCATGATGCTCCGATACGGCAGAGAAATATAGGTTAGTACAATGCCAAATACTTCACTTCTTACATTACATGAGTGATATCTATTGTAAATTCTACAATAGCTCAAAATTCGGACAGTATATTCCTCCATACAGTATTATGGCCACCACATAGTGCGCCATACAGAATGGGCTCCATATAATGCTCCATACAGAATAGGCCCCATATGTGCTCCATATGATGCTCCATATATAATGGGCTCCATGTGATGCCCCATAAATAATGAACCCCATATGATGCTTTAGTATATGATGGGCCCCATATATGATGCTCCAGTGTATGATGAGCCCCATAAAATGCTCCAAATATAATGGTCCCCATATATAATGCTCCCATATATAATGGGCTCCATGTGATGCCCCATAAATAATGAACCCCATATGATGCTCCAGTATATGATGGGCCCCATATTATGCTCCAGTATATGATGGGCCCCATGGATGATGCTCCAGTGTATGATGGGCCTATATAATGCTCCTTATATAATGGGCCCCATATGATGCTCCAGTATTATGGCCACCAAATAGTGCACCATACAGAATGGGCTCTGTTGTGAATGGGCTTGAGATGAGTTCTGAGCAGAGGCTCCCTCTGGTGGTTACAAGCGGTACTGGTCTGTCCAGTGAAGATTGTGAAGATTGTGAGGATTGGGAATCAGGTGTTACTGACTGGTCTTATATAAGGGAGTCGCCTTCCTATCAGGGTTGCTGGTGATCAATTGTTCTGGTCTCAATCCTTGATTCCTGTTTCCTTTGTAGCCTGCTGTGTCGTGTCTGCATCTCCTGCTAACAGATAAGACATTTTCTTCTTTTTGTTTTTGTGCTTGATTTTTGCATTTTGTCCTGCACTTCTGTGGGGGCCTTCAGGGTCCCCTCCGGGGGCTTTTGCCCTCTCAGTTTAGTTCAGCCACTGATGTTTGTACATTTGCTTTTTCCAGTTTTTTCAGTGGCTGCTGTTTTGATTTTGTTACACCAGAGAACTAATTTAGGTGGTAGAGGTCGTGTGATCTCAGGTGTTTTTGAAATTAGTAGAGTTGGTGCTTTTCAGGGTTTTTTGGGATTGCAGTAAGTGCCCTTCCTATCCTTTTCTATTTAGGTAGGTTGGGCCCCAACGTTTGCTCATACTATTTTCTGTCTGTGTCAGTATTTCTTCTTGTCTAAGCGCCATTACTGTTTGGGGCTTTCTATGTTCTTTGGGGATCTGCTCCGGGCAGATAGCTTTCCTCTTTCTATCTTTAGGTGTAGTTAGTTTCTCAGGCTGTGATGAGGCGTCTAGGACCAACGTAGGAACGCTCCACGGCTGCCTCTAGTTGTGGTGGTTAGTCAGGGTACTGCAATCTCATAGATTCCAACTGCTCTGGTGTATTGCCTTTTTTACCTGCACTCCTCAGCTACCGAAACATAACAGTATCACCGGCCCAAAAATTGAAAATTGTATGGTACTCACAGAAGGGAAAAATATTGTGAAAGAAAAAAGGTTGTCAGAGTTGTCAGAGATATTTTTCTGTTTGTTGCATTTTTTTTTTTTTTCCCTCTGTATCTCTGGGTGCTGGGGAGGATTTTTTTTCTCTCAATGGAGTCTTCACAGTTGTCTGGCCGTGTGGATCAGCTTGCCACTGAGGTTCGGAGTATTGCTGCCTATCTTGCTGGGTTGCCTGTTGTGGAACCTAGGATTCCCATGCCAGATTTGTTTTTAGGGGATCGAGCTAAGTTTTTGAATTTCAAAAATAACTGTAAATTGTTTTTTGCCTTAAAATCTAAGTCCTCAGGGAACGCAGCGCAGCAGGTTCAAATTGTCATCTCTCTCCTGCGCGGCGATCCTCAGGATTGGGCTTTTTCCCTGACACCTGGGGATCCTGTTTTGAGTGATGTTGATGCATTTTTTCAGGCTTTGGGGTTATTGTACGATGAGCCTAATGTTACTGATCAAGCTAAAAAGCCTTGTTGGCATTAAATCAGGGGCTTGATGACGCTGAGTTATACTGTCAGAGATTCCGTAGGTGGGCAGTCCTGACCAAATGGAATGACGACGCTTTGGCAGCCCTTTTTCGGAAGGGTCTGTCAGATAAAGTAAAAGATGTTATGGTGGGATTCCCTGTCCCCTCTGGTCTCAATGATTCTATGTCATTAGCGATTCAAATTGACAGACGTTTGCGTGAGCGGAGAGGTATGCGTGGAATAGTGTTGCCTGGTGAACCTGCTTCTGAATCCATGCAGTGTGATAGAGTGGTTTCTGGGGCACAGCGTCATGAGTTTCGAAAGCGCAATGGGTTATGTTTCTACTGTGGTGATGCCTCTCATGCTATTTCAGTCTGCCCTAAGCGGGGAAGACGTTTTGCACGCTCAGTTGTCTTGGGTAGTGTTCAGACTAAGTTTTTATTAACTGTTACCCTGATGTGCTCTCTGTCCTCATTTTCTGCTCAGGCTTTCGTTGATTCGGGAGCAGCTATTAACCTGATGGATTTTGATTTTGCTAAACGATGTGGGTTTCCCTTGATACCCCTACGGAAGTCTATTCCCCTACTGGGGATCGATTCTACCCCTTTGGCTGAAAATAAACCTCAGTTCTCTACTCAGGTGATAATGAGGGTTGAACCTGATCATCAGGAGAGCTGCAAATTTTTGGTTCTGTATAATCTGCATGACACTATCGTACTGGGTTTCCCTTGGTTACAGTCTCATAATCCTGTTTTGGATTGGAAATCTGTGTCTGTAACCAGTTGGGGCTGCCAATGTGTTAATACCAACACTCCTGTTTTTTCTGCCTCCCCCCAGGCTCAGGATGTTCCTGACTTTTTGATTTATTTTTCTGATGTGTTTAGCGAAAGTAAATCTGCATCCTTTCCTCCCCATAGGAGCTATGACTGCGCTATTGAATTAGTGCCTGGTAGTAAATTCCCTAAAGGTCGCCTTTTTAACTTGTCTGTACCTGAACATGACGCTATGCGGTCTTATATCAAGGAGTCATTGGAGAAGGGTCATATCAGACCATCCTCTTCACCCTTAGGTGCCGGTTTTTCTTTGTGGCCAAAAAGGATGGTTCATTAAGGCCGTGTATTGATTATCGTCTTTTGAACAATATTACTGTGAAATATCAATATCCGTTACCCTTGATTTCTGACCTGTTTTCCAGGTGAAAAACGCTACTTGGTTTACCAAGCTTGACCTCAGGGGGGCATATAACCTTATTTGCATTAAGCACGGGATGAATGGAAGACGGCATTTAATACCCCTGAGGTGCATTTTGAGTACCTTGTGATGCCCTTTGGGACTCACTAATGCTCCTTCTGTCTTCCAGTCCTTCATGAATGACATTTTCAGGGATTTTGTGGATAAATTTCTGATTGTTTATTTGGATGATATCTTGATTTTTTCCAATGACTGGGACTCTCATGTGAAACATGTTCGAACTGTATTCCAGATTTTGAGAGAAAATGCTCTGTATGTGAAGGGATCAAAGTGTCTTTTTGGCTTACAGAGGATCTCATTTCTGGGATTCATTTTGTCCCCATCTGTTATTGAAATGGACCAGGTCAAGGTTCAGGCCATCCGTGATTGGGTCCAATCTACTTCATTAAAGGCTCTTCAAAGATTTTTGGGTTTTGCCAATTTTTATCGTAAATTTATTGGTAATTTCTCGGTTATTGTTAAACCATTAACTGATTTGATCAAAAAGGGTTCTGATGTGGTGAATTGGCCTCCTGAGGCAGTCTCTGCATTTCAGGAACTTAAGCAGAGATTCACTTCTGCTCCTGTTCTACGGCAGCCTGATGTTTCTCTGCCATTTCAGGTGGAGGTTGATGCCTCTGAAATTGGGGCAGGTGCTGTTTTGTCCAAAGAGATCCAGAGACATCTAAAAGTAACCCTTGTGCCTTTTTCTCTCGAAAATTTTCTCCTACTGAACGTAATTATGACGTGGGTAATCGGGAGTTATTGGCCATGAAGTGGGCTTTTGAAGAGTGGAGACATTGGCTGGAGGGAGCCAAACATCAGGTGGTGGTCCTTACGGACCATAAGAATCTGGTTTATCTGGAATCTGCCAAGCGACTTAATCCTTGACAGGCCAGGTGGGCCTTGTTTTTCACACGTTTTAATTTTGTGGTTTCCTTTCTTCCTGGCACTAAGAATGTTAAGGCGGATGCCCTCTCGAGGAGTTTCCTTGCGGACTCTCCTGAGTTATCTGATCCTTCTGTTATTTTGAAAGAGGGTGTAGTTCTTTCCGCCATCTCGCCCAATTTGAGACTGGCTCTGGAGGGGTGTCAGGAGGATAGGCCCGAGCGCTGCCCTGTTGGGAAATTGTTTGTCCCGGACCAGTGGAAAAAGAGTGTGATGTCTGAGATTCATTGTTCCGCGTTGGCCGGTCATCCTGGAATTTTTGGTACCAGAGACTTGGTTAGTCGGTCCTTTTGGTGGCCTACCTTGTCTCGTGATGTCAGGGAATTTGTGCAGTCCTGCGGGACTTGCTCTCGCTCCAAGCCTTGCTCTCGCTCTAGTGGTTTGTTGATGCCATTGCCTGTGCCCAAGAGACCATGGACCCATATCTCTATGGATTTAATTTCCGACCTCCCTGTTTCTCAGAGAATGACCGTCATCTGGGTGATTTGTGATAGGTTTTCCAAGATGATACATCTTGTGCCATTACCTAAGTTGCCTTCCTCCTCTGAATTGGTACCTTTGTTCCTTCAGCACGTGGTTCGTTTACACGGCATTCCTGAGAACATTGTGTCTGACAGAGGAGTCCAGTTTGTTTCCAGATTTTGGAGGACCTTTTGTTCTAAAATTGGTGCTCAATTGTCTTTCTCCTCGGCGTTTCATCCTCAGACCAATGGTCAAACTGAGAGAACAAACCAGACATTGGAGACTTATCTAAGATGCTTTGTGTCTGCTGATCAGGATGACTGGGTCTCTTTTTTGCCTTTGGCCGAGTTTGCTCTTAATAATAGGGCTAGCTCTGCCACTTTGATGTCTCCATTTTTCTGTAATTCTGGATTTCACCCTCGATTTTCTTCAGGACAGACGGAGGCTTCTGTCTGTCCAGGTGTTGACTCTGTTGTGGAGCGTATGCAACAGATTTGGGACCAGGTAGTGGAGAGGTTGTCCCTCTCTCAGGAGAGGGCCCAGCGGTTTGCTAACCGGCATAGGACTGATGGTCCTCGGTTTAAAGTGGGGGACTTGGTCTGGTTGTCCTCAAAAAATATTCCTATGAGAGTGGCATCTCCTAAATTTAAGCCTAGTGTAAGGTTCTATGTATATATTCCTGAAACTCAGTTTGTTCGTCAGCCATTTTACTTTCTGTCTTGCTGCAGCTATCTTGCCCTCAGTCAAAATGGAGTTTCCAGCTTGCATGTTCCCGCCCTGATTCTCTCCTTTGCTTCTTAAGCAGCCACAGCTGAGCAATCAGTGCTTCAGAATCTAGCCTGCAGTGAACCTGTGACTTGACTCCTGTAAGCCTTGGACCTTGTACTCCAGCTATTCCTACTGAGGAACTCTGAAGCACTTGTGGACTCTGAACCCTGCTCTTTGAAAGACCCACGTTTGCATGGACTTACGGTAACAGAGAAGAAGATCCTGAATCTGTATTGGAGAGTGATTGCTGAGCTTGGATTACTCTGGCCTGCTGTGTCTCCTGTTTCTGTGTCTGCAAACTGTGTGACTATTTCTGCCAACTTGTATGAAGTAATACAGGACTTTTCTATATCAAACCTGTGACTCCTGTGTTTTCATCGCACCCAAGCACAAGACGCTATATGAACTGTACTACATACATTACAAGATTCTGAAGCCAAAACGTTAGTGTCTGCTGGGTCTGGAAGGCTGTGTCTGCTGTACTGTGGATATCAGACGTCCGGTTGTACTTTCTGTGATGACAGTGGTTGTGACTTCTCACAACCATTCCAGGTGAGCAATTCCCTTAAGTTTTTTCTTTTTGCAGTGTTACCACAGGTAAACACTATTGTTTTTTTTTTTTCCTTTCTTTTCTCTTTTTTGTCTGCTGTAACTCTGGATATCATATGTCTGGTTGAAACTTTCTGTGATGATAGTGGTTGTGACTTCTCACAACCATTCCAGGTGAGCAGTTCCCTTAATTTTTTTTTCTCTCTGCAGTGTTGCCACAGGTGAACACTATTGTTTTTTTTTTTCTCTCCTCTTCTTCCAGTAATCCTGTCTTAAAAGATCTGGAAAATGGAGGCCCGCATAAAGGAACTTTGCGGAGTGACTGATAATATCCTTGCAGATTTGCAGAATATAAAGACCCGTTTTACAAATCTACAGGACCTCAATAATCACAATTTGCAAGTGGTTGGACAGACTACCCAGGATTTGCGAGCCAGGATTGAGGTTCTAGAGGGGCGAGTCCAGGCCCTGCCGTAGCCCCGAGTGCTGGGATTCCCAAGTTGCCCCCTTTTCGTTTTGGCGGTGAACGTGAGAAATTCAGGGGATTTATTAATCAATGCAATCTTTTTTTTTCTGCACATGCTTCACAATTTCCCACTGAACGATCTAAGGTGCTTACTATAATTATGTTGCTTACCAACAAGGCTTTAATGTGGGCAAACCCTCTGATTGAGACTGAGGATGATTGTTTGAATCACCTTGATGATTTTATTTCAGCCATGGGGCAGGTGTTTGATGACCCCAATCGAGGTGCAACAGCTGAAGCAGCCATGTTAGCTTTGCGCCAAGGTAAGCACTCGGTAGCTGAATATGCCTTGGATTTCAGGAGATGGGCCCTTGATACCACCTGGACAGTTCCGCCAAAAAATCTATTTTTCGAAAGGGGTTTCTCCACTGATTAAGGATGAACTTGCTCGTGCCGACCCTCCCACTGCGTTAGGTGACTTTATTAACTACTGCATCCGTATTGATACTCGTCTGACTGAACGCAGGCAAGAGAGATGGTTCGAAAGCAATCGTACTAACCTTTTCCTACCTTCCTCTCCAGCTAAGGAACCTTTGAGTAGGATTACACGGGAACCTGAACCTGAACCCATGCAGGTAGACTCTTTACAACGACGGGTTAGTGATGCACGCAAGGAACATCGTTTTAAGGAGAATCTATGTTTCTATTGTGGTAAGTCAGGGCACTTCATTATAAACTGCCCCAGCCGTTCTCGTAAGACTACTGCAGCACTCATTCATTGTGAGTGTTGCGAGAGGGGATCTGTCAGGTCCGAGCCTCAGGCTCCAGAGAGATTTGCAGCAACAGATCTTGATTTCTCGGACTTAAACTCCATTACCTCTGAGGACGTTGACTGTGTAAACGCTGCCATTTTTCAAGTTTCCTCAGCGGTGTCCCAGCTGAGTTGTAAGAAAAACAATTCTCATTGCTTTCTTTCCATCAAACTCTGGGTTGACTCAGCTTGGGTGTCTAGCTCTGCTATGATCGACTCAGGGGCAAGTGGAAATTTTATGGATGTCTCCTTTGCTCTGAAACAGGGAATACGTTCAGTGAAGAAGGCTACTCCAGTACAGATGGAAACTGTGGATGGCTCCCTGCTGACCTCTGGACCAGTGGATCAGGAAACAGAGCCTTTGAGGGTTCTTATGGTAAAGATCATCAAGAGAAACTGTCCTTTATGCTTATCTCTTCTCCCCACTTTCCCATTATTCTAGGGCTACCATGGCTGCAGGCTCAGAATCCTACCATTAACTGGGAGACCAAGGAATTACACTTTCCAGAGAAACAGATGAGTCCAAAAGTTTCAGCTTGCTCTGTTCCTAAAGGAATCCATGTCAGTCCCTGAACTACCAGCTGTATACCAGGACTATGTGGATTTATGTGACAAGAAGAGCGCTGACCAGCTTCCTCCTCACCGTCCATATGATTGTCCAATTGAATTATTGCCTGGAGCAGAGATACCTTTTGGTAAGATCTACCCCCTGGCGGGGCCCGAGCTAAAGGCTTTAAAGGATTACATAGATGAAAATCTAGCCAAGGGCTTCATACGCCCCTCTTCATCTCCTGCAGGTGCACCCATCTTCTTTGTAAAGAAGAAAGATGGATCTCTGAGACCATGCATAGACTATAGGGAACTCAATAAGGTTACTATTAGAAACCGTTATCCATTGCCTTTAATCCCTGAGTTATTGGAGAGAGTGCGACATGCCAAAATTTTTTCTAAACTAGATCTTCGTGGGGCCTATAACTTAGTCCGTATTAGACCTGGGGATGAATGGAAGACTGCATTCAGGTCACGCTATGGACACTTTGAATATCTAGTTATGCCTTTTGGTCTGAGTACCGCCCCAGCCACTTTCCAACACTTGGTGAATGACATCTTCAGGGATCTCCTAGATACATTCGTGGTAATTTATTTGGATGATATTCTAATTTTTTCTAACTCCACAGAGGAACATCATGGACATGTGAGAATGGTCTTGGAACGTCTAAGACAAAATCATCTTTACATCAAACTTGAAAAGTGTGAATTCCATAGGACCGAAATTCAATTTCTGGGGTATGTACTGTCTACACAAGGAATTAGTATGGATGGAAGCAAAACCCAAGCCATCAAGGATTGGCCAAGTCCTAGAAATGTGAAGGAGGTACAGCGCTTCATTGGGTTTGCCAACTTCTATAGACGTTTCATTAGAAATTTCTCTGAGGTAGTGTCACCTATCACTCAACTTACCCGGAAAGAGTCTAGGTTTTCCTGGACTCCCCAAGCCCAGGAAGCATTTTCCCGTCTAAAAGATAAATTTACCACTGCACCTATCCTAGTACATCCCAACCCCGAGCTTGCCTTCATAATAGAGGTGGATGCTTCAGACTGTGCCGTTGGAGCTATACTCTCTCAGAGAACAGGTGAGAAGAATGTCTTGCATCCCTGTGCCTTCTTTTCCCAGCAGTTGTCTTCGGCTGAGAGGAACTACGATGTGGGCAATAGAGAGTTGTTGGCCATTATTGCCGCCTTCAAAGAATGGAGACACCTTCTTCAGGGAGCTGCACAGCAAATAGTCGTCCTGACAGACCATCGTAACCTTGAGTTTATCAGGTCGGCTAAGTGCCTGACTCCTCGCCAGGCTCGCTGGAATCTTTTCTTAAACCAATTTAATTATATCATCTCTTATAGACCAGGATCGCGCAATGGAAAGGCTGATGCACTCTCTAGGATTTACTCAGCAGAGACACGTCCAATTACTCCTCCTAAGACTATTCTTCCTGACTCTAGATTCCTAGGAGTAATTCATAATCAAGACCTACTTAAGGACATCAAGGAAGCATACCATGCGGATTCCTTTTTGGCACAACCCCCAAGGGACGTAAGTCTTGTCTTTAAGAATGGTGTGTGGATTCAGGGACAACGTCTGTATATTCCTGAAACAGTCAGATTAAGAGTATTGCAACTCATTCACGATTCCAAGATAGCTGGGCATAGAGGAATTCTAAAGACACAGGAATTTCTTTTCTCGTTTCTTTTGGTGGCCCACTTGCAGGAAGGATGTTTTGAATTATGTCACTTCATGTGAGGTCTGTGCAAGATGCAAAACACCTCGCTCCTCACCAACTGGTCTGTTACAGCCTCTTCCCACCCCGTCCCGCCCGTGGGGATCCATTTCTATGGACTTCATTGTGGAGTTACCAACCTCTCAGGGGAAGAACACCATTCTAGTGGTGGTTGACCGTCTAACAAAGGCAGCTCATTTTATCCCTTGTGTCGGCTTACCCACTGCAAAACAGACATCAGATTTGATGATTAAAGATGTGTTTCGCTTACATGGAGTACCGGATGAGGTTATTTCGGATCGAGGGGTGCAATTCACTTCAAGGTTTTGGCAAAATTTCTGTGCAGCATTGGACATTAAAGTAAACCTTTCTTCTGCTTTTCATCCCCAGACTAATGGACAGACCGAACGAACCAATCAAACCCTGGAGCAGTATCTCCACTGCTTTATCTGCCACCTACAGGATGATTGGGTGTATCTACTTCCATTAGCTGAGTTCTCATATAACAACTCTCAGAGTGCCTCCACTAAACAGTCTCCTTTTTACTCTAATCTAGGTTATCATCCTAACATTCTACCACGATTTCCCATAGAAACGCCTTTACCAGCAGTGGCTGAAAGAATCACGTCTTTACAGAAGAATATGGATCTTCTAAAGGAAAATCTGGAATCGGCTCAAGAAAGGTACAAGAAAGCAGCAGATAAATTTCGTAAACCTGCACCAGCTTTTAAGGTAGGAGACTTGGTCTGGCTGTCAACCAGAATCTTAAGTTAAGGATTCCATCGTCTAAGTTGGGACATAAGTACATTGGACCCTATAAAATCAGTAAAATTATAAGTGCCGTTGCTTGTCGTCTTCAACTGCCCAGAACTATGAGAATCCACCCTGTCTTTCATGTATCCCTACTAAAGGCTGCGACACCCAATACGTTTCCTGGACGTTCCTCTCCTTGCCCTGACCCAGTGCTAGTCGATGGTCAGGAAGAATTTGTGGTGGAAAGGATTTTAGATTCCAGGTTGTATAGAAATCAGTTACAATATCTGATTAAATGGCAGGGCTACCCAGTGGAGGACAACTCATGGGAACCGGTCAATAACGTTAATGCTCCTCGCTTGCTCCGTCAGTTTCATCAGAGGTACCCACACAAGCCTGGTCTGAGGTCATCCGGAGGTTGTCCTTAAGGGGGGAGTAATGTAAGGTTCTATGTATATATTCCTGAAACTCAGTTTGTTCGTCAGCCATTTTACTTTCTGTCTTGCTGCAGCTATCTTGCCCTCAGTCAAAATGGAGTTTCCAGCTTGCATGTTCCCGCCCTGATTCTCTCCTTTGCTTCTTAAGCAGCCACAGCTGAGCAATCAGTGCTTCAGAATCTAGCCTGCAGTGAACCTGTGACTTGACTCCTGTAAGCCTTGGACCTTGTACTCCAGCTATTCCTACTGAGGAACTCTGAAGCACTTGTGGACTCTGAACCCTGCTCTTTGAAAGACCCACGTTTGCATGGACTTACGGTAACAGAGAAGAAGATCCTGAATCTGTATTGGAGAGTGATTGCTGAGCTTGGATTACTCTGGCCTGCTGTGTCTCCTGTTTCTGTGTCTGCAAACTGTGTCACTATTTCTGCCAACTTGTATGAAGTAATACAGGACTTTTCTATATCAAACCTGTGACTCCTGTGTTTTCATCGCACCCAAGCACAAGACGCTATATGAACTGTACTACATACATTACACCTAGGTTCATTGGACCTTATAAGATCATGGAGATTCTTAATCCTGTTTCTTTTCGTTTGCTTCTTCCAGGGACATTTAAGATCCATAACGTGTTCCACAAGTCCTTGTTGAAGAGGTTTGTTGAGCCAGTGGTTCCTACTGCTGTGCCTCCTGACCCTGTTCTGGTTGAGGGCAATCTGGAGTTTGTGGTTGAGAAAATATTGAATTCTCGTTTTTCTAGACGGAAACTCCAGTATTTGGTTAAGTGGAGAGGTTATGGT
Source organism: Oophaga sylvatica (assembly GCA_033576555.1). Taxonomy (NCBI): domain Eukaryota; kingdom Metazoa; phylum Chordata; class Amphibia; order Anura; family Dendrobatidae; genus Oophaga; species Oophaga sylvatica. The sequence continues at coordinate 288,510,699 of JARQOD010000005.1, read as the reverse complement.
CAGGAAGACAATTCTTGGGTGTTTGCTTCGGACATCCATGCTAGGAGACTCATCCGTGCGTATCATAGAACTCATCCTGACCGACCTGGTTGCTCAAATGAGGGTTCAGTGACCCCTCCTCAAGGGGGGTACTGTTGTGAATGGGCTTGAGATGAGTTCTGAGCAGAGGCTCCCTCTGGTGGTTACTAGCGGTACTGGACTGTCCAGTGAAGATTGTGAGGATTGGGAATCAGGTGTTACTGACTGGTCTTATATAAGGGAGTCGCCTTCCCATCAGGGTTGCCGGTGATCAATTGTTCTGGTCTCAATCCTTGATTCCTGTTTCCTTTGTAGCCTGCTGTGTCGTGTCTGCATCTCCTGCTAACAGATAAGACCTTTTCTTCTTTTTGTTTTTGTGCTTGATTTTTGCATTTTGTCCTGCACTTCTGTGGGGCCTTCAGGGTCCCCTCCGGGGGCTTTTGCCCTCTCAGCTTAGTTCAGCCACTGATGTTTGTACATTTGCTTTTTCCAGTTTTTTCAGTGGCTGCTGTTTTGATTTTGTTACATCAGAGAACTAATTTAGGTGGTAGAGGTCGTGTGATCTCAGGTGTTTTTGAAATTAGTAGAGTTGGTGCTTTTCAGGGTTTTTTGGGATTGCAGTAAGTGCCCTTCCTATCCTTTTCTATTTAGGTAGTTTGGGCCCCAACGTTTGCTCATACTATTTTCTGTCTGTGTCAGTATTTCTTCTTGTCTAAGCGCCATTACCTGTTTGGGGGCTTTCTATGTTGTTTGGGGATCTGCTCCGGGGCAGATAGCTTTCCTCTTTCTATCTTTAGGTGTAGTTAGTTTCTCAGGCTGTGATGAGGCGTCTAGGACCAACGTAGGAACGCTCCACGGCTGCCTCTAGTTGTGGTGGTTAGTCAGGGTACTGCAATCTCATAGATTCCAACTGCTCTGGTGTATTGCCTTTTTTACCTGCACTCCTCAGCTACCGAAACATAACAGGGCTCCATATAATGCTCCATACAGAATAGGCCCCATATGTACTCCATATGATGCTCCATATATAATGGGCTCCATGTGATGCCCCATAAATAATGAACCCCATATGATGCTCCATATATAATGGGCCCCATATGATGCTCCAGTATATTATTGGCCCCACGGATGATGCTCCAGAGTATGATGGGCCTATATAATGCTCCTAATATAATGGGCCCCATACGATGCTCCAGTGTACAATGGGCCCCGTATATGATGATCCAGTGTATGAGGGGCCCCATCTATAATGCTCCAGTGTATGATGTGCCCCATATAAAATGCTCCAGTGTATAACGGGCCCTATCTATGATGCTCAAGTGTATGATGGGCCCCATATATAATTCTCCAGTGTATAATGCTCCCATATATTGCTCCAAACATTAAAAAAATGAAATACCTCTCCTCGCTGGGCACTGCACTACTCTGGACTCCTCAGCGTCGATATCTTCCAGCTCTCTGCACTGTGACTGTTCAGGCAGAGGGCGCACAGATGTGACGTCATCACGCTGTCTGACCTGAATGTAACTGTCAGGAAACGCGGAAGACGTTACAGCGGTGGAGCAGGTAGAGGTAAGTATTGCAAGTGCTGGGGCCCTGAGCAAGCAGGGAGGCCCTCATAGTAGACATAGTCTGACGACGAGTGGGCCCCCCCACCTGCTCAGGGCCCCGGCACTTGCCCGGGTGCGCCAGGTGCTGACGCCAACCCTGGGGGGTTACAGCCCAGTTAGGGAGGTGGAAAAACTGGCATATGTTGAGGTGTAGGCTGGACGTTCAGCAGCTGCAAATGGAGGAATTGGAGAAGTCGGAGGAAGAGGAGGACAAAGCGAGCCATTTTGCTGGCAACCTATGTGTCATCAGGGGAAGGTGGTACAAAATCCTTTGAAACCCAGTCATGGTTCATTTTAATGAAGGTGAGATCACCAACATTTTGGGTCGACAGCTGGGTCCTTTCTGTCAGGATTGATCCAGCAGCACTGAAGACTCTTTCTGATAGCACACTACCAGCAGGGCAAGCGAGCTCCTGTAAGGCATATTGTGCCAATTCAGGCCAGGTATCCAGTTTACAGGCCCCGCAGTCAAAGGAGAATGAACTGTGAGGGAGAACATCGATAGGGGAGGAGAGGTAATTTTGAACCATAGTTGACAACTGCTGTCTCCTGTTTGTTGCAATCAATTCAGTATTAACAGTCGTGTGAGCGGTACTTGAGAAATCAATCCACAACATGGTCATGAAACCCCTGTCTCCAACGCGACTTCGGCTGCACCACGAACACCACTTCCATGTTGCACAGTACGACTCGTGGTAGAACCTGCACCGCTGCTGTGTGCTGGGAATGCCTTCTCCAAATGGTTTACCAGAGTTGCTTGTTTGTTTGCCAATATTAGCTCTAGGTTCTCCTTTGGCATGATGTTCTGTAGTTTGCCTTTATAGCGTGGATCGAGGATGCTGGCTAACCAGTAGTCGTCATCCTTCATAATTTTGGCAATGCGGGGGTCCCTTTTTAGGATCCGCAAGACATAATCACACATGTGGGCTAATGTTCCAGGTGTCAATGATGCACTACCAGTGGTGGGTGGAGGAGCACTTTCTGCCAAATCCACATCCCTCCAGTCACGCACAAACCCTGTACCTGACCTTGGCAAGCCAACATTTTCTCTTGCCCCCTAAGAAGCATCATCCTCTCAAAAATAATCAACCCCATCATCCTCCCCCTCTTCCTCTTCTTCCTCCACCTTGTCCAGGACAGTTCCCTGAGCAGACAATGGCTGACTGTCATCAAGGCTTCCCTACTCCTCCTCCTCTTCCTCCTCCGCTGCAGACGCCTGATCCTTAATGTGCATCAAAGTTTGCATGAGCAGACACATAAAAGGGATGCCCATGCTTATGATGGCGTCGTCTGCGCTTACCAGTCATGTGCATTCCTCAAAACACTGAAGGACTTTACACAGGTCTTTCAGCTTTGACAGCTGCATACCCGACAACTCGATGTCTGCCCTCAAACTGCCTGACCGTGTTTCTTCCCATAAATGCATTACAGCCTGCCTCTGTTCGCACAGCCTCTCAACCATGTGCATGGTGGAGTTCCACCTTGTTGCAACGTCTATGATTAGGCGGTGCTTGGGAGGTGGAGCAATCGCTGCAGCCTCTTCATATGACTGGAGTCTACGGGCGAGCGACGGATGTGCGAGCACAGTCTTCGCACCTTATGGAGCAGGGCTATTAACTCCGTAAAATTATTTATGAAGCACTACACCACCAGATTCAAGGTGTGAGCCAGGCAAGGTATGTGTCTGAGTTTTGCCAGGGCTATGGCCGCCACAAAATTACGGCCGTTATCACTGATTTCCCTGCCTGGCTCAAGATGTAGACTGCCCAGCCATGACTCAGTTTCTCGCTGCAAGTAGTCGGCCAGTACCTCCGCGGTGTGTCTTTTGTCGCCCAAAGACATCATCTTTAAGACAGCCTGCTGACGCTTACCACTAGCTGTTCGATAGTTGTACACCTCGTGTGCAGCACTGGCAGCTGCGGATGGCGTGCTCGTGCGACTGCGCTCTGTCGACGAGCTTTCGCTTCTCGAGGAGGAGGAGGGTCGAACGCCTACAGCCAACTGTTGCCTATACTATGGGCTAGGCATCACTGTCCCACCCCCTCTGTCCCCTGTGGAGCCTGCATCCACCACATTAACCCAGTGTGCAGTAATGGACACGTAACTGCCCTGGCCATGCCTACTGGCCCATGCATCTGTTGTGAGGTGCACCTTTCCACTCACTGATTGTTTGAGTGCATGGACAATGCGGTCTTTCACATGCAGTTGGAGGGCAGGGATGGCTTTTCTAGAAAAGAAGTGCCGACTGGGTAGGTCATAGCGTGGGACAGCGTAGGCCATGAGCTCTCGAAACGCTGTGCTTTCAACCAAATGGAAGGGCATCATCTCTAATGAGATCAGTTTGGCAATGTAGGCGTTCAAAGCCAGTGTACGCAGATGAGAGGATGAGTACTTTCTTGTCCTACTCAGAGTGTCTGCTAGGGTGAGCTGGACTTGAGAGCTGCATATGGGGGAACTAGCGGTGGACATGGCGGACTGAGAGGGGGATGGTGATGGTGGTGGTGGTTATGGCCTAGATTCAGTCTTTCGTTGCAAAAACATTGTGATTCCCTAACTTCTTTGGCCTTGCGACAACACCTCAACATTTCTTGCTGTTGGTGTGCTAACCGGTGGGCTTACAGTGGGGGAAGCGATGGAGCGTTGCTGGCTACCTTCAGTTGGAGCAGGTGCACAAGTGCTACCTGAGGTTTTGTAGTCCACACTTGCAAGTGCATGGTGTTTAAATGTCTAAGCATGCAACTGGTATTCAATTTTTGGAGATTTTTCCCCTCGCCTAAAGGTCCTTCCGCACTTCTTACAGATAACCTTTGCCTCATCAATAGGAATTTGGTCAAAAAAGTGCCACACTGCACTCTTCCTACTATGCGATAAATTTTCAGGGCTTGCACGCTGTGCTAATTTGACCGTCTGGCCAAGATGTCCTGCAAATCTTTTTGTTTTTTTAACTCGTTTTTGGACTTCTACGGCCTGCCAGATAACTGCAGCTGTGATGTCGATGCCTGCTGCGGATCCTCCTCCTCTTCTGAACTATTGTCAGCAGCACTCTCTTCCCCAATGGATGCCAATATGGGTCAACAACTAGGTCATCCATCACCCCCTCTTCAATTTCATCTGCGCCTTCCTCTGTGTCACCGTGTAAGGTGGTATAGTATGCGGAAAGGGGCACCTGAGTTTCATCAGGGTCAGATTCTGGCTCAGTAGAATGCGAGGGCAATGTAGTGCTCTGAGTGAATGTACCAGCAGAATCATATAGCAGTGGCTGTGCATCAGTGCACTCCATGTCAGATTAATCTTGGACTGGGGAATTCAGGATTTGACTTGATAACCCAGGCATGGTATGTGAAAAGAGCTTCATGGAGTAATCTGAAGTGTGGCCTGCCGCATCCTTCACTTTTGGTGGGGGTGAAGGACACAAGGAAAGGTGTTGTTCCTGACCAGGAGCCTGCACTGACGACTCAGTGCTTGCATTTTTTGAAACTTCAGAAGAGGAGGCGATAGAGCTGGAGGCTGTTTCGGCAATGTAAGCGATGCTCCGGCTTTAAAAGCGGTTTATCTACTCCCAGAAAAGGGAGCCTTCCAGGCCTTCTGGAGCCAGGCGATGATGCAGGCTCAACACCTCATGCCTTAGGTGCTATTGTGCTTTTTGCACTACCAGCAGATGCACCACCACCACCATCAGTACCAGCTGGCCCCCCACGTCCGCGGCCTCTTCCACCATACTTCCTCATGTTTGGGAAAATGTACCAAAAATACCAGCAGATATATGGTACTGTATCAGAAACGTACAGCAGTATATGGTGAAGGGGAAAATTTAAATCTCCGTTTATATTTCTGGAGTCACACACAGAAGCTCACAGGCTCAGTGTGGATTAGACTAGAATATAAAAAGCAGAAAAACCGTACTGTATCAGAAGCGTACAGCTGTATACAGTGTAGGGGTAATTTTAAATCTCCGTATATATTTCCGGAGTAACACACAGACGCTCATAGGCTCAGTATGGATTAGATCAGAATATAAAAAGCAGAAAAACGGTACTGTATCAGAAGCGTACAGCTGTATACAGTGTAGGGGAAATTGTAAATCTCCGTATACATTTCCGGAGTCACACACAGACGCTCACAGGCTCAGTATGGATTAGACCAGAATATAAAAAGCAGAAAAAGGGTACTGTATCAGAACGTACAGCTGTATACAGTGTAGGGGAAATTGTAAATCTCCGTATATATTTCCGGAGTCACACACAGACGCTCACAGGCTCAGTATGGATTAGACCATAATATAGAAAGAAAAACGGTACTGTATCAGAAGCATACAGCTGTATACAGTGTAGGGGAAATTGTAAATCTTATATATATTTTTATGTATATATTTCCGGAGTCACACACAGATAGTCAGCATGTATTTGTCCGTGAAACCAGCCAGTACACGGTAGTGTGTGAGGAGCGTACAGCTCTATACGGTGTGGGAAAAAATGAACTGTGCAGAAGAAAAAAAGAATAAAAATAGTGCTGTGTAAAAAGCAGTCTGCACAGCAGTGTACACACAGCAATACAGCTATCAGGCAGCATAATAACCCGCGCTGCTGCACACAGGAAAATCCTCCCCTGTCACTGCACACTAAGTGTACAGCACAATTGCTATCAGCATAAGCACATAAGAACTTCTTTTTCCAGCTCTAACTCGTTCCCTACTGATAAACAGCGTCAGCAACCTCTCCCTACTGTTAAGATTGGCAGAAGTAAAATGGAGGTCGGCGGTCAGGGCTTTTATAGACACTATGACGCCACACAAAGCAAGCCAATCACTGCAATGCCCTTCTCTAAGATGGTGGTGGACGCTGTCCATGTCATCTCGTTGCCCTCTGTGTACGTCCTTGTTCATTGGCTGAAAAATGGCGCCTGCAAGCATTATGTGAAAACCGACTTTGGCGCTCTTTTTGCCGAATGCATGGCTGACTTCACGCTATGGTCTTTGGCGAAAGTCGGCGACTTATGAACCTGACCGACCTGTTTTGCTCAACTTTACTCTTTTCGTTGGCATCAAGCCTTTACTTGCATATGGCTTCAGCAGATGTTGCGAGAGTTGGAACGCTTCATCTCCAACATATACAAATGGCATTGGTGGCCCAGAGGTTTCAGGAAGCGGTCTTAGTGGTGGAAATTAGAAGCAGTTTCCGTATAAATGACGTCCCATTGCAGACAATTTAAATACTTGAGAGTCACTGAAGCGGCCATAGGTCCCAATATCGACTGCTGTGAACTTGTATTGTGCGTCTGCAATGGCCATAAGCACGATGGAGAAATATTTGTTATAATTAAAGTATTCAGAGCCAGATGCAGCTGCTTTGATGATCCGAATATGTTTACCGTCCACTGCACCTAAGCAATTGGGAAACTGACAAATCTTTTGAAAGTTTTCAGCAATGTCCAGCCAACTCTGTGTTGCGGGATGTGGGATATATTCCTCATGTAAACAGTCCCACAATGCGCGGCAGGTGTGTTTTACAATCCCCGATATGATCGAAATCCCAAGTCAGAATTGGAAATGAAGTGAGGAAAGGGATTCGCTAGTTGCAAGGAATCTGTTAAAAAAGGCAATACAGTAATTACTACAAACTACCAGCAACAATATTACAGTTATAAGTCTGCTTTAACAGGAGGAGATACAATAAAAATGGCTTACCAAAGAGTAACCATCAAACACTCCGCCGGTGAAATTGAGAAGTGGCAATAGGTGTCAATTCTACGGATGAGGTCTCCAACACGTGCAACCAAAATATCAAAGTTTTCCGCTTTCATCCGAACATAGTCAAAAAATTTCTCGGGGTTTCCTCTCAACTCCATATATAACATAAAATACACCCCATGTGTCATTCTCAGTGCAGTGATTGGGTGGATCCAAAACAACGCCCGCATGATGCGTTGTCTTTCTCCTTTTAAAGAACGAAACGATTCACCTCAAAAGTAAAATCCACATAGATCTTCACAATGTTCGCCATCACACCTTCCATTTTTGCCACTTGCTCTACAACCTGTCAAAGATGAGGTGTAGAAACACTGTATATATAGTGTAGCCTTTCCGGGGGGTTTAGCTCTAGGATCGCTGTCTGGGTAGACAGAATGGCACGGAAACAGTTCATTCAGACAGCAGTTTGGTGAAAACTGGCCGCAACCAGTTTTATTAAAGTCCACAGCACACAGATAAAAACAAATCATAAACAGAAAACCTGGGCTTGTCTAGCCTCTAATTACACTTAGATAGATGGCCCTCTCTATCCGGGACCCAGACTCTACCAGTCTGTGCCCAAAACAAACACATATCACATATGTTACCATATTCAGTAGTCATTATGCTGGAGGTTCACAGAGACACTCCTGTGTCCGGGTCCTTCCTGCACCCAGACTGAGACGGCTCCCCTCCTCTTCAGTAATCATCAGCATGGAGGTTCACAGAGACACTCCTGTGTCCGGGGTCCTTCCTGCACCCAGACTGAGACGGCTCCCCTCCTCTTCAGTAATCATCAGCATGCATGCTCACAGAGACTGCTTCCTTGTGCCAGGACACCTCTCTGTGTCCAGGCTGAAGACAGCTCTAACACTCTTGGAGCATTCTCACAGAGACTGCTTCCTTGTGCCAGGACACCTCTCTGTGTCCAGGCTGAAGACAGCTCTAACACTCTTGGAGACACCTTCTGTGCCTGGACCCCTTGTCCAGACTAAATGAGCTCTCTGACTGTGCTCCCAAGCACCTACTTCTGGCTTCCTAATCAACACCTGAGTGGATTCAGGTCTGAGCTGCAAGCGTGTACTGAATGGCAGGTGTAGTGACCTTTCTTTACCACCAGGTTTACAAAGCCACACATTTCGCTCATACCAGTCAGCAAGGTACTTAGGTGAAATATACACCTCATTCACCACATATTCCTTCACTGTCTCACATATCCCCTCCCTCTTCTCCAGACCGGAGGGCTGGTCATCCAGACCGGAGGGCTGGTCAACAATCCAACAGAGACAGTGAACTCTGGACCAGTCATGGCCCTCATCAGCTTCATCCTCACCACTGTCATAGCCAACATCAGTTTTCTCTTCATCTGAAGCATCCGCACTACCCTGTACCCTCCCAGGCCTATACTCTCTGCGGGCCTCGGGTACCCTGCACGGTTTCATCTTGACCTTAGGGCCGGGCTCATTTTCGATATAGTGCCTGGCCAGAGCAGTACGACCCGACACATCAGAACACTTCTGCTGACTCTTCCTCAGAAACTCACGTATCTCCTGTCCCTGGTACACTGACCCTGTGTCACCAGCTGTCACAGAAGGTATAGGGGGTTTTTCACTTTTCTCCAGTTCCCCACTTTCAGGCTCTTCTGGCAAGACATGCCCAGAAGCCCCACCGTCCGTCCCACACTCTACTTCTTCAGTCACATCTGGCTCACTGTCAGGGCTATACCCTTCATTTTCATTCATATCCTGTTTACTGTCAGTGTCACACAATTCATTTTCACTCACATCCTGCTCACTGTCAGGGTTATACAATTCATTTTCATTCACATCTTGATCTGGAACCTGAGTTAACATGTCATCCACAATATTAACTGCACCATCTGGTCCCTCAAGTATGTGACTATGTGACAACCCCAGCACTACACTTCTATATAGTTCAGGCACTAGGAGCTGACTCACAACCTCTCCCTGGACTTCAGTGTTTATGGCAACATGAGAGAACCTCTCCTCAGAGTCAGGCTCCTGGGAAACCTCATTTAGAACAATCATATTTTCCTGTGCTGTTTTAAGAGAGGGTTCTCGCCACTGCTCACTCTCAAAACCGTCACAGGACACAGGCAAGTCAGGGACACTCGGTTCCCGAGAACCACCATCCTCGTCTCCCAACATCACCTGCAAAGGAATTTCATCACTATCACAGTCATCATTATTATCAACATCATCATCATGACTATGATCAGTATTATCATCACTATCATTATCAGCATCAGCACCATTTTCATGGTCATCATCATTATCAGGATCATCATCATCATTAGCATTATCATCATCATTATCACATAATTTTAACATCCCACTAGCATCGTGTTCCGCCCCTCGGGACTGCGTACCCTCAGTAGGGGCTTCATCACACTGTCCATCAGAATCACCCCTCCCCCAGAGATCCTTAGACCGGGGAAAGTCATTACCCAATATAACGGGTTGCACCAGGGTCTTCACTACCCCCACTTCACATGAAATCTCCCCGAGTTTGGGGACCAAGTCCACGGCAGTCTCTGGGTAGACTTTGGTGTCTCCATGGATGCACACCATACTCAAGTGCTTATCAGGGATGAAGTCCCTATCAATCAGGCTGTCACATACGGAAGTCACTGGACTCTCTGAGTCCAAGAGGGCCTGCGCTGAGCAACCATTTGTAACCACCGGGGACACCTGTGGTCCAGTCTCTTCGGCTGAGGTGGACACACGCACAGGTTCTGCGCAGAGAGAGAGGGATCCGCCAACATCACAACACATAGGCTCCCCCTCTATTGGACAGTTGGCTGCAATTTCATGACATCTCCAACCCTGTCCATCACACTCTTCCACCCACATGTCCCCTCGGGCCTGAACCCGCTTATCAGCATACCCCATGTCCCCAACAGCTGGAACGCTCTTACCGGGAGAGTTCGACGTCCGGGAACTCTGAAGTGACGTCCTCTCAGACGGCTGTACCTCAGGAGAACATGCTCGGGTGTAGCGGTTCACTGTAGGACATGCTCGGGTGTAGCGGTTCACTACCACCTTTTCAACTCCATAATCAGGCCTGCTGACTGCAGACTCCCAACTGTATCTCCAGTCATGAACTCTCCTGGCACGGGCTGCAACCGTAACACCCAGCCGGGTAAGAATCGCCGCTTTCAACTTTGCATAGTCTTCGCTGTCCTGCTTGCTCAGGTCAGCCCAGACTTTTTGGGGTTCCCCAATCAGATAGGGTACGACCACCATGGCCCATTCAGATAGTGGCAGATTCTCCTTCTCTGCCAGTCTCTCAAACTTAGTAAGATATTCCTCCACATCATCACGAGGTGTCATTTTTCTCAAGGACCGTCTTACCGCCTTCTTTACAGCGGGCAAGGCAGGTGCCTTCACAACATTACTCTGGGACGAGGTGCTGAGAGCTGCAATCCGCTCCCTCAGCAATCGGTTAAACTCCTGCTGCTGCTGCCAGCTCTGCAGGTGTTTCTTAACAAGCTCCTCCATACTGCTGGACTTATCTGTCTCAACCACGGCAGTCTTATGTTGCACATTAACTTGTGCCATTTGTTCAAACAGCGCCTCCATGCTGTCATCCATGCTGTCAGACTTCTCTGTCTTCACAACGGCAGTCTTCACTCAAGACATACACACTACACAGCTTTTTTTCCACAGAAAATTCAGCCTTGCTGTGCAACCACTTTTTTTTTTTTTTTTTTCCTTTGCAAAGTCTATTAGGGCTACTGTCTCTTTAAGACTGCTCCACAAACTTTTCTTTCGCTGCTGCACATTCCACAGTCATTTTCACAACAAGTTCAGCTTTGCTGTGCATACATTTTCTCTCTGCAGACCCTATCAGGGCCACTGTCTCTCCAAGACTGCTCCAAACAGACGTTTCTGCTGACACACACTTTTTTTTTTTTTTTTTTTCTGTTGCTATTTCAATAGACTTCACCTTTAATGCTGTCTCTCGCCACTGTGCTGCATGCACACTCCAGCACTAACTGTACCAGGCCCTGCGCTGCCCCAGCATTCTCCACCAATTGTAGCCTTTCCGGGGGGGGTTTAGCTCTAGGATCGCTGTCTGGGTAGACAGAATGGCACGGAAACAGTTCATTCAGACAGCAGTTTGGTGAAAACTGGCCGCAACCAGTTTTATTAAAGTCCACAGCACACAGATAAAAACAAATCATAAACAGAAAACCTGGGCTTGTCTAGCCTCTAATTACACTTAGATAGATGGCCCTCTCTATCCGGGACCCAGACTCTACCAGTCTGTGCCCAAAACAACACATATCACATATGTTACCATATTCAGTAGTCATTATGCTGGAGGTTCACAGAGACACTCCTGTGTCCGGGGTCCTTCCTGCACCCAGACTGAGACGGCTCCCCTCCTCTTCAGTAATCATCAGCATGGAGGTTCACAGAGACACTCCTGTGTCCGGGGTCCTTCCTGCACCCAGACTGAGACGGCTCCCCTCCTCTTCAGTAATCATCAGCATGCATGCTCACAGAGACTGCTTCCTTGTGCCAGGACACCTCTCTGTGTCCAGGCTGAAGACAGCTCTAACACTCTTGGAGCATTCTCACAGAGACTGCTTCCTTGTGCCAGGACACCTCTCTGTGTCCAGGCTGAAGACAGCTCTAACACTCTTGGAGACACCTTCTGTGCCTGGACCCCTTGTCCAGACTAAATGAGCTCTCTGACTGTGCTCCCAAGCACCTACTTCTGGCTTCCTAATCAACACCTGAGTGGATTCAGGTCTGAGCTGCAAGCGTGTACTGAATGGCAGGTGTAGTGACCTTTCTTTACCACCAGGTTTACAAAGCCACACATTTCGCTCATACCAGTCAGCAAGGTACTTAGGTGAAATATACACCTCATTCACCACATATTCCTTCACTGTCTCACAATAGGTTTTCAGTTGCCAATAACGTTTGGGAGCCTCCCATTGGACATTTTTAAAAAACGGATCCATCGAAAAACGGAAGAAACGGATGAAAAAACTAATGCGATGGATCCATTTTTTTGCCAGATTTGCTAGACGGATCCATCGAAAAAACGAATCCGTGACATCAATTTTTCACAATATGCGACGGATCCGTCGAGCCAACGGATTGTGACTGACGGCAAAAACTGATGTGTGAAAGGGGCCTTAGAAGGTCTGTGCAGAAACACACATTTGCGCCCTAGATTTTCATCCCTGAACATTTTCACTTGTTAGTTCCAACAGTCAGCAGACCCTTGCTGCTGATAACACCTCCCTGACCTCTTGGGTGTCAGCTTTCTATGCCGTTCCATATCTCTGTCACTGATACATCATACTAGGTCTCTACTCTTTCCAGTTCTTGTCTTTGTATATAAGATCTCTCCACTAAGTTGGTCTATTTTTTCTCCTTACATATGGGCATGGCCTGTGCTGCCCAGGACATTCACAGATGCAATTTTTCCTCTGTAAATTGGGCCTACACTCCAAATTCAAATGTGTCCTTTCCCCATTTACACTTTGAGGGCTATATCCAATCCTACCCAATACAGTAAGTGGGAGGTCAACTGGCACTTTTCATGACATTTTCCAGAGATATATACAGAATGCAATGAATAAGTGAACAGATAATAATAATAAATATACAGCACATTCTGCATGATCTGAAAGCATGCAAATTCAATGGACAGTCTCACTTTTTAAAGGCTTAGCAAAACAGACACTTTCAATCCCTTTACAGGCTAATGTCAGATTGGCCACTATATCATCTCTGAATATAATTGAATGAAAAGTGAATGATGTGAATCAGTAATACAGGACCAGCAGAGACCAACTCGCTTCGCAGGTCTGGTGTGAACAGTGTCAGTTAAATCTAATTTTATTATTTTATATAATTTTGAAAATGTTATTGAAGAATAGATTTTCCTTTATAGTATTGTAATATTTGGCCTCAATGACAATTAGAACAAGGAATTATTTTTACAGAAGATGTAAGAATATGAAAGAGGGCACCAGATTGTTTGGTAAGAAGTCAAGACTCCAACATTCTGCCAGAGCCTGGGATTATTATTGGCATGGGCAGCTTAAACGAGTTGTCCACTACATGTAAAAAGAAAACACTGGCGCTAAACCGCGATAAATAGAAAAGGAAAGATATGGGTCTAAACTTAGAAGCTGCTGGTGATTTAGTTACAGGCTCTGTGCTTGCCTGCTGAAAACAATTGAATAAAACCAGAAATAATCACCGCGCTAGCTAAGGACACCTGTCATGTGAAATATACAAGCCCAACAATTTAAAAATAGCAAGAAAAAAGGATGGACTTACTGTCATCTGGAGAAAGAGTTCACAGAGAAATTGGAGAAGGACCGCTTCAGCTTTGTGCTGGAAAGATGATTAGAACCAATAAATAATTTATTTCAATCACTCACTGGAGTATACCAGGTTTATACTGTATGCACTTACTGCAACTTAAATGTCGTTTGTTGAGCAGTGTGTTCCACAGAGAATAAAATGGGGGAGAAAGTTTGTGAAGATCTAACTTCAGCTAGGGTTATCTGGATGGAACAGAATACTCACAGTTGAGAGGCTGTAAATGGTGAGATTAATTAAAAAATGTGTATATAGATGTACAGATGGGTACTTACAAAATATGAAAAAAGGGATCCCTGAATGGGACCTGAATAAATCGATCACAGAGTAGAGAAGTACCGCAATGAATAGGTGCTAGCAGTGCTAGGGTATATATGTTCATCAGGTTCAGATCTTACTGCTAGGGTATGTATGTACATCGGGTTCAGACCTTATTGCTACATAGGTGCTTGCTGTAATTGGCAACAGTATTGTGCTGCACCAGTATGGAGAGCTGCATGAAAATGATACAGGACGGATTAGTGCTGTACTCACTGTTGGAAGCTTGAATGTAATGGCTGAATACCTGTAAGGGGTAACCGCTGCCTGGAGCGTTGCTAGGGTGGAGGTCGGCAAACTCTCGGCGTGTCCCGGCCGGAAGCAGCGCCGAGGTAGCGACAGGAAGGGGCGGGACTATAGGGTGACGTCACCGATTAGTCTGTCACGAGTGCCGGATTGCAGGGGCTAGATGGCTAGAGTTGTCCACTACGACCCCTCCGCAATCACTATATTTGCCCCTTATAAAGAAATGATATGTTATAGTCACCTTTGGTGTGAGCGTCGTTTCAGCCAAACTGGCGCTGGGTCTCTACAAAACTACTGTGGCACTCTCATGCCATGTGAGTCCTGCAGCCAATCACTTTATTCTCATTTCCTTTGGACATAGCTAATATTCGGAGGAAGTGAGAGCTGCTGCTGCTCTCTGACTTTATCCGGATGTTAGTTTTGCCCACAGGAAGTGAGAGTGAATGTCATGAGAGATCATGAGAGACCCGGTAGACAAGGAGCCGACATCGCTGCAATGACACCAGCACCAGAGGTGAGTATAGATGTTATTATTTTACTTGGGAAAAATTGTGAGTGATTGAGAAGGGGTTGTCCGAGTTGTGGATAACCCTTTAATTGTACACCAAATGGTGTGTGCAGTTATTTCACCTCTTTTCAAGTTCTGTAACTATTTTAAAGTTTGTGAGAATTATTTTTTGTGGTACAATATTCTATAGCAATATTCAAGATGGTCCAATGTGTTATGTAGCATTCAATAGCTAACGTAAATTAATGAAGCATATATTTGGAACTAAGGGTTTGTAATTAAAATGGTTTACTACAAAATAAAAATATATATTGGCTGTGGGAACCCAAAGAATGATAACTCTTAATGGAATCTGGGGAACAATTCAAACCCGCATCCAGTAGATGTGTTATTTTTTCTCATTCAACACATAATGAATATTAAGTAAGACATATCAGTGGATATAATAATGGCTAGAACTCATCAATAAATTAATGGACTTTAGCCTGAAATTCCCCATGTCAGCTGCTATGTAGATTACTTTTGTTGTTTGACTAGTTAAAAACTACAGCTTACTTTGTACTTTTTTCAGCCCAAAATTTGAATGTATCATTGAATATTGAAGCAGCTGCTACTCCCAGACTGTGCCATGGATACGGAATGAATTATTAGTTTCTCAGTGTCTTGCATACATTTTATACCTGTCTGATTTTCACTGGCTTAGCCTACTAATAAAATACGTAGGAATGCGAGCGAGCAGCTTCTGTGCTTTGTACCATAGTCTCTACAAATATTTTGCACAAGCTCAGGTAAATTTACATTTTAAATATTTTTACTTGCTTTGATAGCACTTTCTACTGGAAATTGTGTAATACAAATATTTTGGGAGGCTTTCCAGTTTTAATAAATAATCTTACTTGTCTTACTGTAAAAGTTATGCAATTTTCTAATCAGCAATGTGATCATTAGGTAGACAGAATAGCCGTGGGCATACTGAAAGTCCCCATGCTTGCTGTGATTGTGCTCCTGTGAAGATCATCCATTAGATGGCTTCATAGGAGACTATGAATTCTTACAATATGCTGCAATACTATACTATTGATAACCAAACTAAAAAAAAAACTGAGCTGGACAGTAAGCTGAAATACTTGCAACTAGAGTTGAGCATTCCGATACCGCAAGTATCGGGTATTGGCCGATATTCGCTGTATCGGAATTCCGATACTTAGTTCCGATATTTTCCATATATCGTATACCGGAATCGGAAGTTCCCATAATTCTTTGAGAGGCAATGTGATTTTAGTCAGCCAATGAGGAATCCTAAGAAGTGTGGGCACATCCTGTAATGCTGCGGTCATGTTAACTAATGGCATAGCTGTGATTGGATGCTGAAATGATGTCAGAATGCACTATAAAAGGCGCCGCCGCCATTTTAGCGTCACTGTGCTGTGAATTCAGTTAGAGACAGAACACTGCTCTGCTGACTCTGAGGGACAGTTAGAGATTGCGATTTTGTGTACTGTGCTTTAGGCAGGCTAGTTTACCAACCGCTGTGTAAAGCTTCCTTTTGCCTTGCAGTGTTGTTTTAACAGCTCTGTGCAAGGTGTGTGTGTGAGAGTGCAGGTGACGCTGCAGTTTGCTCTGCATCCAACGCTGTTTGTAGTCATCTGCACGTGTCACTCACTGACTCTTTTTTTTTTCTTTAGTGTAATTCTTGCTGCTCCATTCAATTGAAATTATAGTGTGACGCGCTTCCATCCTTTCAGAGATAGTGAACAGTTGCGTGCAGTGTTCACTCTAGTCTGTGAGGTTTTTTTTTTTTTTGAGTGCAGATCACGCTCCAGTTAGTTCTTCAACCACTGCTGCTTGTACTCTGCTGAGCGTGTCTCACTGCCTCATCCTTGACCTTTTTCTCTAATTGTTGCTGCTACATTCTATTTCAAATAATTCAAATCTATTAGTGTGACGTGCTTCCATCCGTATCCAATACATTGGTTGCAAATAGTGTTGAGCGATACGATACTGCAAATATCGGGTATCGGCCGATATTAGCTGTATCGGGCTTTCGATTCCGAGTACCGATATTTTCGTCATATCGGATACCGGAATCGGATTTGTCACTGTCACTGTGAGTGTCTGTCGGTCGGGTCTGTCAGGAATCAGCGGCACTTACCTGGCAGAAGATCTCCGGCGGTCACGTCCTGGACTGCTTGATGGCCGCCATTATTTCTCCCTGGCGGTCACATGCAGTTTTTTCGCGATAACTGCAGTGACTGCAGGGTAATTCCGGCCGTAAACCAGTCCAATGACGTCACCGCCAGGGAAGCAGGTAATCAGCTGTGCTGCGCCGGGATGACAGGCTCTGCCTGTCATTCTGATGTAGCAGAGCTGGATCGTCGTGGGACACTCGTTACTATGGACTGCGTCGGACAGGTGGTATACTGCTGGTTTTTTTTTCATTTTTTTACAGGAGATCGATGGCGTCGCAGGATGAGACTGTAATAAAAGTAATGAAAACTGTGTTGTGTTTTTTATTAAATTAAAAATTTTTTTTATGAACATTCACCCGTCCGGGTACATCAACAATTTAACTATTTACATACAGGGACCCTGTCCGGGTTATTTATAATTCTTTGGCAGGGGTGTTCCAGGTACCACCTGGTACTCTTCTGATTCTTGACAAACATCCGAGACACCAAGGACCACCAGGACCTGATGACGTCGTGTGGCCTGTACAGTCAAGTCGTGACCCGCTATCTGGGTCTGTGTGGCCACCTCTTTCATCTCCCTCCGGGTCTGGAGCCCTATGTCCCGGACTGAACGAACCCCAGGGAGCCTAACAGGCGCCGGGTACGGGCCAGCTATCATTATCATGTCCATAGCTGGGGCTGCTGAGGAGACCACTGAGGGAGGCTGGGGAGATTTACGGCGTGGGGTGGGCACTTGTGCAGAGGCCTGGATGTAGGAGGCTGAAGGCTCCGAGGGTCTCACAGGTTCCTGACACTCTGGGGAGTAGGGGTAGCACCTGGTAACATTTAGGGCGTACCATCCATTGTAACCCCAGTGTCGGGTGTAAGTCACCAAGTCTCCTGGCAACAGGTCCCTCCCCGGGTGTCCTTCTGGGAGGTGAGTCTCCACGTCCCGCCGTTTCACAAACACTTCTAAATAAAGTCCAGGCTCCTGGATGAAGCCCCAACCACCTTTCAATTTAAAGCTCCGTACTGCACCCTTACGCCGCGGCTCCCCAGGGTTCCTTTATCTTTTCTCATCCGGTCCTTATCTGCCCGGTCCTTCTCCAGGTTACGTTGCCGAAGCTTTTGGGATTCTCGCTGCTCCCTTTGTCGCTCTGCTTCCCGCTCCCAACGTCTCCACTCTTCCTCCTGTAATTCTCCTCCACCAGCATCTCCATGTCTCCACCATCAAACTGCAGCTTACAATGTCCGGTTTGCGGCAGCTCTCCTGGCGCCCCCCAGTCCTGGCGGCGCTCACCTGCGGAGGAAGCAGCCGGCTCTGGAACAGATGACAGTTGGGGCTCCGGTACAGACAGGTAGACCTCTGGTGCCTGCGCGGCCTCCTCCATGAGGACGGGTGTCGCTTCTTCTGTCTCAGCGACGGGGGCAGACAGCGGGATCTGGGGTGCTGCCGGTGCAGAGTTTTTTGCAGGAACGGGTGCCTCCACTGCGACAACGTCAACCGGATCACATTGCAAGGGCTGGGATGCCCGCACGGACTCCTCTACTAGAACGGGTGCCTCACCTTCCGGTACAGACACTTCAGGTAAGAGGGATTGGCGCCGCTCCAAGTTTAGTTTTAGGGCACGCCAGCTGGCTTCCATCCTGGCGACCTCCTCCCGGTGCCGGGCCAGGCCTCTTAGGGTATCCTCCGCTTCTTGCAGCGTAGGAGGGTTTCCAGGCCGGGTGCCCAACGGTGGTTCCGTGGCTATCGGGTCGCTTCCGTGGGGGGAGAGCTCTGACTGCTCCATCCCTTCACACTTCTGCTCGTATCCATTAGCCATCTCTGCCAAGTCACATGTGTCATTAGCATCTGGAGAGGGCCCCTCTTTTGTAGGGAGGCGGGACCTTCGTGTTAGTTTCCGCACACTGAGGAGGATGAGGAGGCGGAACTGAAGAGCTGTGGGGCACGATCTTACATTGCAGTACCATTTAGAGTGGTCGGCCATCGTTTTCGCGCCACTGAGTGAGTGTACACCCACGAAGAGCACGCCCTTCTTCTTCACCAGTGCCTCGTCGTGACGCAGATATGGCGGAAAAATGGCAAATACATTCTCTGATGATTTTAGCAATTATCAAGCACAAAACCAGTTCAATTCAGGCACACAGGACTCGCTTATAGCGAGCTACAGAATCCTGTTCGTGACGCCCAAGTTGAGTCGCACAGAGCCAGAGGTTTTGGGGGTACTCGGCACCGAGCCCGTCGACTTCTATGGGGTATGTCACGGCTTTACCCGGCAATTGAATCAGAGTCTATTTTACTATGTAGAAGTGTATAAACTATAAATATATGTATATATATATGTCACAATGACGTGTTATATATATATATATATTATATATATATATTGTATTCTATGTGTGTATATTTTGTGTTTACAACGAAAGAAAGGGTTTTTTTTGTTGCGATATTTTGTTCCCATAGACTTACATGGGACTTCCGGTATCGGAATCGGATATCGACGATATTTAGTGATATCGGCGATACCATTCCGATACGATACTTTTAGATATCGAGCAGTATCGCTCAACACTAGTTGGAAAACAATATAGAAGTACACAAAGGAGCCTTTCAGAGATAGTGAACAGTTGTGTGCAGTGTTCACTCTAGTCTGTGAGGTTTTTTTTTTTTTTGAGTGAAGATCACGCTCCAGTTAGTTCTTGAACCACTGCTGCTTGTACTCTGCTGAGCGTGTCTCACTGCCTCATCCTTGACATTTTTCTCTAATTGGTGCTGCTCCATTCTATTTTAAAAAAATCCAATCTATTAGTGTGACGTGCTTCCATCCGTATCAAATACATTGGTTGCAAACAATATAGAAGTACACAAACGGGCCTTTCACAGCTACTGAACAGTTGTGTGCAGTGTTTACTGTAGTCAGAGGTTTTCATTTTTGGAGTGCAGATCCCGCTCCAGTTAGTTCTTCAACCACTGCTGCTTGTACTCTGCTGAGCGTGTCTCACTGCCTCATCCTTGACCTTTTTCTCTAATTGTTGCTGCTACATTCTATTTCAAATAATTCAAATCTATTAGTGTGACATGCTTCCATCCGTATCCAATACGTTGGTTGCAAACAATATAGAAGTACACAAACGGGCCTTTCACAGCTACTGAACAGTTGTGTGCAGTGTTTACTGTAGTCAGAGGTTTTCATTTTTGGAGTGCAGATCCCGCTCCAGTTAGTTCTTCAACCACTGCTGCTTGTACTCTGCTGAGCGTGTCTCACTGCCTCATCCTTGACATTTTTCTCTAATTGTTGCTGCTACATTCTATTTCAAATAATTCAAATCTATTACTTTGACGTGCTTCCATCCGTATCCAATACATTGGTTGCAAACAATATAGAAGTACACAAACGGGCCTTTCACAGCTACTGAACAGTTGTGTGCAGTGTTTACTGTAGTCAGAGGTTTTAATTTTTGGAGTGCAGATCCCGCTCCAGTTAGTTCTTCAACCACTGCTGCTTGTACTCTGCTGAGCGTGTCTCACTGCCTCATCCTTGACCTTTTTCTCTAGTTGTTGCTGCTACATTCTATTTCAAATAATTCAAATCTATTAGTGTGACGTGCTTCCATCCGTATCCAATACATTGGTTGCAAACAATATAGAAGTACACAAAGGAGCCTTTCAGAGATAGTGAACAGTTGTGTGCAGTGTTCACTCTAGTCTGTGAGGTTTTTTTTTTTTGAGTGAAGATCACGCTCCAGTTAGTTCTTGAACCACTGCTGCTTGTACTCTGCTGAGCGTGTCTCACTGCCTCATCCTTGACATTTTTCTCTAATTGGTGCTGCTCCATTCGATTTAAAAAAAATCCAATCTATTAGTGTGACGTGCTTCCATCCGTATCAAATACATTGGTTGCAAACAATATAGAAGTACACAAACGGGCCTTTCACAGCTACTGAACAGTTGTGTGCAGTGTTTACTGTAGTCAGAGGTTTTCATTTTTGGAGTGCAGATCCCGCTCCAGTTAGTTCTTCAACCACTGCTGCTTGTACTCTGCTGAGCGTGTCTCACTGCCTCATCCTTGACCTTTTTCTCTAATTGTTGCTGCTACATTCTATTTCAAATAATTCAAATCTATTACTGTGACGTGCTTCCAACCGTATCCAATACATTGGTTGCAAACAATATAGAAGTACACAAACGGGCCTTTCACAGCTACTGAACAGTTGTGTGCAGTGTTTACTGTAGTCAGAGGTTTTCATTTTTGGAGTGCAGATCCCGCTCCAGTTAGTTCTTCAACCACTGCTGCTTGTACTCTGCTGAGCGTGTCTCACTGCCTCATCCTTGACATTTTTCTCTAATTGTTGCTGCTACGTTCTATTTCAAATAATTCAAATCTATTAGTGTGACGTGCTTCCATCCGTATCAATACATTGGTTGCAAACAATATAGAAGTACACAAACGGGCCTTTCACAGCTACTGAACAGGTGTGCAGTGTTTACTGTAGTCAGAGGTTTTCATTTTTGGAGTGCAGATCCCGCTCCAGTTAGTTCTTCAACCACTGCTGCTTGTACTCTGCTGAGCGTGTCTCACTGCCTCATCCTGACATTTTTCTCTAATTGGTGCTGCTCCATTCTATTTCAAATAACTCAAATCTATTAGTGTGACGCGCTTCCATCCGTATATAATACATTGGTTGCAAACAGCCTTTTTGTTAAGGTACAGTATTATATCGACATTGTACAGGTGTCGCTGTTCAGTCTGATAACTAGATATCATTCACCTTTTCTATCAGTTCTCGTTGTTTCAGCAAAACTTGCAGGTATATATTTAGCTATTGTGACTATGCACTATTGACTTTAACAAGGTAATGCATGAGTTTTGTTACCGATTCTCATTTTTACATGATGGACCTTTATGATATGGGTTGTTAAATTTGTAATTAAATATGTATTTTTTGTAATGACACAAATATAAGTAATGTTGAAGAGGACTAGTCCTACATCCATTGTTTGCACAATATTACAGGTGTACATCACGTCCCTTAATCAACAATGGATTATTAAATTTACTTGTATGCTTTTATTTAAAAGCCAAGAACACTGAAGGCTAACCTTCGCACTGCAGCTGTTGTCAAAGTTCAACCCACATTATGCACTTCCAACATTGCAGCATTTGAGGCATGATGTGAGTTGGATTTGTCTAAGTTATGGAGTGACAAGGTTCACCATCAGTACCCTATAGCATAAGTAGGCTTTTGTGTTAGCATTTGTGTTCGACATGTGGATATCTGCAGTAATATGTCACAATTATTTTGTTACAGATTTGTGACAAAGACTAATAATTTTATGGTTTTAAAGGTGACGTTTCACTTGTTTACAGCTTAGAAATAAGGGTGTAGCCTCTTATCTATGTGTAGCAGTAGCCACTTTAACATGTCATGTTTTTTTCAACATGTGTAGCTACCTAGCAGTAATTTTTGCCGGACACACAGCAGGGGAACAGCAGGCGTTACTGAACCCCACAACACATCAGCGATTGTTTTGATCTGTGTATCCAACACTTCTGAACAGCAACTGGCAGTGTTGTAGTGTCACGCTGTCTAGCAGATGTATAAATATATAATGTCAGTAATCTATCAAGTGGGACAACATTCTATATAACATATAAATAGGTAACATTAACATGTATATATAGCATAGTATTACCTGACATAATATCCTGTGGGTCAATACTGAATCCTTTTCACGCTGTCTCTGGCTAGAGGTGGACCGGGGTCTATGCTGACCCTAAACTGGGGTCCTGACTAGTCCCTCTACCTGGAGGTACTGTTAATGGTACAGAGGTCCAGGCCACCAGCGTAAACCCTGTCTCCTATAAATCCCTGACCACTGTAATCTATTCCTTAGAAGGACCCTGATTACCACCATAGGGAATGGACAGGTAAAGTTTAACAAACAGTATAGACAAACGAGACAGACAGGGGATAAAGTAAATACTGTCTTGCATACAACATTAAAACACAGAGGGAACACCAAAGGTCTAGGAGATAAACTATAAGCAAGGTGAGGAGAAACAACAAAAGAGCTCTTAGCTTAAGTCTTCTCAGAACCGATCCTATCTGCAGTCTGTATGAATGCTTTCACCGGCATCTAACCAGCAGACTGGCAGCTATATAAAGGAAGCTAATTAGAACATAATCAAAAGCAGCCGGGCGAGGCTGGACCTAGTCTTAGCAAAGAGCTAGGTAAAATTAACTCCCTCATTACCAAACACAAAGAAACAGCAACTCAGCTGCGAGAAGTCAGAATGTGCAATCGCGACAATCTTCGTGGCGATGCACCCATGACAGTACCCCCCCTTCTACGAGGGGCCTCCGGACCCTCAGGGCCAGGTCTGTCCGGGTAAGTCGTGTGGAAGGTCCGAACCAATCGATCTGCGTTAATCTCAGATGCAGAGACCCACGTCCTCTCCTCAGGACCATATCCCTTCCAATGAACCAAATACTGAAGGGACCAGCGATTCAGACGTGAGTCAATGATCTTCAACACTTGAAATTCTAAGTTACCATTGACCACCACTGGAGGAGGAGGTAGAAGTGACGGTATAACTGGCGCCACGTACCTCTTAAGCAACGATTTGTGGAATACATTATGGATTTTAAACGTAGGAGGGAGGTCCAGACGAAATGCCACAGGATTAATTATAGAACTGATCCTGTATGGACCGATGAACCTGGGACCCAGTTTCCAGGAGGGAACTTTGCGTTTTATATTCTTGGTAGACAACCACACCAGATCGTTCACACCTAGGTCAGGACCAGACACTCTCCTCCTATCAGACCTCCGCTTGAAACAGTTCCCCATAGCACTCAGACCATTCAGCACTCCTCTCCAAACTGAAGCAAGTGACGACGAGAATCGTTCCTCCTCAGGAACCCCAGATGGACGGGTATGTGGGGTCTTAGAGCGAGCACAAACTCCACAGGACGCGACAAAAGTTATTACCTCTTTATTTAAGTTAGGCCACCAAAACCGGCGAGAAAGGAGATCCACAGTTGCTTTACTCCCTGGATGTCCTGCTAAAGCAGAACTATGATGTGCCTCGATAACTTTTTGTCTTAACTGATTAGGAACAAACAGTTTCCCTGGAGGTCCTACAGGGGCGTCCCCCTGAGCCTCCAACACCTCCTCCTCAAGCTCAGAGCACACAGCCGACACCACCACTCCTTCCTGAAGGATAGGAACCGGGTCATCCGTCTTTCCGGCCCCTGGGAAACTACGAGATAAGGCATCAGGAAGCAATTTTATTGAGCAGTCATACGTGCGATGAGGAGGTAACTTTTGACACCCCTCCTCTGAGAACATCTCCCCAAAGTCCTCCAGAAAAGGAGGCAAAGTCCTAGGCACGACCGCACCGATGACCGTGTTCATGCAGTTATTCTTGCAAAATTCACCCCACTGGCTTATCTTTCTGGATTGCCAATCAATCACTGGGTTATGTTTAGCCAACCAGGGAAGTCCCAACACAATAGGAGTAGGAAGACCCTCCAACACATAACAAGACAACTGTTCTTTATGTATTGCCCCTACTCGAAGGTCTATGTTATGAACAGCTTGTACAAAGCTACCTTGACCGAGAGGTCTGGCGTCAATAGAAAGTATAGGGATCGGTTTGGCCAATACACTCAGTTGCATACCTTGCACCTGGGCAAACCGAGCGTCCACCATATTAGCCCCAGACCCACTATCAAGAAGAACAGAAATCCTCTCAACTCTCGCACCAACCACCACCTCCGCAGGCACGAGAAATTGAGACGGACCTGGGGACGAAATACCTACTCCCAGGTTGTCGTCCACCACACAACCTGGGATTAACAGTTTTTCGGTGACTTTTTTGCTCAATGAGGCACGGGAGGGACACCCCCCAACAAAATGTCCCTCTCTCCCGCAGAAGAAACACCTTCTTGTCTTGCGGCGCACCGCCGATTCCCTCCTACAAAATGATGTCCCACCCAACTGCATAGGTTCCTCAGAACAGACCAGGGGAACCTCCATATAAGGGACTTTAGTAGTGGGTGGAGTAATAACAGGGGCGGAGTTACCTCACACCTCCCCCGAAGCCGTCTATCAATACGAATAGCAAGGGCCATAGCAGCCTCCAGTGACGGAGGAGAATCATACTGAGCCAAAACATCTTTTAATTTGTCAGATAACCCTTGACAAAACTGGCTCCTAAGAGCTGGGTCATTCCACTGAGTATCTGTGGCCCATCTACGGAACTCAGAAGAAAATTCCTCCGCCGGACGATCTCCCTGCTGTATCCTACGTAACTTCGTTTCAGCAAGGGAGACCCGATCCGGGTCATCATACACCAGCCCCAGGGCAGCAAAAAATCGATCTACTGACTGGAGGGCCGGGGAGCCCGGAGGAAGAGAGAACGCCCAGGATTGAGGGTCCCCTTGTAAGAGCGAGATGACAATTCCCACCCTCTGCTCCTCACTCCCCGATGACCAAGGCCGTAGCCGAAAGTACAATTTACATGCCTCCCGGAAGGTAAAAAATTTGTCCCGCCCACCAGTGAACCTGTCCGGGAGAGCAACCTTAGGTTCAGATCTGGTTTGCTCCGGGGGGACAAAACCTTGGACTTAATGTCCGTAAACTCCATGGACAATTTCTGCAACTGCAGGGCAAGCTGGGCTACTGGATCCATGGTAGCTGGGGAGAATCTATAGTTTGGCCGGTGAAAATGTCACGCTGTCTAGCAGATGATATAAATATATAATGTCAGTAATCTATCAAGTGGGACAACATTCTATATAACATATAAATAGGTAACATT
Source organism: Oophaga sylvatica (assembly GCA_033576555.1). Lineage (NCBI taxonomy): Eukaryota > Metazoa > Chordata > Amphibia > Anura > Dendrobatidae > Oophaga > Oophaga sylvatica. Next base: position 288,484,901 of record JARQOD010000005.1, on the reverse strand, counting down.
AACATGTATATATAGCATAGTATTACCTGACATAATATCCTGTGGGTCAGTACTGAATCCTTTTCACGCTGTCTCTGGCTAGAGGTGGACCGGGGTCTATGCTGACCCTAAACTGGGGTCCTGACTAGTCCCTCTACCTGGAGGTACTGTTAATGGTACAGAGGTCCAGGCCACCAGCGTAAACCATGTCTCCTATAAATCCCTGACCACTGTAATCTATTCCTTAGAAGGACCCTGATTACCACCATAGGGAATGGACAGGTAAAGGTTAACAAACAGTATAGACAAACGAGACAGACAGGGGATAAAGTAAATACTGTCTTGCATACAACATTAAAACACAGATGGAATACCAAAGGTCTAGGAGATAAACTATAAGCAAGGTGAGGAGAAACAACAAAAGAGCTCTTAGCTTAAGTCTTCTCAGAACCGATCCTATCTGCAGTCTGTATGAATGCTTTCACCGGCATCTAACCAGCAGACTGGCAGCTATATAAAGGAAGCTAATTAGAACATAATCAAAAGCAGCCGGGCGAGGCTGGACCTAGTCTTAGCAAAGAGCTAGGTAAAATTAACTCCCTCATTACCAAACACAAAGAAACAGTGTAATGTATGTAGTACAGTTCATATAGCGTCTTGTGCTTGGGTGCGATGAAAATACATGAGACACAGGTTTGATATAGAAAGTCTTGTATTACTTCATACAAGTTGGCAAAAATAGTCACACAGTTTGCAGACACAGAAGCAGGAGACACAGCAGGCCAGAGTAATCTAAGCTCAGCAATCACTCTCCACAACAGGTTCAGGATCTTCTTCTCTGTTACCGTAAGTCCATGCAAACGTGGGTCTTTCAAAGAGCAGGGTTCAGAGTCCACAAGTGCTTCAGAGTTCCTCAGTAGGAATAGCTGGAGTACAAGGTCCAAGGCTTTAGGAGTCAGGTCACAGGTTCACTGCAGGCTAGATTCTGAAGCACTGATTGCTCAGCTGTGGCTGCTTAAGAAGCAAAAGGAGAGAATCAGGGCGGGAACATGCAAGCTGGAAACTCCATTTTGACTGAGGGCAAGATAGCTGCAGCAAGACAGAAAGTAAAATGGCTGACGAACAAACTGAGTTTCAGGAACATGTACACAGAACCTTACATTACTCCCCCTTAGGGACAACCTCCGGATGACCTCAGGCCAGGCTTGTGTGGGTACCTCTGATGAAACTGACGGAGCAAGCGAGGAGCATTAACGTTATTGACTGGTTCCCATGAGTTGTCCTCCACTGGGTAGCCCTGCCATTTAATCAGATATTGTAACTGATTTCTATACAACCTGGAATCTAAAATCCTTTCCACCACAAATTCTTCCTGACCATCGACTAGCACTGGGTCAGGGCAAGGAGAAGAACGTCCAGGAAACGTATTGGGTGTCGCAGCCTTTAGTAGGGATACATGAAAGACAGGGTGAATTCTCATAGTTCTGGGCAGTTGAAGACGACAAGCAACGGCACTTATAATTTTACTGATTTTATAGGGTCCAATGTACTTATGTCCCAACTTAGACGATGGAATCCTTAACTTAAGATTTCTGGTTGACAGCCAGACCAAGTCTCCTACCTTGAAAGCTGGTGCAGGTTTACAAAATTTATCTGCTGCTTTCTTGTACCTTTCCTGAGCCGATTCCAGATTCTCCTTTAGAAGATCCATATTCTTCTGTAAAGACGTGATTCTTTCAGCCACTGCTGGTAAAGGCGTTTCTATGGGAAATCGTGGTAGAATGTTAGGATGATAACCTAGATTAGAGTAAAAAGGAGACTGCTTAGTGGAGGCACTCTGAAGTTGTTATACGAGAACTCAGCTAATGGAAGTAGATCCAACCAATCATCCTGTAGGTGGCAGATAAAGCAGCGGAGATACTGCTCCAGGGTTTGATTGGTTCGTTCGGTCTGTCCATTAGTCTGGGGATGAAAAGCAGAAGAAAGGTTTACTTTAATGTCCAATGCTGCACAGAAATTTTGCCAAAACCTAGAAGTGAATTGCACCCCTCGATCCGAAATAACCTCATCCGGTACTCCATGTAAGCGAAACACATCTTTAATCATCAAATCTGATGTCTGTTTTGCAGTGGGTAAGCCGACACAAGGGATAAAATGAGCTGCCTTTGTTAGACGGTCAACCACCACTAGAATGGTGTTCTTCCCTTGAGAGGTTGGTAACTCCACAATGAAGTCCATAGAAATGGATCCCCACGGGCGGGACGGGGTGGGAAGAGGCTGTAACAGACCAGTTGGTGAGGAGCGAGGTGTTTTGCATCTTGCACAGACTTCACATGAAGTGACATAGTTTAAAACATCCTTCCTGCAAGTGGGCCACCAAAAGAAACGAGAGAGAAATTCCTGTGTCTTTAGAATTCCTCTATGCCCAGCTATCTTGGAATCGTGAATGAGTTGCAATACTCTCAATCTGACTGTTTCAGGAATATACAGGCGTTGTCCCTGAATCCACACACCATTCTTAAAGACAAGACTTACGTCCCTTGGGGGTTATGCCAAAAAGGAATCCGCATGGTATGCTTCCTTGATGTCCTTAAGTAGGTCTTGATTATGAATTACTCCTAGGAATCTAGAGTCAGGAAGAATAGTCTTAGGAGGAGTAATTGGACGTGTCTCTGCTGAGTAAATCCTAGAGAGTGCATCAGCCTTTCCATTGCGCGATCCTGGTCTATAAGAAATGATAAAATTAAATTGGTTTAAGAAAAGATTCCAGCGAGCCTGGCGAGGAGTCAGGCACTTAGCCGACCTGATAAACTCAAGGTTACGATGATCTGTCAGGACGACTATTTGCTGTGCAGCTCCCTGAAGAAGGTGTCTCCATTCTTTGAAGGCGGCAATAATGGCCAACAACTCTCTATTGCCCACATCGTAGTTCCTCTCAGCCAAAGACAACTGCTGGGAAAAGAAGGCACAGGGATGCAAGACATTCTTCTCACCTGTTCTCTGAGAGAGTATAGCTCCAACGGCACAGTCTGAAGCATCCACCTCTATTATGAAGGCAAGCTCGGGGTTGGGATGTACTAGGATAGGTGCAGTGGTAAATTTATCTTTTAGACGGGAAAATGCTTCCTGGGCTTGGGGAGTCCAGGAGAACCTAGACTCTTTCCGGGTAAGTTGGGTGATAGGTGACACTACCTCAGAGAAATTTCTAATGAAACGTCTATAGAAGTTGGCAAACCCGATGAAACGCTGCACCTCCTTCACATTTCTAGGACTTGGCCAATCCTTGATGGCTTGGGTTTTGCTTCCATCCATACTAATTCCTTGTGTAGACAGTACATACCCCAGAAATTGAATTTCGGTCCTATGGAATTCACACTTTTCAAGTTTGATGTAAAGATGATTTTGTCTTAGACGTTCCAAGACCATTCTCACATGTCCATGATGTTCCTCTGTGGAGTTAGAAAAAATTAGAATATCATCCAAATAAATTACCACGAATGTATCTAGGAGATCCCTGAAGATGTTATTCACCAAGTGTTGGAAAGTGGCTGGGGCGGTACTCAGACCAAAAGCCATAACTAGATATTCAAAGTGTCCATAGCGTGACCTGAATGCAGTCTTCCATTCATCCCCAGGTCTAATACGGACTAAGTTATAGGCCCCACGAAGATCTAGTTTAGAGAAAATTTTGGCATGTCTCACTCTCTCCAATAACTCAGGGATTAAAGGCAATGGATAACGGTTTCTAATAGTAACCTTATTGAGTTCCCTATAGTCTACGCAGGGTCTCAGAGATCCATCTTTCTTCTTCACAAAGAAGATGGGTGCACCTGCAGGAGATGAAGAGGGGCGTATGAAGCCCTTGGCTAGATTTTCGTCTATGTAATCCTTTAAAGCCTTTAGCTCGGGCCCCGCCAGGGGGTAGATCTTACCAAAAGGTATCTCTGCTCCAGGCAATAATTCAATTGGACAATCATATGGACGGTGAGGAGGAAGCTGGTCAGCGTTCTTCTTGTCACATAAATCCACATAGTCCTGGTATACAGCTGGTAGTTCAGGGACTGACATGGTTCCTTTAGGAACAGAGCAAGCTGAAACTTTTGGACTCATCTGTTTCTCTGGAAAGTGTAATTCCTTGGTCTCCCAGTTAATGGTAGGATTCTGAGCCTGCAGCCATGGTAGCCCTAGAATAATGGGAAAGTGGGGAGAAGAGATAAGCATAAAGGACAGTTTCTCTTGATGATCTTTACCCATAAGAACCCTCAAAGGCTCTGTTTCCTGATCCACTGGTCCAGAGGTCAGCAGGGAGCCATCCACAGTTTCCATCTGTACTGGAGTAGCCTTCTTCACTGAACGTATCCCCTGTTTCAGAGCAAAGGAGACATCCATAAAATTTCCACTTGCCCCTGAGTCGATCATAGCAGAGCTAGACACCCAAGCTGAGTCAACCCAGAGTTTGATGGAAAGAAAGCAATGAGAATTGTTTTTCTTACAACTCAGCTGGGACACCGCTGAGGAAACTTGAAAAATGGCAGCGTTTACACAGTCAACGTCCTCAGAGGTAACGGAGTTTAAGTCCGAGAAATCAAGATCTGTTGCTGCAGATCTCTCTGGAGCCTGAGGCTCGGACCTGACAGATCCCCTCTCGCAACACTCACAATGAATGAGTGCTGCAGTAGTCTTACGAGAACGGCTGGGGCAGTTTATAATGAAGTGCCCTGACTTACCACAATAGAAACATAGATTTTCCTTAAAACGATGTACCTTGCGTGCATCACTAACCCGTCGTTGTAAAGAGTCTACCTGCATGGGTTCAGGTTCAGGTTCCCGTGTAATCCTACTCAAAGGTTCCTTAGCTGGAGAGGAAGGTAGGAAAAGGTTAGTGCGATTGCTTTCGAACCATCTCTCTTGCCTGCGTTCAGTCAGACGAGTATCAATACGGATGCAGTAGTTAATAAAGTCACCTAACGCAGTGGGAGGGTCAGCACGAGCAAGTTCATCCTTAATCAGTGGAGATAACCCCTTTCGAAAAATAGATTTTTTGGCGGAACTGTCCCAGGTGGTATCAAGGGCCCATCTCCTGAAATCCAAGGCATATTCAGCTACCGAGTGCTTACCTTGGCGCAAAGCTAACATGGCTGCTTCAGCTGTTGCACCTCGATTGGGGTCATCAAACACCTGCCCCATGGCTGAAATAAAAGCATCAAGGTGATTCAAACAATCATCCTCAGTCTCAATCAGAGGGTTTGCCCACATCAAAGCCTTGTTGGTAAGCAACATAATTATAGTAAGCACCTTAGATCGTTCAGTGGGAAATTGTGAAGCATGTGCAGAAAAAAAAAGATTGCATTGATTAATAAATCCCCTGAATTTCTCACGTTCACCGCCAAAACGAAAAGGGGGCAACTTGGGAATCCCAGAACTCGGGGCTACGGCAGGAGCCTGGACTCGCTCTTCTAGAACCTCAATCCTGGCTCGCAAATCCTGGGCAGTCTGTCCAAACACTTGCAAATTGTGATTAGTGAGGTCCTGTAGGCTTGAAAAACGGGTCTTGATATTCTGCATTCTGCAAGGATATTATCAGTCACTCCGCAAAGTTCCTTTATGCGGGCCTCCATTTTCCAGATCTTTTAAGACAGGAGTACTGGAAGAAGAGGAGAGGAGAAAAAAAAAACAATAGTGTTTACCTGTGGTAACACTGCAGAGAGAAAAAAAATTAAGGGAACTGCTCACCTGGAATGGTTGTGAGAAGTCACAACCACTATCATCACAGAAAGTTCACCCGGACATCTGATATCCACAGTTACAGCAGACAAAAAAGAGAAAAGAGAAAAAAAAAAAAAAAAACAATAGTGTTTACCTGTGGTAACACTGCAGAAAAAAAAAACACTTAAGGGAATTGCTCACCTGGAATGGTTGTGAGAAGTCACAACCACTGTCATCACAGAAAGTACAACCGGACATCCGATATCCACAGTTACAGCAGACACAGCCTTTCCAGGCCCAGCAGAAACTAACGTTTTGGCTTCAGAATCTTGTAATGTATGTAGTACAGTTCATATAGCATCTTGTGCTTGGGTGCGATGAAAATACATGAGACACAGGTTTGATATAGAAAGTCTTGTATTACTTCATACAAGTTGGCAAAAATAGTCACACAGTTTGCAGACACAGAAGCAGGAGACACAGCAGGCCAGAGTAATCTAAGCTCAGCAATCACTCTCCACAACAGGTTCAGGATCTTCTTCTCTGTTACCGTAAGTCCATGCAAACGTGGGTCTTTCAAAGAGCAGGGTTCAGAGTCCACAAGTGCTTCAGAGTTCCTCAGTAGGAATAGCTGGAGTACAAGGTCCAAGGCTTTAGGAGTCAGGTCACAGGTTCACTGCAGGCTAGATTCTGAAGCACTGATTGCTCAGCTGTGGCTGCTTAAGAAGCAAAAGGAGAGAATCAGGGCGGGAACATGCAAGCTGGAAACTCCATTTTGACTGAGGGCAAGATAGCTGCAGCAAGACAGAAAGTAAAATGGCTGACGAACAAACTGAGTTTCAGGAACATGTACACAGAACCTTACAAACAGCAACTCAGCTGCGAGAAGTCAGAATGTGCAATCGCGACAATCTTCGTGGCGATGCACCCATGACATGTAGCCCAGGCAGTAGAGTTCAGGTGGTAGAAAGATGAACATAACAGGAGACATGGATAACGTTGCCAACCAGTTATTTAATCTGAAACCGGACAGGCAAATTCATGCGAGATCCATGCCTTGTTCATTTTCAGAAAAGTAAGCTGGTCTTCATTATCGGAGGATAGTCGCATGCTACGGTCTGTTAGTACACCACCTGCAGCACTAAAGAAGCGCTCCGATAATACACTGGCAGCAGGGCAAGCCAGCACCTCCAATGCATACTGGCTAAGCTCTGGCCATGTATCCAGCTTAGAGACCCAAAACTTGAATGGGGAAGAGCCATCTGGGAGTACACTGAGAGGCCAAGACATGTAGTCTGTCACCATCTTACGGAAACTTTGCCTCTTGCTGACTGGAGCCGTCTCGGATGGTGTAGACATTGGTGGCGCTGCCACAAAACTTCGCCACATTTGGAACATACTGGTCTTGCTGTTGTGAATGTGCTAGAAATGAATTCTGAGCAGAAGCTCCCTCTGGTGGTTACAAACAGTACTGAACTATCCAATGAAGATTGTGAAGATTGGAGATCAGGTGTTACTGACTGGTGTTATATAAGGGAGGTTCCCTCCCATCAGGGTTGACGGTGATCAATTGTTCTGGTCTCATCTTTGATTCCTGTACACTTTGTAGCTTGCTGTTTCGTGCCTGCATCTTTTTCTAACAGATAAGACATTTTCTTCTTTTATTTTTTTTTTTTTTTTTGGCATTTTGTCCTGCACTTCTGTGGGGGTCTGCCGGGTCCCCTTGGGGGGCTTGTGCTCCTCTCAGTTTAGTTCAGCCACTGTTGTTTGTTCATTTTCCTTTTCCACTTTTTTCTGTGGCTGCTGTTTAGTTTTTGTTACACCAGAGAACTAATTTAGGTGCTAGAGGTCGTGTCATCTCAGGTGTTTTTGTAATTAGTAGAGTTGGTACTTTTCAGGGTTTTTTGTGATTGCATAAAGTGCCCTTCCTATCCTTTTCTATTTATGAAGTTTGAGCCCCAACGTTTGCTCATACTATTTTCTGTCTGCGTCAGTATTTCTTCTTGTCTAACCGCCATTACAGTTTGGGGGCTTTCTATGTTCTTTGTGGATCTGCTCCGGGGCAGATAGCTTTCCTCTTTCTATCTTTAGGTGTATTTAGCTTCTCCAGCTGTGACGAGGCATCTAGGACCAACGTAGGTACGCTCCACGGCTGCCTTTAGTTGTGGTGGTTAGTCAGGGTACTGCAATCCCATAGATTCCAACCTCTCTGGTGTATTGCCTTTTTTGCCTGCTCTCCTCAGCTACCAAATCATAACATCTTGCCCTGTGCAGAGGCGCTGCTTGTGCTCCCTCTTGTTGCAGAGCTGTCTCCACTGCCTCGACGCACAGAGCTGCTTTGTAAAGCAGTAGTAGCAGCAGTGCTCTCGGCTGGAATGGAGAACATTATGGATTGCACCAGTGTGTCTTGGTACTCCCGCATTTTACGCTCCCGGTTCAACGGTGATGAGGCTTTGTAAGTTGTCCCGGTAGCGAGGGTCTAGGAGGGTAGACACCCAATAATCAGACGTGGTGAGAATGTGGGCGATGCGGCGGTCGTTTCTCAGGCACTGCAGCATGAAATCAACCATGTGCTGCAGACTCCCAACTGGCCAAGAAACGCTGCCCCCTGCAAGAGGCGTCATCTCTGCCTGCTCTGCATCACCCCACCCTCGCTATACATACTGACTGGAGCGTTGTGTACCTCCCTCTAGAGCGATGTCTTCCTCCTCCATTGACTCCTCCTCATCCTCCTCACAAAGTGAGCCCTGCCCAGCCCTTTGTGAGGAACCACGTTGCGCTGACTGTCCAGAAGGTGACGGAATTTGTGACTCCTCATCCTCACCTCTTCCAAAACCTCATCCCTTAGTGCTTGCATTGTTTTTTGAAGCAGGCAGATAAGGGGGACAGTCAGGCTGACTAGTGCATCATCTGCACTCGCCATCCGCGTTGACTCATCAAACGCACGCGAAACGTGGCAGATGTCCTTCATAGAGTCCTTCGCCAGTCCTTACACTGGCTGCCCATTCATTATAGTATCCAATTCAAAGTACTGGTTGTCACCCACAAAGCTCTCCACAGTGCAGCACCCCCCTACATCTCCTCCCTCATTTCTATCTATCGGCCTAACCGACTGCTGCGCTCTGCAAACGACCTTCGACTAACCTCTGCACTAATCCGTACCTCCCACTCCCGACTAAAAGACTTCTCCCGTGCTGCGCAAATCCTCTGGAATGCTGTACCCCAACAAATTAGGACTATCCGCAATTAGCATGGTTTCAGGCGCTCCCTCAAAACACATTTGTTCAGAGCGACCTATGACATTCACTAATCAAAGTCATTCTATGTGTAAGTCTGTGTGTGTAGCCCATTCACTATCTCCATCCATCCATCACTCCCTCAAAATGGCTGGACCATCATTGTAAATACACCATTGTATATAAACACCTGTACTTTATATTTCCCCCACCTCATTGTAGATTGTAAGCTGTCACGAGCAGGGCGGCTTATATTGCTTTAATTATTGTATTGTTAACGTTGTTACTTATGACTTGTGTTCTGAAACTGTTAAACTGTAAAGCGCTGCGGAATATGTTGGCGCTATATAAATAAAGATTATTATTATTATAGAGGCCCAGTCAGTAGTGGTGAAATGTGAACGGCGCAAATTGCGAGTTGATTGCGCCTGATGCAGCTGATACTCCATTACTGTTGGCTGCTGCTCACACAACCGCTCCAACATATGTAAATTGGAATTCTACCTGGTGGGTACGTCACATATGATACGATGTTCAGGAAGGAGAAATCTGCGTTGCAGAGCTGCAATCAGCGATCTGGCCATGCTGGAAGTCGCAAGTGAGCGCACTCTAGGCGGACCTTGTGCAGCAGTGCATCAAGATCCGGATAGTCCCTCAAAAAACTCTGCACGACCAAGTTGAGCACATGTGACAGACATGGTATGTGAGTGAGGTTGCCAAGGCCCAGAGCTGCCACCAGATTTCGGCCATTGTCACACACTACCAAGCCTGGCTGGAGATTCGCTGCCAAAAACCACACGTCGCTCTCCTGCTTGATGGCATTCCAGAGCTCCTGCGCTGTGTGGCTTCGATTCCCCATGGAAATTAATTTCAGGACGGCCTGTTGACGTTTGGCCACGGCTGTGCTCATATCGGTCGCAACAGGTAACCGTTCACGGGTCCATGTGGAGGTAGACCGTGACGGCTCCTGCAGCGATGATTCTGAGGAACTGGAGTAGGAGGAGGAGTCAATGTGTACAGACTTGATTCCTGCAATCCTTAGAGTTGGCAGAACACGTACAGCGCCACTCGCAAGATCAGTACCCGGCTCCACAAAATTGACCCAATGGGCAGTGAGGGAAAGGTATCGTCCCTGGCCATGGGTGTTAGAACCCTCTTGTTAGGTTTTGTTTCAGTTTGCTGGTCACATGACCTTTTTTCCCTATTTAGTCTGGCTCCGCCCTTCTGGCTTTGCTTGACTTCATTGTATTATCTACTGTTAAGCTAGCCGGGTGCTTAGGTGCCTTACTCAGTCAGTTTTGCTTGATGTTAGGATCTCAAAGTATTTTGTTTTCTGTTTAATTATCCCTGCTACAATTTCTGTTAGGAGGTGTCCACCTTTTCTCCCAGTCCCTAGATCTTGTAGGGATTCCTCCCTCGCAACTATAGGTCTTCGTTCAGACTAGCTGAGGACTTTAGCGGGTCTGGTCGCAGGATCAGGTTCCCCGTTACATCGTAGGGATTCAGCTTAGTTCTATTGTAGGGACAGAATTCCCTTCTTTCCTTAGTGGTTGTAGCAGATCATAACAATGGGTACTGGTCCACGCATCGGTGGTCAGGTGGACCTTGCTACTGAGGGCGTTTAGTAGCGCATGTTTAATTTTTCCCTCAACATGCTTTTGCAGACCAGGTACGGCTTGCCTGCTGAAATGAAATCGGCTTGGCACATTGTATTGTGGGACTGACAATGATATTAAGTTACGGAAACTGTCTGTCTCCACCAGCCTGAATGACAGCATTTCAAGGGACAGGAGTTTTGCAATGCTAGCATTCAGAGCCTGTGCTCGTGGATGGTTTGCCCAGTATGGCCGTCTTTTACCCCATGCCTGTGCTACCGATGGCTGTTTTGTGGCCTGGGAGTGTGAGGATGACAGGGAACTTGCTGCTGTGTGTGGAATAACACTTTGTCTCTGGACAACAGTGACCGAGGTTCTTCCATGGCGATCCTGTGAGGAAGCAGAACCAGCTGTGTGTGAGCTCGATGAAGAGGCTTCAACACAACCTGAAGATGTAGGTGCTGCTGTAGGTTGGCCTACATCTCCAGTGTGTCTTTGTAACTCAACTATGCTTTGTCCGCACATGTTTCCACATATTAGTGGTATTGAGGTTACTGACACTTTTACCTATTTTTAATTTTTGATTACACAGCTTGCATTTGACATAGCAAATATCATCTGCAAGTGTGTCAAAAAAGGACCACGCAGTGCAAGTCCTGGGAGCGCACGTTTTGACTTTTGGAAGACAACTGCTCCGAACAGGTGCCAAACTGGAGGCTACAGGCAACCGAGTCTGCAGCCTAACTCTCCCTCCTGTTTGTACCGTTGGGGCAATGTCTTCCTCTATCTTCCTTCTATCACTAACCACTTCTCTAGGCCTCTCACAGCTTTCAACCAAAGTACTGGTTCTCAGCCACAAAGCTATCCACAGTGCAGCACCCCCCTACATCTCCTCCCTCATTTCTATATATCGGCCTAACCGACTGCTGTGCTCTGCAAATGACTTTCGACTAACCTCTGCACTAATCCGTACCTCCCACTCCCGACTCCAAGACTTCTCCCGCGCTGCACCAATCCTCTGGAATGCTGTACCCCAAGAAATTAGGACTATCCACAATTTGCTTGATTTCAGGCGCTCCCTCAAAACACATTTGTTCAGAGCGGCCTATCACATTCACTAATCAAAGTCATTCTATGTATTCTGTGTAAGTGTGTGTGTCTAGCCCATTCACTATCTCCATCCCTCACTCCCTTAAGATGGCTGGACCATCATTGTAAATGCACCATTGTATATAAACACCTATACTTTGCATCTCCCCCACCTCATTGTAGATTGTAAGCTGTCACGAGCAGGGGCGACTTATTTTGCTTAAATTATTGTATTGTTAACGTTGTTACTTACGACTTGTGTTCTGAAACTGCTAAACTGTAAAGCGCTGCGGAATATGATGGCGCTATATAAATTAATATTATTATTATTAGTATTCCTCTGAGCTGCTCCCAACACCTTCCTGTTCCTCACGCCATGTTGGGTCTTGGACCTCATCATCTCCACTACCCTCTTCCAACACCTGCTGCTGTTGGGTGGTCTGGCCAGCACCATGCTCAACAGAAACTGGCACCTGAGTCTCATCATCATCAGATGCGTTCTGCAGTGTGCTGACCATCGGCACTGTCTCACCCGCCTCTTCAGATTCAGAGAGACACAGCTGTTGCGCATCACTGCATACTCCCTCTTCTTCACATTCCAGAATGCTGCTTGGCTGGGCCCCTGTTTGCAAGCCAACAGATTCTGAGAACAGAAGCAGACACTCAGCTGGCTCCTGTACAGAACTCTGTCACTGCCTGGGCAATTTGGCAGGCGGTGAAGAGACAGATGGTTGCTCAACAGTGCTGTGGTCCTGAGAGGAGGTGGAAGCAATTGAAGTCGATGCATTGGCTGACATCCAACCAACAACGGCTTCAATTTGTTCTTCCCGCAGCAGGGGAGTACGCCGACCTCCTACAAAAGTGCGCATAAAGGAACGTTCACGGGGAAAACTGGTGGATGCTGTGTCACTGGGGGCGGCAGCAGCCACAGAATCCCCACGTCCTCTCCCTGCTGAAACTCCACGGCCACGACCACATGCCTTACTCCCTGCCTTCTTCATCTTGGTAGATTGATAAAGAAAGTCTGAAAAGTTATAAGGCCTAAGTGTGGTTATTCCGCAAAGACTGCAGTGAACACTGCACACAACTGTTCACTACCCAACGCGTCACAGCAGGAAGGCAGTCTGTGCGTCCAAACAAAGGCGCAAGCATACATGCACGTACCCTGTTTATAAAGCTATATAAAAAAAATTATGTAGTAGTGACGCACACTTTATTGAGGTACAGTATTACATGGCCATTCACCATCTGTGGCTATGCAGTCTCATCTATATATACCTTATCTATCCGTTGTCATGCTTGCAAGTCCACAGTCAGGCATAAATAGCAATTTGCACTATGCACTTTTTAAAAGTTATGTTTGTTAATAAAAATGATTATTGGCACATATTATGAGTATTACATGATGGAAATTGTATAATTTTTATAAACTGTTTAGTGACATTATTCAGCAAATGTAACATTTTATTAATGTCACAGATAACTTGTAATGCTGATGATGTTTTGAAGTCAGACATTCATTGTCTATACAATAAAAATGGTGTACATACTGTTACTTATCCATCATTAATGGATTCAGATATGTACTTGTATGCTTTTATGTACAACCGTATAGCAGATTCCTTAACTAATTTATTTTGTGGTTTGCATTGCTGTTAAACATGTTTCACCCGCCCCGGAAGAAGCCACACGGCGAAACGGTGCCCGTCGGGCGTCCCGGAGATCCCTACGCTGCATTCCTCTCTGCCATACTGCGTGCTTGATCCTTTTGATGCAAGTGGGATTACATTATATATGACTCCCGTTTAGATGTAACTATTGCAGTTCAATCTTATTACATCTTAGTCTCTTTGTACATTCATTAGGCATTTATTTATCATTTCGGTAGTTTTTTCAGCCACTCATCCATATTCCCCACGGAGTAGGTTAATATTTAAGGAGACATTGTGCACTTTCTCATGTCAATGGAGATTTCCCTTTTCCCTTCCTTGGCTTAATTTACACCTCCTGACCCTGGTGATTTAGTGGTTCTATTCCTGTATACATTGCAGCTCTGCGGGTCTCCTTTCTATTTTTGTTTAATCCTCATTTGTCTTCTATCCCCTATTGTCGGTTTTAATAGTATTCAATAAATATTTATTTTAAACCCATCACGTTCTTTTTCATCACTTCGTCTATGTGACACCTACCACTATAGAATATGCATAATATGTTAATGCATGCGTTTATGTTTGTCAATTCTTTATTTATCTCGATATTTTTTTAACTGAAATCATCATCTTATGGTAGTAAAGCTTATCTTTCTCTTGTTTGGAGTATAGACATTTAAAATTGACACGTAACAAGGAAAATACTTGATCTACTATTTAAACATCCTCCTTGACCCTGGGCTCCAACACCGCCAGTTGTTGCCTAGAAGTGCTGTTAGCACAGTCAACACTTGCTCCTGTGTTACTGGGGTTCAGTAACACCAGCTGTTCCCCTGCTGTGTGTATGTCAAAAAGTCCTGCTGCCTCCACCCTGTCCTCCTCTCATCCCTGGGCTCCAACACCGCCAGTTGTTGCCTGGAAGTGCTGTTAGCACAGTCAACACTTGCTCCTGTGTTACTGGGGTTCAGTAATGTCAGCTTTTCCCCTGCTGTGTGTACAGCAAAAAGTCCTGCTGCCTCCACCCTGTTCTCTTCTCATCCCTGGGCTCCAACACCGCCAGTTGTTGCTCGGAAGTACTTGGCACGGGTACTGACTCCTGCCCAGCCTGGTTACAGCACGACAGCTGTTTCCTGGCAGTGTCAACGTCAATTAGCCTACAATAAGTTGTCCTGTCGTGTTGCTTTCGGGTTAGCCGACTATATGGTGCCTGCAGTTTTGGTCATTCCTATGTGTGCTGTGGGATATGTAAATAAAGGCTGTTTCCGTTGTGACAATAGGACAAGCACCCACTGTAGGACTGTGTGATTCGGTAACTGCGGACGGCTTGCGGCCTGTCAACTTACATTTTCATGGGTGCCTTATGGTACCCGTCCGGGTTCCAGTACCGTCAACTGGTTCTCCGCAGTGCCTTTGGCCTAGGTGCCTCCATCTCGGTATCCGAGTTCCAGCAACGTCTGCTGGTCCTTGGTAGTGCTTTGGAGCACAGGTACCTCCTGCTTAGTAACCGTGTCCCAGTAACGTCAGCTGGTCCTCGGTTGTGCCATTGGCTCTCTTCCTTCTGCTGCCCCTCCGGGTTCCAGCACAGTCAGCTGGTCCTCGTTACTTGCATTGGCTCTTGTACCTTCTGCTACCCGTCCGGGTTCCAGTACCGTCAACTGGTTCTCCGCAGTGCCTTTGGCCTAGGTGCCTCCATCTCGGTATCCGAGTTCCAGCAACGTCTGCTGGTCCTTGGTAGTGCTTTGGAGCACAGGTACCTCCTCCTTAGTAACCGTGTCCCAGTAACGTCAGCTGGTCCTCGGTTGTGCCATTGGCTCTTTTCCTTCTGCTGCCCCTCCGGGTTCCAGCACAGTCAGCTGGTCCTCGTTACTTGCATTGGCTCTTGTACCTTCTGCTACCCGTCCGGGTTCCAGTACCGTCAACTGGTTCTCCGCAGTGCCTTTGGCCTAGGTGCCTCCATCTCGGTATCCGAGTTCCAGCAACGTCTGCTGGTCCTTGGTAGTGCTTTGGAGCACAGGTACCTCCTGCTTAGTAACCGTGTCCCAGTAACGTCAGCTGGTCCTCGGTTGTGCCATTGGCTCTTTTCCTTCTGCTGCCCCTCCGGGTTCCAGCACAGTCAGCTGGTCCTTGTTACTTGCATTGGCTCTTGTACCTTCTGCTACCCGTCCGGGTTCCAGTAACGTCAGCTGGTTCTCGGAAGTTAGTCAGCCTTCTTGTACCTTCAGCTACATTAACAAATTGAAGATTTTTTAAATGTTTTTTTGGGTAATCACTCTGGATCTCCAACAATGAAGACGACGACCCTGATGACCCCCCCGAAGAAGATGACGACCACAAGGATGACGAGCATCAAGCCAACCAGCCTGAACACCATCACAAAGAAGAAATAAAAGATTACCCAAAAGAAGATCACCAACAGGACAAAGAAGGTTAAGACAAACTACAAGATACAGAACAAGAGACAGAAGAACAATAAGCAGAAGATCAAAAAGCAGAAGAACATGAAGTATAAGACCAAAATGAAGAGCAAAATATATGCTCTAAATTATAAGCAGAAGAAGACTAAGCAGTGTATGGGGGTGAGTCCGTTCCTCCTCGTGGTGCCCCTGGAAAATGCCTGCTGCTGCAGGCTAAACTGAACACGGACAAATACTGTTGTAATTTAAATCTTTTGTGACAGCAAGAACGGAAGGATGAAAAATTCATACTTTTACAGATTACAAGTACAGGAATCTCTGTCACAAATAAGAATATGATGAAGAAGATGAAGATGAAGTAGAATATGAAGAAGAATAATAGTTTAATAAGAACAATATGAGTAATGTTAACAAAAAGATGAATAGCAAGAAGTTTAAGAAGAAGATAAAGAAGGTGAAGATGAAGAATAATTTGATGAAAAAGATGATGCTGAAGATTATGAAGGAGAAAGTGTGTCAAAAGTTAAAAAGGTGAAGAGCATGGAAGTTGTGAAATATACATATTTGCCAAAATAGAAAAACCGTTAACAACATTGTCAATTTCTTCGTCAATCCGAACATCTTTAAAAAAAAAAAAATTAATGCTATTCCATTTGATTGGGTTAAACATATATGCCTTTAATGTCTCCTCAACCTCCCCCAATACATTCTACATTACTCTTTGTTGTTTTCCTTCATGTACAATTAACCAACAAGGCAAGAATGTTTTTTTTTTAATTCCGATATTTTGTTCCCATAGACTTACATTGGATTTCCGGTATCGGTATCGGGTATCGCCGATATTTTTTGGGTATCGGCGATACCACTCCGATTCCGATACTTTTGGATATCGGAAAGTATCGCTCAACTCTACTTGCAATGTAAAGTATAAGGCTATGTCCACACTAGGCGTTTTTCAGCTTTTTTTAATGCTTTCTTATGCAAATTTTCAGCTGTGTTTTACAATGCCAGCAAAATCTATGAGATTTCTGAAATCTCATGCACAAATCTTGGTTTTTTAACCTCAGTATTTTGTGTCTCTGCTTGATTTTTGCAGAATATAGCATGTCACTTCTTTCAACGTTTTTTCAGCGTTTTTCACCCATTAAAAGTAATGGGTGTGAAAAACCACTGAAAACATGTTGTGTTTTTTGTGCCAAAACCTGATGAAATAGATGCACTAAACTTTATCAGCATGCACAAGAGACAAATGTAGCATGACAAAAACGCAGCAAAAAATGCAAGAAAACCAAGCAAAGCCTGTTTTTTGAGGCAAGTTTCATTCACACTGGGGCCATTAAATAGACCTAACCCAAGAAAAAATATGAGCATATACCCTACAGCAACTAAATGAGTAAATGGTAATAGTACATGTAAATAACATATGGCACCTAGCCAAAGATATTTTGATAAAAAAGCATAAAAGCCATCCCACCATGATGAGGTGTACCCACTGGGATGGTCTTAACCTGTCTTTAGTATTAAAACCTTACCATGTGTCTGTGGCACCCCAGGAGTCCGGATGCCACAGTGGCCTTGCCTACCTACAGGGGGGAGTGATGTCATGCCTGAAAGCAAAGAAGGATTCCCCTTAACAGGTAGTTCCAACATGCAACACAGTTCCTGCTCAAGGCCAACAGGGGGAGCTCTAACCCAACTTCAGGGAGCTGCTCTCTCTGGTCAGAAGCAGGAAGTTAGTGGGTAGTTAGAGCCTGAACAAGGTTGAGAGAGGACATGTGGAGAGGTCCTGGGAGCAGAGCTGTAGCTGAGCTCACCCCAGGCTTGAGCGTCAGTGAACGGGCACCGGAGCCCGAGGCTGTGTGGGTACTAAAGCCCCAGCAACAGAATCCAGAGGGCAGAAGACCATAGATTCTTTGTCCCCAACTGATACTCGACGAAACAGCAGCACGTGTGAGCTGGAGACGCCAGACAGGAGCGATCCCTGAAGTAGGCTACAGTTGCCTGTCATGCGAGTGGAGTTCTACCTAAGCATCAGACAGAGGGACATGGATACAGTTTACAGCAGCAAGTACCTCAAAGAACAGTGCTAGAGAGGAAGCCTCACAACCCACTTGACTAAGGAGATTCCCAACTTGCTTTCAGGCTGACCGGCTCCAGAACTATCTGTAACCTGAACCCCGGACTGTACCTGCACTGCTCAGTAAAAGGTAAAGGAAACTGCACCCAGCTGTGTCTTCTGAATCTTTCCTGAATCACCTGCTCTACACCACACTCACTACCAACATCACCTTTAATACCCCAAATGATCTGGGATACAGCTCTACCCGTGGAGAGCTTAACCATCTTTGCTGCCCCATCACCATCCCAGAGGATATGCATTGCATTGTCGGTCCCCTGACCGAATACCACAGGTGGCATCACAAACACTTCATTACAAACTTTATTATCCCCTTCATTATCAAACCCTTTTAATTGGACACTCAGGGCCACTGACCGGGTCACTGCTGCTGACACTTCCCCTTTAAGAAGCGGCCCAGTACCGAGTATCCCCACTGCCTTGACGGGCGATCCATGCCAAATGACATCAATGGGAATGAGGGCAATGCAGGACAGGACCAGACAGACATCCCTCCATGGGAAGATATACTATAGAATTGCATTATATAGTAAAGAAGAACAAATAATTGCATTTTCAAGTCCCCTAAGAGAACAAAAAATAATGTAATAAAATATGTTTTTTAAAATATACAAATATACACTGCTCAAATAAATAAAAGGAACACTCAAATCCTAGATCTAAATGAATGAAATATTCTCATTGAATACTTTGTTGTGTACAAAGTTGAATGTGTTGTCAACATAATCACACAAAAATCATCAATGGAAATCAAATTTTTTAACCAATGGAGGCCTCGATTTGGAGAGACCCCCAAAATGAAAGTGGAAACAAGTCAAAATAAAAATCAAAACAAGACAAAATTAAAGTGGAAACAAGTCAAAATGATGCTCAGTATTGTGTGTGGCCTCCATGTGCCTATATGACTTCCTACAATGCCTGGGCATGCTCCTGATGAGGTTGCAGATGATCTCATGAGGGATCTCTCCCCACACCTGGACTAAAGCGTCCGTCAACTCCTGGACAGTCTGTGGTGCAATGTGACGTTGATGGATGGAGCGAGACATGCTGTCCCAGATGCGCTCAATCGAATTCAGGTCTGGGGAATGGGCAGGCCAGTCTATAGCTTCAATGCCTTCATCTTGCAGGAACTGCTGACACACTTCAGCCACATGAGGTCTGGCATTGTCATGCAATAGGAGGAACCCAGGGCCAACCGCACCAGCATATGGTCTTACAAAGGGTCTGAGGATCTCATCTCGGTACCTAATGGCAGTCAGGCTACCTGTGGCGAGCTTATGAAGGGCTGTGTGGCCCTCCAAAGAAATGCCACCTCACACCATTACTGACCCACTGCCAAACCGGTCATGCTGAAGGATGGTGCAGGCAGCCGGTTCACACTCAGCACATGTGACAGATGTGACAGAGTCTGGAGATGCCGTGGAGAGCGATCTGCTGCCGGCAACATCCTTCAGCATGACCGGATTGGCAGTGGGTCAGTAATGGTGTGGGGTGGCATTTCTTTGGAGGGCCACACAGCCCTCCATTTGCTCGCTAGAGGTAGCCTGACTGCTATTTGGTACCAAGACCCCTTGTGAGACCATATACTGGTGCGGTTGGCCCTGGGATCCTCATAATGCAGGACAATGCCAGACCTCATGTGGCTGGAGTGTGTCAGCAGTTCCTGCAAGATGAAGGCATTGAAGCTATGGACTGGCCCGCCCGTGCCCCGACCTGAATCCGATTGATAACATCTGGGACAGCATGTCTCGCTCCATCCACCAACGTCACGTTGCACCACAGACTGTACAGGAGTTGACGGATGCTTTAGTCCAGGTCTGGGAGGTGATACCTAAGTAAAACATCCGCAACCTCATCAGGAGCACGGCAGGCATTGTAGGGAGCTCATACAGGCACGTGGAGGCCACACACAATAATGAGCATCATTTTGACTTGTTTCCAATTTAATTTTGTATTGTTTTGATTTTCATTTTGACTTGTTTCCACTTTCATTTTGGGGGTCTCTCCAAATCCAGGCCTCCTTTGGTTCAAAATTTGTTTTCCATTGATGATTTTTGTGTGATTTTGTTGTCAGCACATTCAACTTTGTACAGAACAAAGTATTTAATGAGAATATTTCATTCATTCAGATCTAGGATGTGTTATTTAAGTGTTCCCTCAAACACTATATATATCTATACTGTGTCCAAGTCAGATAGTTCTTTGCGGGGAAGGTCACAGCAGCAATGATCCGGTCTGTGGCCCTGGGCGTGCAATAAAATGAGGGGGAACAGTTTATAGGGGATTAAGTCGTGACGCCACCCATGGTGTTCGGCAACAACATGGCCCAAGCTGCAATTCAGATCCTCTTAGGCGGTTGGTGACGCTGCTGGTCACCTTTTTGGCACTGCACCCACTGGCATGGGAGCAACATGTCCCCATGTGCACCTTTTCACATTGAGGGCGTACCACCCCCTTTTTGCCCACATGCCTGGAAAAGGTCACAAGATCCCCCGGGTACAAGTCACGATCGGGGTGCCCCTTTATTAGGTGTGACTTCACGTCCTGGCGAGTCACAAACAGTTCTGAGGCCATCCCGGGCTCTTTAATAAACCCCCAGCCCCTTTTTAAGTCAAAGGAGACCATTGTGCCTTGCCTCTGCGGACCTCAGTCAGCGGGTTGAGCCTTAAAGGCCTGGGCCTTAGCCTTCATGCTGCGGTCTTCCATCACTGTCCACAGGGCTTTGCACTCCTGCTCCTCTGACTCCAACCTGGGCACCCACTGATGGCAGTAGTCCTCCCAACTGAGGGTCTCTACCCGGTTTTCTCGTGCCTGGGCCTCCGGGAACCCCATCAGTTCCGTCCCTGGGTGTTCCCAATGCATTCTTTCACTGTGCATGTCCTGGGGCATGAGTTCAGGCTGCAGCGGAACCGTCAGCCTGTCCCCGATGTCTGCCGTCCAGTCCCAGGCTAAATCTTTAAATGCCTGACTGTGTTTAAGGGCTGTCGGGGGATTCAAAGGCCCAACCAGGGTTTCCTCAGCCATGTTGGTACCTGTGCCTTTTTCCTCTCTGCTGCCGGACTCCTCTTCCTCCTCCGAGGTTGAGAATACGGGTCGCGAGGCCATCCACCACTCAGACACCCTTTCCAGCAGGGCCTCCTTCCTTCTTGTCATCTCCGCCATCTGTGTCTTTAGGAGCTGATAGCTTACCTCCTCCAGCTCGACTATAAGAAACTTCGGGTCCACCACAGGCAGCTGGTCTGGGTTTCCATCCCATTGGTTGGGGTAGTCCACCACTTACACCTCACGCTGCTGAACTCTCCAACCACCGCTCGCCATGGTGCCCACTAGGTTCCTTTCCACCGCTCCTCAGCACACCTCATCGCACACTCTCCTGTGCTCCTTCCGCTCTCTTCCTTTCATGGATGTTCCTCCTTCTTTTCCCGCTGGTCACACCAGGAGGCGGATCCTTCTGGCTGACGGACAAGTCCCTTTTCATAGAAGTCTATGCAGTGGGCGGGTACGGCTTTTGCACCGTTCAATAACCCTGCCCATGATAGGCGCACTGGATCCCCAGGGCTGTGGGGTACTTGGTCTGAGTCAGACAATTCTTTGGGGGGGAAGGTCACGGCAGCAATGACCCGGTCCGTGGCCCTGGGCATACAATAAATTGAGGAGGAAAAGTTTATAGGGGATTAAGTTGTGACACCCCCGTGGTGTTCGACAATAACATGACGCTGTGATTCAGATCCACTGGGGTGGTTGGTGACACAGCAGAGATGTTACAGCTTTCCACGGGCAGAGCTAGGCCCCAGGGAAGTTATAAGGTTATTTTGATGATGGTAACGGTTCTAGTGCAGGGTAGGTGATGCAGTAAATTAATTTGAAGACACAGCAGGGTGCAGTCTCCACACTTTACTCACAGCCTTTAGGTTACAATCACCAGCCGGGTGCTGTGTCCTCTGGGTCAGTGGTCCAGTTAGCTCTCGGGTAGTTTGGGGTACATCTTACCGAGACCCCCTTCTTCTGTTACTTCACGGGTCGTCTCTTCCTGCGCCGGCTTATGCCCTTCCTGCCCTGCGCCTCACACAGAGTGTCCCAAGCCAGCAGCCTCAGATCTTGTTGGGCAATGTCCTCTTGGTCCCCTTGATCCTATGTGGCTACATTTTCAACGAATGTGTGTGGATTTGGCTGTTGCACATATAGTCACTACAGCCTTCGGTTTGCCAGCTGAGTCCTACAGTCTCTCCACTAGTCTGGGGCCGGTCCCCCTCTGCAACCTGGTCCCTCCATCCAACTACGGTTGGCCTGGATATGGGTGCCATGTGTGTATTCCTCACGTCCCGGGCCCCTAGGATCTCTTCTTTCCCCAGGAGCTCCCTTCTTCACCACTGCTCCTCTCAACTTCCCGCCAACAACTCCTCTTCACTTCCTGCACTCACACCGTCTACTTGGTTCCCCCTCTGCCTTAAATGGGTCTGCCCAGCTTCCCTGGCATAGGGAGGTGTTGTCTTCGATGCTAGTGTGCAGGTATCGGGTAGTGCCCCCTCCATACCCGAGAGCTGAGTACCACACCTCAGGGGCTGAGGTGCAGTACTTCTGTGGTGACTGGATCCTCAGGGGCACCATATATATATATATATATATATATATACGTATATATATATTATATACACAAGTGCTTCTCACAAAATTAGAATATCATCAAATAGTTAATTTATTTCAGTTCTTCGATACAAAAAGTGAATATCATATATTATATAGAGTCATTACAAACAGAGTGATCTATTTCAAGTGTTTATTTCTGTTAATGTTGATGATTATGACTTACAGCCACTGAAAAAACAAGTCATTATCTCAGTAAAGTATAATAATTAACAAAAAACACATGCAGAGGCTTCCTAAGGGTGAGTTTCCACGGTCAGGATACGCTGCGTGTTTGGCGCTGTGCGCTGGCGAAGCGCCAAACACGCAGCGTCCAGATGTTACAGCATAGTGGAGGGGATTTCAAGAAATCCCGTCTCCACTATGCGTAACAATACGCAGGTGGCAAACCTGCGTAAACGGACATGCGGCGCGTCTTTTTAGACCGCAGCATGTCCTCGCGTATTGCGGCGACGGTGCGTCGCCGCAACAGAATTAACACAGGGCTATGCAGCCCTGCGCTCTTTCCGGAGGTGTTCCGGAGGTGTCCTGAACACCTCCGGAAAGATCGCGCGTCATAAAGGGGGCGGGGCTTAGACAGAGCGGAATTTCCGCTCCGTCCAAAGCGCTGTGGTTCCGGACCGTGGAACCACAGCCTAAGTGTTTACAACGGTCCCTTAGTTTGTTTCAGTAGGCTCCACAATCTTGGGGAAGTCTGCTGACTTGACAGATGTCCAGAAGGCAGTCATTGACACACTCCACAAAACGCTAAAGAAACTGACCGATCACAGAGTGTGGTATCCAAGCATCTTAATGGAAAGTTGAATGGAAGGAAAAAGTGTGGTACAAAATGGTGCACAAGCAACCAGGATAACCTCAGCCTTAAAAGGAATGCTAAGAAAAGGTCATTGAAAAATCTAGGGAAGATTTACAATGTGTAAACTGCTGCTGGAGACATTGCTTCTTGCTTCAAGAGCCATCACACACACAGACGTATCCAGGACATAGGCTACAAGTGTCGCATTCATTGTGTCAAGCCACTCATGACCAATAGACAGCGCCAGAAGCGTCTTACTTGGGTCAAGGAGAAAAAGAACTGGACTGTTGCTCAGTGGTCCAAGGTGTTGTTTTCAGATGAAAGTAAATTTCGCATTTCATTTGGAAATCAAGGTCCCAGAGTCTGGTGGGAGAGTGGAGAGACACACAATCCAAGCTGCTTGAGGTCTAGTGTCAAGTTTCCAAAATAAGTGATGGTTTGGGGAGCCATGCCATCTGCTGCTGTAGGTCCACTGTGTTTTATCAAGACCAAAATCAGCAGAGCCGTCTATCAGGAAATTTTAGAGCACTTCTTGCTCCCCTCTGCCGACAAGCTTTTTTGTAGATGGAAATTTCATTCACCAGCAGAACTTGGCACCTGTCAACACTGCCAAAAGTACCAACACCTGGTTTAAAAATAACAGTATCACTGTACTTGATTGGCCAGCAAACCTACCTGACTTTAACCCCATAGAGAATCTATGGGATATTGTCAAGAGGAAGATGAGAACCAGACCCAACAATGCAGATGAGATAATGACTTTTGATTTTTCATTGGTTGCACAGTAGGCCATATTCATCAACAATAGCAGTAATAAACACTTGAAATAGATCACTCTGTTTGAAATGAGTAAATATAATATATGAGGTTCACTTTTTCTATTGAACAACTGAAATAAATTAACTTTTTGATGATATTCTAATTTTGTGAGAAGCACTTGTATATACAAGTATACTTGGGTACTGCCATTATTAGGGCAGGAGTCCTGCATTTGGGGCACGACAGGACATTAGGAATTAAACTACTCCACCTATCCCCTTCCTCCTATGCCGCCTTATAAAGGTGATCGCCATAGAAATGGGCGACATCTCCCAATTTTTAAATAATTGCACTTATTTTGTCGTGAGCAAAAGCATTTCTATGTCAATATATGTTCTGTTGGTGTTTGAAGTTTTTTTTATCTTTTAAATATTAAAAGTTAAGTTTTATGGTTTCCCATGCTATTTAGAATTACTGATCTTGGGGAATTGGTCCAGAATGGCCACCATATTAGCTATATTTTGCTTAAATCACTCATCTTCACCTCCATTTGAATTAAAGGCATTGTCAGTTCAAAGCCAATAAGTCTTTAGTCACTCTGTCTGACTGCAGACTTATGAATCCTCCCAGCTCACGCACAGTGCTGCGGGGATTCGCTGGATTCAGACCAGGGACCAGATGGCATGCATGCATTATACATACTTCCATCCAGTGGGTGCGGTCTCTCTCTCCATACACTTGTATAGAACAAGGCCAAGCCCTCTAGTCTGCCATGCCCACTGGTCTGCTGCTCACTAGATGGGGTAGATGGGGCAAGGCCTCTCTCATTGCAAGTGTATTGCAATTGAGGCCACATCCACTGTCAGGTAGTGTGAGGGATCTCACAGGAGAAGAGGGGGTCGACTTCGTTCAACTCGGGGAGAGGGGAGAGAAGGACCTAGCAGGGGTCGGCTCTCTGGCGCCACCACTTGCCCCAGGTCAGTCAGGGAACTGAGGCTTCCCTTTTAGGTACGAGTTAGTGAGGTGCTCCCTGTGAGGGGGGATATATATCACCAGGTTTATATATAAACCTCCCGGCTGTCACTGCAAGAGTTCCTCACAAAATCAGTACGGTATTCTGCCACCAGTTCCTCGTTTGAAATAAGCCCTGTCAGACAACAGGCTTATATTCGGTCAGGAACCAACTGGGTAGTGTATCATATAACCAACCGAACGTGCGGATGTGGAGATTCGTGGATCGAGATAAAAGAGCAGCCCAAGATTAATTTTATATTTAATAGCCTAAAAGGCGCATTAGAAATATACAAGCATATATTTACAGAACAATATACAGATAATAAAACAACAGAAAAAGGAGACTCAAACGTAGAGTGCTAAAAGTGGAATATAATTATATATAGTAGGTCAAAATATAAGTAAAAATTAAGATAAAATTACCACATTAATAAAGCACCACTATGAAGATTGGACCAAATAAAAATGGACAATCGCAAGAAACCAACAAAAATCAAGCAACTCAGAAAAAAAAGACGAGTCCAAATTTTATTTTATAAATATAAAATTTCAAATTTTATTAGTATATCAGGATAAAAAATGGTATGTGATCACAATTTACATAAAAAACAATACACATCTGTATGCAAGAAAGAAATGGGGCCCAACAAACCAAAATATCAAGAGATGTGGATATCTCAAAAAATTGCCTGGACATACAGAAATTTATCGACAAATGTGTGTGATACCAACTGTAACAATATATATATATGAATATATAAAAACCTATATACCAATATCTGTGCTGGTAAAAACTTCTATTTGAATAAAGTGCAAAAGTAGTACTAAATGAAAAAAAAAATTGTGAAAAATGTGTTAAAAAGTACCCCACATATTATAAATATAAGCAAATACACAATTGTATATAGGTTTTTATATATTCATATATATATATATCTTGTTACAGTTGGTATCACACATTTGTCGATAAATTTCTGTATATCCTGGTAATTTTTTGAGATATCCACATCTCTTGATATTTTGGTTTGTTGGGCCCTATTTCTTTCTTGCATACAGACATGTATTGTTTTTTATGTAAATTGTGATCACATACCATTTTTTAACCTGATATACTAATAAAATTTGAAATTTCATATTTATAAAAAAAATTATAGACTCTAGTCCTTTTTTTCTGAGTTGCTTGATTTTTGTTGGTTTCTTCCGATTGTCCATTGATTAGAACAATATACAGGTATACAGTCAGGAGTGTAGTACAAAGGATAGGATATAGATAGGTTGCAATTACCATGTAATGTAGCATGTGACCACAGGGAGGTGCTGATGGATCACAGGTCCAAATCTTATTTACATGTGAAAAGGTAACCGTGTGCACAGCCAAAGAGAGAGGTGCCCGAATAGGTTCCCACACCGTAACTAAATATGAAATGAACTCGGCACTCAACTTATGTGTATGAGATATAAGGTTTTTATTCACAGTAGTAGCGAAACGTTTCGGTCCTATATCATGGACCTTCATCAGTCACACAAACTACTGCATAAAGGGTTAATCCACAATGGGAAAAGGTCTGGTGCCACTCAGACTTGCGGTGGACACCGCGTCCCATGCAGAGATCACATTCACCGCTGGACTTTATCCCACAGGATATCGGCTCAAATAGAGACATTTGGCTTCATTCTTATCAACCACCACTGGCTGCATCCAGCTTCTCCTTTTCCCATTGTGGATTAACCCTTTATGCAGTAGTTTGTGTGACTGATGAAGGTCCATGATATAGGACCGAAACGTTTCGCTACTACTGTGAATAAAAACCTTATATCTCATACACATAAGTTGAGTGCCGAGTTCATTTCATATCAAATCTTAGTTACAGTCTTTCCTGGCTCTGTCTGATAATGGTCCTCTGGCCAGAAGAAAACTGAGCTCCAAGTGAGGAGCTGACACTTATCTCCTTGGCTGCTCCTCCCATACTCTGTGCCCACCCTTGGCCTTGTGCAGCCTCTCTCCTCCCATCTCTGAGAGTATGATTTCCACTCCAGAACCGTGAATGGCCCACAACTTTCCGCCCGAAGCTCTGAATGGAATGGCAGCAACGCCACTGGATTTGGCTGGATTTTATCTGCACATTAAGTTCAAATATGCCTATCATATGTAATTCCTGGTGGCTAAGCTTTATAACTCCATAGCACAGAGTGCTACAATTGGCTGCCGGGCACGGGCATATGGGGGAAGGACCGCTGATTTGGATGATGTGCTCAGCTAGGCTCAGAGATATTACATTCTGTTATTATACGTAATTTTCCAGATTCAATACCTCATAGCCTTGCTGTGATTTGTTGTACGATTAGGTATATCCATGTGTTTCAAGTCACACAAAAGGGTTCAGTTTGCCTGTGGCTTGCAGGGGACTTTGCACCTTTGTGTTATGAGCTTCAAAGGCTTGTTCTTGGTTTTTAATTAAAGATAAACACTGCATGGCTTTTTTATGGACTTGGGGAATGCAAAGGTGAGGCACATTTCAGGAGGGGATAGATCTGCAACTAATCCCTCACAGTGAACATAAACCGAGACTAATATTAAAGGGATAAGCCAGGAAAAGAAACTTGGCCCCTAGAAAAACCACTCCAACAATATCATATTAAAAGAAGGAGGAGAAATAGGAGTGTTTAAAAAGGATAAATGCACAATCTTCATTCATGTAATAGAAAAAAGCATAGACAAACCACATCCATATAAAGTGCAACAACTAAGGACACCACTAGATGGCATCCAGTACCAAATCAGTAATAGTAATCACATATAAATAATGTGGGAAGAGGAAAAGTCCTTAATTATATGAACCCAAACTATCAAAGCACATATTGCCTCATCTACATATTAAGAACAGTGACTCAATTCCCTATTTAAGTTATATATAAGGGACAATTGCTAGGAACGTAATATAATGTTTATGTTCATATAAGCCTGGTACCTGTCTGTGCATCAATGTACCAAAAATGTGCCCAAAAAGAATACAGCACAAAAATTTGGACACAATTCTCTTACCCAGTAATGGAGTCCACAGAATTGAAATTGCACAACCCCCGACGCATGTTTCACTGCATTTCCGCATGCTTTCCCTCACAGGTAGCATGTGTAACTCATACATACCTTCCGTTCTCAGATTTGAAGCTGGTGAATCCCCAAAGCATACAGTTTGTGCGCTGGGGGGATTCATAAGTCTGCATTCCCACAAAGTGACTGCAGGCTTATCGATTTTGACAGGACAACCCCTTTAATATTGAATTACAAAATATCTGAATAGAAGTTTGAAAATATACAAGAAATGCACATTCTGCAGAAAAAGTCCCATTTAGATCCATATAAACTTTTTAACAAATTTGAACTCTATGAGCATACATTTAATTTGTTTTTAGATAACAAAAGGGTATCTGTGATTAAAAACCCAAATCTAAAGATGTAGCAGGTGGTAACAAACGTTTGCTGCATCAAATGACTGTTCGCTCTGAGGCACGATATGCTTTGCTATTTGTGTAGTATGGTAACCCTATTGCAATGTAAATAATGTAGGCATGCTATAATAATGCATAGCATGCCAAGTAGGTAGTGTTAAGACCTGACACATCTATGTTAGCAAGAATAAAGAACAACTACAAAAATGACATCAAAGGTGCTCAAACAACTAAAATAGTTGTTGGCTGAACACTTATTTGATTGACAGCCATACCTGTCAACTCCCAGTAGAAGCAAAGGATAGGGCATTGAAAGTCAACATGCCCAATATTATCTTATGGGAGCCCCTCATACATATAAAATATTGTGCTAAGCCGAATACACAAAAGCAATTTTGGCCAGTATTTTGTTAATATAGGTCTTTTCCATTTCTTTTTGATCTGGCACATCCATGCTTTACATGGACAGTGTTTTTCTTTCAAAGCAGAATGTAAAATGTTTGACACTTGACAATGCTGCAAAATCATAGATTCCCACATACAACAGAAGGAAACCTTGCTTGTATTTATAAAATTCTTCTATTCAAAAGCATTTATAAAAAGCTGACAAAAGTGTTTAGCAAAAGGTAACTGCATACTTGAAAGCTCCCATTTTTCTTCTTCTTCATGTGTGTCACTATTCTAGAAGATGACTAATCTGCCAGTCCTTACACACTGAATACATACTGTACCATTTTCTATTATCTGTATAGTATTATAAAAATGTCTTTTAGGCTAGTTTCACATTAGCGTCGGTGTGAACTGCGCATCGTGCGCAATTTAAAACGCATTCAAAAACACATGCAAGCGTATGCAAGCGCATGTTTTTTTTAACGCATCAATGTACGCATAACGACAAAAAAACGCAGCGTTTGCATGCATTATCAAGTGTTTTTGCATGCATTTGCATATTTTAGGCGCATGTTTTCTCAAAATGTCACATTTCACAGGAGGAAAATCCTTGAAACAGACTCCACCAATGGGACACCAGTGGGCGAGTGTCATGGGTAGAGTTGAGCGAAACAGGTCGGTCAGATTCAAAAGTCGCCGACTTTCGACAAAGTCGGGTTTCATTGGCCGAAACACGAACATAGCGTGTAGTCGGCCATGCGGTCGTCGACCAGAGCGCCAAAGTCGATTTTCCCATAATGCTTGCAGGCGCCTTTTTTCAGCCAATGAGCAAGGACGTACACTGTGGGCAACGAGATGACGTGCAGCGTCCATCACCATCTTAGAGAAGGGCATTGCAGTGATTCGCTTGCTTTGTGGGCGTCATAGTGTCTATAAAAGCCCTGACCGCCGACCTCCATTTTACTTCTGCGGATCTTAACAGTAGGGAGAGGTTGCTGCTGCTTTTTATCAGTAGGGAGAGAGTTAGGGCTGGAAAGAGAAGTTCTTCTGTGCTTGTGCTGATAGCAATTGTGCTGTACAGTTAGTGTGCAGTGACAGGGGAGGATTTTCTTGTGTGCAGCAGCG
>JARQOD010000005.1:288410050-288454818 GCA_033576555.1 Oophaga sylvatica | reverse complement strand
GGGGTTTGATTTACTATTTATATCGGGTTTTTATGAATGTCACACGCTAAAAGATGCTTTTTATTACAAAAAATCTTTTTTGCATCATCACATTTTGAAAGCTATTATTTTTTCTTATTTTGGCCCACAGAGTCATGTGAGGTCTTATTTTTTGCGGGACGAGTTGACATTTTTATTGGTACCATTTTTGGGCACATGACTTTTTTGATCGTTTTTTATTATGATTTTTGGAAGGCAGAATGAACAAAAACCAGCAATTCATGAATTTCCTTTGGGGGGCCTTTATACCGTTCAGCGTGTGGTAAAATTGATAAAGCAGTTTTATTCTTCGGATCAGTACGATTACCGCGATACCTCATTTATATCATTTTTTTATGTTTTGGCGCTTTTATACAATAAAAACGATTATATATAAAAAATAATTATTTTTGCATCGCTTTATTCTGCGAGCTATAACTTTTTGATTTTTTTCGCTGATGATGCTGTATTGCAGCTCGTTTTATTTGCAGGACAGGATGACGTTTTCAGCGGTACCATGTTTATTTATATTCGTCTTTTTGATCGCGTGTTATTTCACTTTTTGTTCGGCGGTATGATGATAAATCATTGTTTTTTAGCCTTGTTTTATTAAGGGGTTCACTAAAGGGGTTAGCTAATGGGACAGCTTTATAGGGCAGGTCGTTACGGACGCAGCGATACTAAATATGTGTACTTTTATTGGTTTTTTTTTTATTTACATGAAGAAAGGAATTTATTGGGGAATATTTTTTTTTCTTTATTTACAAATTTTTTTTACACGTTATTTTTATTTTTTTGACTTTTTTACTTTGTCCCAAGGTGGGACATAACTGTATAGTGTCTGATTGCCGATCTGACACTGTGCACAGCACTCTGTCAGATCGGCGATGAGAAAAACAGTGCAGGAGGATTTCTCAGCGCCTACTCTCACCAGGCACTGAGGAAGCCCCCTCCCTGCAGGACTCGGGAGGACCTCACGGCCATCGTGGATCCGGGGATGCAGAGAGGAGGGTCCCTCGGAACAGCGGGATACATCTCGCTATTCTGAAGGTCTCAGGGAAACACGCAGGGAGCCCCCTCCCTGTGCAATGCTTCCCTGTGCCCCCGGTACAATACGATCATCTTTGATCGCACTGTGCCAGGGGTTAATGTGCCGGGAGCGGTCCATGCATAACAAGAACGTTAAGGTGCTTCAGTGCGATATAGTAAGAGTAAACAGCCAGAGTTACCTACAAGAAATGTGCTGCCAGGATCCCTACATACGTTTTGGCATAAGCCTTCTTCCAGGGGCGTGTATAATGCTAGACAGGAAACTGCGCTTATTTATATGCCTTTAATCCAATAAGATGTATAAGAAGTAATTAACCCAGGTGAATGTAACGGCACATGCGCAGTTACTCACATCGCTCGGTCACATTCACCGAGGCGTCACCATGGAGACAGCTGAGAACGCTGAACGCCTCACGCAAGCACGTGGGCGCCAGTGAAACAGAGCCGCTCAATGGAGACAGACGCCGTAGTGAATGTAAGCCAGCGATAAGGAAAACCACGCATGCTTAAACTAGAAACTAAACAATGTGTGAGGTGAGAATGGTAAATATACACGGGTGAGAATAATGAAAAATACTTATGAAGAATATAGTGAAAATAATAAATAATTCTAATTAATATAAATAATTAATGCCAAAAATAAATAAATAATCATATATAAAATAAAGAGGATGTGCAAAAATATGATAAATAATAAATTAATAAATAAATAATAAGCACAGAATAAAAATAAATATGAATAAATATAAATGTTAACAATAATAAAATAATAAAATTATATTGTGCGTATTTGTATACATGATTATATATAGTGAATAATTCCTAATCATATATATACATATAAATAATAAAGAAAAGACATGGAAATTAATAATGAAATAAATAGTGAATTAAATAACAACTACAATAAATTAATAATAAAATAAATAGTGAAATAGATAAATGTTACATTTATATCAAATAATTACATTTATATCAAATAATTTATAATATATATATACAATAAATCTCATATGACAGTAGTATAATTTATCCAGTCCAATAAATTATATCCAAAGTATGTTGAATAGATGCAGAGTCCAGTATATAAAGTCAAATGTTCATAATTGAGAATTCATATAGTTGAAGACATCTGTCTTGGGTATAGACAAGCGGCAAGATGAAAAACTAAAACTAAAAAATAAGTTAATATACAGATTGGTATTAAAATATTAAAAATTATCAAAAATAGTTTATATATATAAAAGAAATAATTGTGAAATATGCATAAAGAACCGATGATCAGAGAAAACTGGAATAGCTTAAGTTCTCATTGAGTCCAAGAGGATGCAGGGTGCGTAGGGTCCAAATCCATCTGGCTTCTTTTTGCGCCAGACGGCGACTCACATTGCCTCCCCACATGTCAGTAACCACACGATCTATACCAATAACACGTAAGCTATTCCAGTTTTCTCTGATCATAGATTCTTTATGCATATTGCACAATTATTTCTTTTATACTACTTGATTGTTAGTAAGAATAGATATCCAAACTGTGTTTGGTTTTATTTCTATGCCAATGGTAAACAAAGACATGTTTTGCAGGTATAATTATGGTCATTGTATAACCTAGTGAAATGGAACATTACTCACTAGAGATAAGCAACTTTGCCTCCGGAAGGGTCGAGTCGGGTTTCGGACCATCCGACTTTCCCAAAAGTCGAGTCGAACGAAGTCGGCAGACTATCGGAAAAATGGGACTTTAGTAAGGGCAGTTTCAGTAGAGTGTGAAGAGCGGAAACCAGATTGTAAAGGTTGAGAAGAGAGTTATCTGAGAGATAATGGATTAGACTGTAGTGAACCAAGCCTTCCAGGAGTTTAGAGATGAAAGGAAGATTAGAGACCTGTCTGTCGTTAGCAGCGAAGTTCTGGTTCAGGGATGGCTTTTTGCATAAAGGGGTTAAGATGGAAAGTTTGCATGAAGAGGGAAAGATACCCAAAGAAAGAGTGAAGATAAATATTATAGTTAGATGGGTAGTGACACCTGGGGAGAATGACTGAAGGAGATGTGTGGGAATAGGGTGACTTGCAGGCTGCAGGAGGAAAATAAGTGAGGAGTCTTGTCACTTCTTCTTCTGTGAAAGGCTTGAAGATGGAAAGTGAACTAGAGGTACAGGAAGGAAGGGATCCAGGCTCTGAGGTTATTGTGCAAAAATGTATTGACAGATATGATTGATTTTTTGTAGGAATTAAGTGGTCAGATCATCAGCACTTAGGTTGGTGATGGGGATCTGCACTTTAGGGCTCAGGAGGGAGTGGAAGTTTCCAAAGTTGTTTTGTATTGTTGGCTACAGATGTGATGATGGTGGTAAAGTAGAATTGTTTAGCCAAATGGAGAGCAGAGTTATAGGTTTTGAGCATGAATTTATAGTGAGTGAAGTGTTCTACTGAAAGTGATTTTCTCCACAGATGTTCGGCACACCTTGAGCAGCGCTGGAGAAAATGTGTTTGCAGCATGTGCCAGGGCTGCAATCTATGCCCAATTGTCTTGCGTGCAGCATGTGCTGCTTCATCGAGTGTGCTCTGCAATGTATTGTTATAAGGTGACAATGCTGAGTGTGTACAGGCAAGGGAGGATATGGAGCTAAAGATATCTGTAGATTGTCCATAAGCTGCTGGGTATTGATGGCACGTAGATTTCTGTGGTGGGTAAGTAGGGTGTCTTGAGTATTGAGGCAGTTCTTGAAAGAGAAGGAAAGAATGTTATGGTCAGAGAATGGGAGAGGGTAGTTAGTAAAGTCATGCAGTGGGCAGAGTCATAACAAGATCAGGTTCAGAGTATTCCTGTCTTCATATGTAGGAGAGTTAGTAAGCTGAGAAATGCCAAAGTAGTAAGTTAGAGAGAGAAACTGAGAGGCATATGGGAAGAGTGACTCATCAATGGGGATGTTAAAAGCCTCCATGATGACAGTGGAAATATCACAGTATAGGAAGCTTGGAATCCAAGTGGCAAATTGATCCAGAAACTGACATGAGGAGCCTGGAGGGCGATACACAACCACCACTAACAGGGAGAAGGGTTTGAAGAATCTAACAGTGTGGATTTCGAAGGAAGGAAACATAAGTGAGGGAAACGGGGATGACCTGGAAAGCACATTGTGATGAAAGATACAGACCAACACCTTCACCTTTTCTGCTCTCAGGTCTGGGAGTATATGAATATTGTAGGTCACCATACGAAAAAGCAGCAACAGCGGTGGTGTCTGACTGCTGTATCAACGTTTCAGTTAAAGTCAGAAGGTTAAGGGAATTTGACAAGAAGAAATCTTGGATGTAGAGGAGTTTATTGCACGCTGACCATTAGTTCCAAAGGACACAATTAAAATAGACAGGGGAAGGCATGCATTGAATGTTTTTCTAAGATTGGCAGGGTTTCTATGTGCTGCAGGATGAGAGATAGATATAGTAGTGTATGGAGGACCAGAGTTGGGAGAGATGTCGCCAGCAACTAAGAGAAGGGATAGAAGAGAAAGAGCAGATGGTTGAATGATTTGCGTGAGTGTTTTGTGAACTGTATGGTGATATTGGATGGTTTTGCGTGATTGAGAAATGTCAATAAAGGCTCAGAGTGGTACATGGGAGAGAGGAGGAGAAAGGGGATGAGGTGTAGAATGTGTCAAAGGGTGGTAGAGGTGAAAGGAAACAGCAGCGAGAACTTATATGAAGCAAAGAGATATAGAAATTAGAAAAGCGTGTTTGTTTGAATATCTGTTATAGCTTACCTGTCTGCTGCCCTGTCTGGTTGCCATGTTTGACTGGCAAGGCACTTTGAAAATTTTGCACATAGAATAACTTTCAGGTGCTCTCTTTAAGCCAGATCTGGATGAATTGGATGTGTGTGCTGGGATGTAGGACCAGTTTGTCTTGTGAATAAGCAATTAGCAAGAGACCATAGCAGGCATTGCTATGCAAGATATATAAACATCCATACTGACAAGACACAGGCCACAAATCAAGTGAAAGAAAACAGAATATTTAGAATCAAACATAGGAACAATTAGTAATTTGCAGACTTAACAGAAGTGAATCATGTATCTTAGTGAATAATACCTTCTGGTCACTTCTGGGAGATTTCTGGTATATTTCTGTTATACACTTTGAAAACTGCACTAAGAGCCCATGGTCAGAGACCAGACTCTCTTTTTTAAACCTTTTAAATAATTACTCATGAAAGAAGCCAGGTGTGAATAGCCATGAAATTACCCATGAAAAAAGCCTGGTGTGTTATCAACACAGCAGTGAATTGAATAGGAAGTAGCCATACCAGCATAAACAGAGACACATTCTTGAATGGGGTTCAATGAATATGCAGAGTATTGCACACGGGGAACATACCTGCGGATGGAGCAGATGGATTGTCAGATCAGGAGTGTTGTCAATATTGAGTAATATATATCATGAGATTACATTTCTGAATTATTTCTGTTATATACTTCTGTGATGTAGTTACTATATCTGTGATTGGCTTGCTGTTATTCTGGTTTCAGTTTCTGCCTAGTAACAATGATGTAATGGGGAGGAGGAGACTAGGCAGGAGCTGGAAGTCCTGGGTAAGGGGAGCAGGAGAGAGGAACGAAAATAAAGTATGGCTGTTTAAACCTACCATCCAGCATCTCTGTGTGGCCTTCTGGAGTTCCTTTCATCTGCACAACAACACCACAACTGGCGACGAGGAAGCGTTCATCATCAGCTAAAGGTATTTCAGCTCTACAACAATGGCCTGTTTACCTGCCTTCCCTGCTTTTGATGTGCATCAGTCCCCAGCTAGCCTAGCAGCATGTTGGGAGAAATGGCTGAAGCGTTTTGATATATTCCTACAAGCCATGAACATATCAGATGATACCAGGAAGAAAGCCATGCTATTACATTATGCAGGGGAACAAGTCTATGATATCTTCACTACTCTGCCTAATACAGGAGAAGATAAAGACTATGAGCTCAGTAAGGCAGCATTCTCCCCACACAGAAATGCAGCATTTGAAATCTTCAAGTTTAGACAATTAAAGCAGTGAGCAACAGAAAGCATTGATGAATATCATGTCCGACTACGGCACCTTGCAGCTTACTGTGAATTTACAGATGTCGACAAAGAGATCCAAATGCAGATCTTACAAGGCTGCATCTCCTCTAAGTTACGGAGACAAGCACTCAGAGATCCCACCATGACTTTAGCAAAACTGCTTGAAACAGCACGTGTAAATGATACCGCCGAAAAACAAGCTAAACTCATAGAGAACATTGAGTGCGAGGCGGAAGCACCATCTTGTATAGCAAAGCTGACACAGAGACCGCCTGTGCCTCGTATGCAGGGGGCAACTTGCTACAACTGCGGAGGGTCGTATCCTCACCAGAATGTCTGCCCAGCAAAAGGGGGGACCTGCCATAATTGTGGAAAACAAAACCATTTTGCAAAAGTGTGTAGATCCAAACCACAATCCCCTCATTCCACAGTACAACCCAGGTCACAGAAAATCCAAACGCTGCAGCTTACTGACGAGCCTCACAGTACTTATCTATTCTCAGTGACTGCAGAGGGATCTCAAACACTGCACGCACTTACCAGTCCAAGGCGACTTATCCTGATAAATGGTAGTCCGGTGGAAGCCCTAGAAGACACGGGGGCATCAGTAAACGTCATCAGCCGTGCAGTCTATAGCCAACTCACGAACAGACCTGCTCTACAAAGCACTAGCCTAAAGATTCTTCCTTATGGTTCAGCATCTGCACTACCCCTGTGTGGCAAATTTCAGTCAGAACTTGCAGCTGACGGGAAGTCCATCACCGACACTGTATATGTAGTAGAGTGCTCCGCAGACACGCTTCTCAGCTGCAGGAGTGCTATATCTCTGGGTCTGGTCAACCTGGTCAATAGCGTCACAGGTCCTTCGGCCCAACACATCATGCAGAGATACCCCAATCTCTATAAAGGTCTCGGTAAGCTAAAAGACGTTCAAATAAAATTGCATATTGACCAGTCAATACAGCCGTCTGTTCAACCTCACAGGCGCATCCCATTTCATGTCCGCAAACTTGTGGAGCAAGAACTGCAGGATCTGGAAGCGTCTGATGTTGTTGAACGAGTTGAAGGCCCGACTCCTTGGGTATCGCCCATTGTTGTTGCACCAAAACCAAAGCAGCCTGGTAAAATCCGGCTATGTGTGGATATGCGGCATGCCAATTTGGCTATTCAAAGAGAAAGGCACATCACGCCCACTATTGATGACATTATCACAGACCTGAATGGTGCAAAAGTATTTTCTAAAATTGATTTAAAATCAGGTTATCATCAACTTGAGTTGCATCCAGATTCCAGGTACATTACAACTTTTAGTACCCATGTGGGCTTACGACGATTCAAGAGGTTGAACTTTGGTATCTCATCTGCGGCAGAAATATTTCAGAACGTTATCAGTCAGGTTCTATCTGGAATAGCA
This sequence comes from Oophaga sylvatica, assembly GCA_033576555.1. Lineage (NCBI taxonomy): Eukaryota > Metazoa > Chordata > Amphibia > Anura > Dendrobatidae > Oophaga > Oophaga sylvatica. The sequence goes on along the minus strand of JARQOD010000005.1, from coordinate 288,447,277 downwards.
GGAGTTCTAAACGTCAGTGATGACATTCTTATATATGGTACAACCCAAGAGGAGCATGACAGTCACTTAGAGCAAGTGTTTCAGAGACTGCAAGCCTGCAATCTAACTGTCAATCCGTCAAAATGTGAGTTTAACCAAAAGTCATTAAGCTTCTTTGGATATATCTTTTCGGAGCAAGGAGTTTCAGCAGATCCTCAGAAAGTTGCTGCCATAAAGTCAGCTAGCCAACCTCAAAATGTGTCAGAGGTTCGCAGTTTTCTAGGACTAGTCACGTACTGTGGGCGATTTATGCCTGATCTGGCCATGATCTCCGAACCCCTGCGACTACTCACGAAAAAAGACACTCCTTGGACATGGACTACTGAACACCAAGCAGCATTCGATTCCATGAAGTCCGGTCTGACTGGCGACACCGTCATGGCCTATTTTGACCCTCTAAAGTCCACAGAGCTGATCGTGGACGCTAGTCCGGTGGGCCTGGGTGCAATTCTCACACAGGTGTCCAAAGAAGGCAAGGTTTCTACCATTTCCTATGCAAGCAAAGCCTTAACAGAGACAGAACAACGCTATTCACAAACTGAAAGGGAAGCTCTTGCGGTTGTGTGGGGATGCCTTCATTTTCATCTGTACCTTATGGGACATAAATTCACAGTGATAAGCGGCCACAAACCGCTCATTCCGCTTTTCAACAAACATTCTTCAAAGCCTCCCCCACGACTTGAACGCTGGTTGCTCCGCCTACAGAACTACCAGTTTCGGTTGAGATACGAGGCAGGAGCTGGTAATCCGGCTGACTACTTTTCGAGACACCCAACACCACAAACTACCAAGGACGACATCCCAGCAACTATCCTTGCAGAGGAACATATCAATTTTATTGTTGCACATTCTGTGCCAAAAGCTATGACTATGGAGGAAATACAACAAACGGTGGATTCCGATCACCAACTTCAGTTAGTTATAGAGACTGTTCGATCTAAAAATTGGAGCAATTTTCTTGCTGAAGCCCGCCTCCAAACACCGGATCAAACAACCTACTTGACAGCCTTCTTTAATGCACGACATGATCTCTCCGTGTCTGATTCAAATCTACTGTTGCGTAACAATCGGTTGGTGATACCCCAGAAACTTCAAAGCAGAGTACTGGATCTGGCCCACGAGGCTCATCAAGGGGTGGTGAAAACAAAGCAATTACTGAGAGAGAAAGTCTGGTTTCCAGGACTAGACAAAAAAGTAGAGGCACTCATTGAAAATTGCATACCTTGCCAAGCAACTACAATTGACCATAGACGCGCACCCTTACAAATGACACCCCTGCCAGAGGGCCCGTGGTCTGCTGTTAGTGTTGATTTCTGTGTTTTACCGGATCACTCCTATCTGCTGGTTGTCATGGATGACTATTCGAGGTTCCCAGTCATTGAACATGTTTCGACAACCTCTGCCAGGGCTGTTATACCAAAATTAGACAAGATCTTCTCGGCATATGGCATACCGAAACAGTGAAGTCTGACAATGGACCACCTTTTAATAGCACAGACTTTCGATCATTCGCAACCTATCTTGGTTTCACTCACAGGAAAATAACTCCTTACTGGCCTCAGTCCAATGGTGAAGTGGAACGGTTCATGCAATCAATCAACAAAACTTTGAGGATCGCTACCATGGAGCACAAGGACTTACAGCAAGATTACACAGATTTCTTAGACAGTACAGAGCTACACCCCATTCTACTACTGGGATACCACCTGCCACTACGCTGTTCAACAGGCCTATGCGTGTCAAACTCCCGAGCGTTCCGCAGAGCCCTGTTCAAACCCCAATTGCTACTAAGGATGCCATATCCAAACAGAAGATGAAGAGGTATGCAGATAAGAGCAGTCATCGTTGCAAGCCACCGGAAGTATTGGTGGGAGATTGGGTCCTGGTAAAAAGGCTAAGACCTAGAGACAAGTTTGCATCACATACTATCCTGAACCCTTTCAGGTCACACAAGTCAAAGGCACCATGGTTACTGCTCAAGATCACGGTCGCCAGGTCACAAGGAACGTGTCCCATTTTAAAAAACTTTGCGACTATGTCCCAGAAACAGACGAGGCAGATAGCGATGACGTCCTGCCGGATCCCCAGAGCTCAGCAGTTCCAAGGGAGGATACCTCAGGGGACTCAGAAAGTTCATCTGGGACTGTGATGTCTCACCGCTATCCAGCGAGGGCAAATCGTAGACCGCCAGCCCACCTCTTGGACTATGTTCTGCAGTAAAAAAAAAAAAAAAATCCTTCGTACTAATGTGAACTTTTGGACCGTTATCCAGTTATAATGTTGTTTTGTTTGGTGAGAAGAGGAGAGATGTGATGTAGTTACTATATCTGTGATTGGCTTGCTGTTATTCTGGTTTCAGTTTCTGCCTAGTAACAATGATGTAATGGGGAGGAGGAGACTAGGCAGGAGCTGGAAGTCCTGGGTAAGGGGAGCAGGAGAGAGGAACGAAAATAAAGTATGGCTGTTTAAACCTATCATCCAGCATCTCTGTGTGGCCTTCTGGAGTTCCCTTCATCTGCACAACAACACCACAGGGAACATACCTGCGGATGGAGCAGATGGATTGTCAGATCAGGAGTGTTGTCAATATTGAGTAATATATATCATGAGATTACATTTCTGAATTATTTCTGTTATATACTTCAGCAGGGCCGTATTTGCCACTAGGCACTGGAGAGCACGTGCCTAGGGTGCCGGGCTGCAGGGGACGGCACCAAAACAGGGAAGAAATTTATTTTTTAATCTCCACTCCGTTAGACAATCCAGGAAATCTGTTGTCTTTTCGGAGAAGTGGAGAGGGGCAGCGGTGCACCTCTATATTCACCTTGATGCAGGGAGCTGACTGACCCAGGAAGTAGTGGCATCTCAACTTCCGGGTGTCAGAGAGGGCCCTGCATCCCAGGTGCTGCAGCATCTGTGTATGTGAGGATGAGATCATCTCTCACTGCAGACATCACAGCAGCAGAGGACGAGGAAGACTACATGGGAGGAGGACACAGGAGCAGGTAAGCGCTCATAGAACTGAAGATGGGGAGGCTGGTGACAGGGGGGCTCCTGCTGTATACTGGTGAACAGGGAGGCTGTGACAGGGAGGTACTGCTGTATACTGGTGAACATTGGAGGCTGGTGACAGGGAAGGCTGCGCTGTATACTGGTAAACAGGGGAGGCTGGTGACAGGGGAGGCTGCTGCTGTATACTGGTGAACAGGGGAGGCTGGTGACAGAGGAGGCTGCTGCTGTATACTGGTGAACAGGGGAGGATGGTGACAGGGGAGGATATGTTGTATACTGGTGAACAAGGGAGGCTGGTGCTGCTACATACTGGTGAACAGGGAGTCTGGTGCTATGCAGGCTGGGGATTTGGGGGACGCTGAAGTTTAGAATGGGGATGAGGGGGCATATTCCTATAGAATAGTTTTTATTGGCGCTAAAAAGTGAAATCTACTTTATTTAATATGCAAATGAGGGTGTTTTGCAGCACTCTCGTATTTGTAAACTAAAGCTTGTCTTTATTGTCAGCGCTCCGTTAGAAAAAGTGAGTGCTGTCTAAAATCAGCTTGCGTGTCTGCGCTTACTCACTGAGGCTGGTTTCACACTTGTGTTTTTTTTCAAGTCAGCAAAATCAGGTGTTTCAGCCAAATCCTGATCCTTTCAGGATCTAGTTTTTTATCCATTCACTTTAATGGTGTCAGGAAGCAACCTGACACCATTAAAGTGAATGGGCAAAAACTGGATCCTGAAAGGATCAGGATTTGGCTGAAAAACCTGATTTTGCCTGATTTTAAAAAAAATGCAAGTGTGAATCCAGCGACACTGGATGAGTGCAGCAGCGCGCTCCAATGGTCAGTGTGGGTTCACACAATGTGGCTGCAGGCTCGCTCCGATGCTGGCTACCTGTCTGCTCTTGGCTTCCCTTTGAACACCTTCAGTAAACAGGAGGGGTGAATGAGTAGACAGCATGTCTCTATATCAATAGGCCTCTCATCACTGACGCAATGGTTAAGTCACCTATTTTAATTTCTTGATGAATTTGAAAAGCCGAAGGTGTTAAGAAAACGCTCAAAAGACTGAACCTGTGCGCAGCAAGTGAAGACGTTCATTCTATTAGTGTTTAATTAGCACTTTTTAAAGCGTTTTACAGAGAAGATCTGCCTTAAATAGATGTCGTGTGCACAGACTCAGTGTGTGACTACAGTAAAGGGCACAACCACAAAAAGTGCCTATGGCAGCATGAAGGCCAAATACAGCCCTGTACTTCAGAAACCTGCACTTAGAATAACTGCACTCAGAGCCCACAATGAAGTAGAGGTGCTTGATTTTCCCCCACAGTCCCCAGATCTCAACTCAATCAAACACTTGTGAGTAGAGTTGAAGAAAAAGTCGACCAGTATGCGCCAACTTTGGGAATGTGTATAAGAGACCTGGATCAGATTTCGGTTGACACATGCTTGAATATAATAGAGAGAACGTCCTGAAGGATTCAGACAGTGTTAACAGTCAAAGGTGGATTTACAAAATATTTACGAAATAATAAAAATTAAAATCTAGATTTTTAGGAGCAAAACAATAACAATGCAGTAAGATGTGACGGCTCAGCATAACTAATCATAGGCTAAATAGTTGCAAGTCAAATTTATGTATAAGATAGCTTTATTCCAACTCGGACAGAACATGACTGCTGGAACCAATCAGTGGCTACTGACTAGCTATAGCGGTCACCTGATTTCCTTTAGAAAAAAAGAAACCAGTACACTAGACAGGGACTACCACACCATGGAAGAGTGTCAGGGATCTAGTAGGTGAGTGTTTTTATTATTATTTTTTAACTACTATTTTTTTAAGCTAACAAATTGTGATGGACACCTCAGCAAAACAGATAACCGGTATAGATTGGTGAGCCTGCATGGATGAGCATAACATGGCATTTTTATCCCCATTATTTCCATTTACATTGAAGTTGCAGTGCAAATGTTTGACTGCTGCTTCTTTCTAAATGGTGAAAAAAGGGATAAAAGCTCACTGTTCTGCAGATCGGCATGAGTGACCGAGGTCGGACACCCACCACCAATGGGTGGATGAAATCTTATCTCCCTTTAAGTGCATTGATTTGTCAGATATTCATTACTATGAGTACCAATTTAGCAACAAATGTAAATATAAAATAGATGAAGAGATGAAGAGCAAATATTAGGATATACAAAAGTTCTATCAACGTTTAAATTACTATTTCAATCAGTACTATTTTATATTTTTAAGGTTGTTTCAAAGGGCATCATTTTTTCATGTTCATATTTTTCACACAATAAAGGAACATTTAGTTCTACTTAGTTGTGGCTTAGTTTTGCAGTTTTACATGGAAAATGTTTTAAAATTTAATAATCCTTCACAAAAGTGTGCAAAACCTCATTTAAAATAAAAAGAAAACATTTTTGCCAGATGATAACAATACAATAGCTTGCATCCAGCTGTTGTGCATTTAATCCTTCCTGAACTCTGATTTCTGCAAGCTGTTCATAATTTTCTGACTTTCTGTACTGGTCACCATGCTCTGTATAAATGTAATATGCATAATATCTGTTGGCATTGGTAGTCAACATTTCCTGTGCTGACTAACAAGTAGCTTATGATTGCTCAGCTCCAATATTACTGCTACTACAGACAAGAGAAAGGCATAAATTACTACAAATGTGAGAACTAGAGAACTACTTTGAACAGAGATTGTCCACTTTATCTTTATTTTAACAAGTTGCTAATTTTAACAAATCTGGTCACATTCTCCTCCATCAACAGCTATTTTAAGAACAGGATAGCTAGCTATGAACCTGTAATACTTATCTATTTGTAAGTGCCACAGTATAAACTTTATTTATATAAAGAAACTACTGTCAATCAATAGAAGGAGTGAAGAGGATTGGGAATACAGAACAGCAGTCTGTGAATTTTGCAGACTCAAAAGTTTACGTTCAGTCGTAGCTTGATATATTGCACAGTGAACCTGTAATTGTACTATGCATGAACCTGTAGCAACAACGAAGGAGCAATTGATCGTCAGTAGTTATAATATAACAATTTTTACTTGAGTTATATATAGAAGACAATAAATAACAATTATGACACAGAAGTACAATAGCAATGGGACGTAAAGACAGAAAACTAAAAAACAGACATAAACCCCAATAGGTAACTGGGCATATCAGAAATTTGTATAAATGATATACATGTACATGTAGGAGAATATATATAGCTGATATGTCCAGAGTTAGTATATCTAATATATCTAAATATATGTATCATTTGACAAATAGAAAATACTCTGTCACAGGTATATAGTAAAAAATGGTGATACCAAAAACCGACCTTGAAAAACTTCCAAAAGATTATATGAGACAATCAAATTGATAAGGTCACTGGTTTTATACTAAAGAAGGCACATAAATCATATATACATATAGGAATGAAATCAAATCGTGTAGAACATAATTCCCTCTAAAACTAAATTTTATTGATAATCGTAAAAACACCAACCCAGTGAAAAAAGGTTAAATACCAAAGATAACTATACTAATACCGTGGCCTATATACTCCTATATGATCCTACCTGACCGTGGGGGTTGGCACCACTAGAGATTCGACTTGGCGCCCCCACTCAGCTTTGGCTAGCCCTCACTGCCCTGTTGTGCCCTACACTATAGGTAGGAAAACAATATGTGGATAGGCAGGAGTGAAGTGAGTCTTTAAACTAGGCACACGTAAAATTAAAAAGACACTTGTACCCCTAGATAAAATGATGTACAATATATTTGGGAAATAATAATAAGTTCCGTAGGGCAAAAGAATATACCCATAATTGTCCTTATACCATATTATGAATTGGTCCCGTAGAGAAACTACTGGCCAAAGGTAAAAAGGACAAGTGGTAGACAACAATTAGAAAGATATCAGCATTAAATTATGCTGGTCATATAATAGAACATTCATAGAGCATGACATATTGTTGTCTTAGCGCCCCATATGTTTAATCCCATGAGGGGTAACTTATCGTGTCTTCAATAGCCCCGACGCGTTTCCCCGTCAATCTGAACGGTTCATCAGGAGGTCTTCAAAATGATACAGATCGGCTGCCATAATGGATGATGGTGCACCGCCGTATTGTCTCAGGTGGACTTAAATAACCACCCCTTGTCAATACCACGATTGGTCCGCCCACATAATTACGGGCACGTGTACCGGGTTAACCCATAGGCCACTCACCGCTTTATTAATATACGTCAGACGCCATCGCTTCCCACGATGTCCCAGCATGGTGTATAGGTCTCACCGATACTTCCGGGAACAGTCTGTGTCTCCGTCACTAAAGCGCACACGTCACTTCCGCCCTGGTCAGTCTCCGAATACTGATGTCATATCCGCCCTGCCCAGAATACTATTGCGTTCCACTTGGTGGAACGCAAATAGACAGGACGTAATGCGGCGTATATTATACATAATCTACCTGCAAACAGATTAAATGCTCAGACCAGTGGTCAGGCATATTGATTCAAAAAGCAGGTAAAATGATAGGCTTAAAAATCGGTGTCGAAACATATTGCTGCCATCTGACGGTATGGTACTAATTATACACATAGTCACCGATATATTTGGTAAACTCTGAAAGAAATTTTGTACAGATTTATTAGTAGCAGGAGAGTTGTATAAAGCTGTTGGCCGGGGCATAATAACTAATTGAAAGTATAAGAAAACCCCTATGTAGGGTGATAAAGATATCAAAACAACCTTCATAGGTTACGACATATGGCATGTCAATAGAATGGGTATGTAAATATAAACGATCGTCTCTCATCATAAGAACACAGGGTACCAGTCAAGTAAAATTATTCTTCTTTTTTAGATAAAGCATGCATATGATATATACTCATTTAGACCTTTTGGAGACAAGGACTGCAGCCTAAAAGTCCACTCAGCCTCACGTTTTAGGATGATTTTATCATGATCCCCCCCTCTTGCTTTGGGTTTGATTAATTCTATCATTGTAAAACTAATTTCTGATATGTGGCCTGAGTGGACACTATTCATGTGGCGAGATATGGGTGTGTCTTTTTTGTTCTTGATGTCATTACAATGCTCACCCACTCTTGTTCTTAATTCTCTTTTTGTTTTTCCAACGTAGTCCAGGGGGCAGGTACAGGTAGCTTTGTAAACCACCCCTGTGGATCTACAGTTGCCAAAGTCCCTAATGGTAAACCTTTTGCCGTTAGCCGAGCTACAGAATGTTTTAGTTTGATTCATCATATTGCATCTTGAACACTTTCCACATTTAAAAAATCCTAAAGTCTCCTGTCCAACCAAGTGTCTGTCCTTGAGGGTCTTTGATACAGGCTGTGGACAAGACGGTCCCCTATTGAACGTCCTCTCCTATATGTGATACTCGGTCTTGAGGGTAAGAATTTACTCACATTGGGGTCTGCTGTAAGAATTCCCCAATGTTTTTTTAGAATATGGTATACCCTTTCAGATTGTCCATCGTATGTCCCGATCAGTCTTACATGTTGTTCCTTATCATCCTCCCCCCTTGTGTTATTAAGAAGCGTCTCCCTATTGGACGCAAGGGCAAAATTGAGAGGTCCATCCAGGACATCCTCAGGGTAACCTCTCCTCTTAAACCTGTCATACAGTTCCCTGGATTGTCTTTTAAAAGTCCCCACATCCCGAACAGTTTCTACGAATACGGAGAAACTGTCCCTTCGGTATCCCTCTTTTTAAGGGGACAGGGTGATGGCTATTCCACCTTAGCAGGCTATTAGTCGCCGTCGGTTTTCTGAAGGTACTAGTACATATTCTGCCATCATCATTTTTGACAATAGTCAAATCCAGGAAATTTATACTGCGAGAGTGACATTCAGAGGTAAACCTCAAACCCACCCCATTGTTATTGATATTCTCAACAAAGCGGGTGAACATCTCCTCTGGGCCAGACCAAAAGACCAGGATATCGTCTATATATCTGGCCCAGAGGCAGATGTAAGGGGTCCACCAAGAGTCCACCTCCTCACCACCAAAAATGTGGGTTTCCTCCCACCAGCCCAGGAAGATATTAGCATAAGTGGGGGCACATGGGCTCCCCATTGCAGTCCCCCTGAGCTGGTGGAAGTACTTTCCGTTGAAAAGAAAATAGTTATAAGTGAGGGTAAATTGGAGTAGTCTTTCAATGAGCATGCTATGTTCACGACAGTCAATTGCTCTTGTCCTAAGAAAATGATTGACTGCTCCAATGCCATGATCATGTGGAATACTGCTGTATAATGCCTCAACGTCGATGGAGGCAACCAATGTATTGCTATCCACTGACATCCCTTCCAGAATACACAAGAGGTGTGAGGTATCACGTACATATGATGGTAGAGAGGTAACAAAGGGTCTCAGGACTCGGTCTATATATATCCCAACATTTTGTGATAGGGAATCTATGCCCGAAACTATTGGGCGTCCTTTCAGTGGTTCCAGACCCTTATGTACCTTTGGGAGGGCATAGAAGGTGGGAATAACCGGAAAAAGTGATGTCATAAATTTCAGTTCATTTTCTGATATAAGGCCATCAATTTTAGCCTTCATCAATATTCCTCCCAATTCCTCCTTGTATGTGTTGGTCGGGTCCCCTCTTAGAGTCTCATATGTACTCTGGTCATCCAATAGACTATAACTAGTGTTGAGCGATACTGCTCGATATCTAAAAATATCGGATCGGAATGGCATCGCCGATATCACTAAATATCGGCGATATCCGATTCCGATACCGGAAGTCCAATGTAAGTCTATGGGAACAAAATATCGCAACTAAAAAAAACCTTTATTTCCTTGTAAACACTAAATATACACACATAGAATACATATATATATATACATGTCATTGTGACATATATATATACATATATGTATAGTTTATACACTTCTACATAGTAAAATATCCTCTGATTCAATTGCCGGGTAAAGCCGGCTTCTGTGAAAAGACAGAAGCACCCGACATGAAATGACACTTGGTGTACATAGGGTTAACCATGTCTTTTCATGTCCTTTGCTATCTGATTTGCACAAACAATTACATCAGTCTATGTGTGCAAAATTTCACACCTGTAGGGGTTAATTAAAGGTGTAAATTCGTTGTAAAAAAAACTGACTTTTTTGCTACGAATTTACACCTTTAATTAACCCCTACAGGTGTGAAATTTTGCACACATAGACTGATGTAATTGTTTGTGCAAATCAGATAGCAAAGGACATGAAAAGACATGGTTAACCCTATGTACACCAAGTGTCATTTCATGTCGGGTTCTGCATTTTCACAAAAGCCTGCAATTGAATTAGCGGCTATTATACTATGTAGAAGTGTATGAACTATAAATATATATATATGTGTAACAAACTCAATGACATGTATATATATATGAGGTGTAAAATTGCTGAAAAAAAATGCGTGGGCTCCCGCCCTATTTTCGCAACCAGACAGACAAAGCCAGTGAGTGGGGGCAGATAATAATAGCCCAGAGAGGGACCATTATTTTTGGCCCCCCCCGGCTACTAACATCTGCCCCCAGACACCCCAGAAAGGGCAAATCTCTAATTAGATTTGCCCTTTCTGGCACTTTGCCCGTCTATTCCCATTGCCCTGTAGCGGTGGCGAATGGGTTAATAAGGGGTTAAAATGACCTTGCAATTGAAAGGTCACTTTAAGCCAGGTTAATAATTGAGAGCTGTCAATTAGACAACTATCAATTATTAATCCTATTGTATGAAAGAAAAATCAAACACACACACTTTAATAAAAAAGAAGTTTAATGAAATAATCACACAGTTTTTGACCATATTTTATTTACCTGCTAAAACCATTTCCTGTAATAAAAATAAAATAATAAAGCAAAATTATTCTTACCAATCCGATGCACAGTCAGGTCCCACGGTGTAATCCTTCAGAAAGGGTTAATGTTTACTGCAGGGACCCAGCTAATGCTGCAGCCTCACAGTAAACCCCCAAATGAATGAGCTCCTCTCCTGGCTGACAGGAGAGGAAGTGGAAAGCTTAATTGATTGCTTTCCACTTTCACTTCAGGTCAGCCAGGGACACCATCAGTGACGTCAGAGGGAACTGATTAACAAAAATAGGGGTTCCCTTCGAAAAAAAAATGGCGTGGGGTCCCCCCTATTTTTGTTAACCAGCCAGATGAAGCAGACCGCTGAGGCCTGGATTTTCAGGCTGTTAAGGAGCCAAGATCCATGGACCTTGCCAGCCTGATAATACCAGGCCACAGCAGTCTGCATATCTTGGCTGATTAACAAAAATAGGGGATCCCCTCGAAAAAAATTGGCGTGGGGTCCCCCCTATTTTTGTTAACCAGCCAGATGAAGCAGACTGCTGAGGCCTGGTTTTTCAGGCTGGTAAGGATCCAATATCCATGGACCTTGCAAGCCTGATAATACCAGGCCACAGCAGTCTGCTTAGCTTGGCTGGTTAACAAAAATAGGGGATCCCCTCGAAAAAAAAACGGCGTAGGGGTCCCCCTATTTTTGTTAACCAGCCAAGTAAAATGCAGACTGCTGCGGCCTGGTATTAAAAGACTGTCAAGGCCCATGGATTTTGGCCCTCAACAGCCTGATAATACCAGGCTACAGCAGCCCCACATTTGGCGCATCAAAAGATGTGCAATGCCAATTGTGGCACTTTACCCGGCTCTTCCCACTGCCCTGTAGCGGTGGCAAGTGGGGTAATAAGGGGTTAATGTCACCGTTGATTGCACGGTGACAATAAGCCCGGTTAATAATGGAGAGGCGTCAATAAGACACCGATCCATTATTAATCCCAAAGTTATTAAATGCATAAAAAAAGACAAAGCAAGAAAAAAGTATTTTAATGAAATAAAAGAGACAACACAGTTTTCATTTCTTTTATTGTACTCTCATTCCTGCGACGCCATCGATCTCCTGTAAAAAAAGAAAAAAAACAAACCAACAGTATACCACCTGTCCGACGCAGTCCATAGTAACGACTGTCCCACGACGATCCAGCTCTGCTACATCGCAATGACAGGCAGAGCCTGTCATCGCAACGCAGCACAGCTGATTACCTGCTTCCCCGGCGGTGACGTCATCGGACTGACTGCTTTACGGCCGGGATTACCCACAGTCACTGCAGTTATCGCGAGAAACTGCATGTGACCGCCGGGGAGAAGAGGATGGCGGCCATGAAGCAGTCCAGGCCGTGACCGCCGGAGATCTTCTGCCAGGTAAGTGCCGCTGACTCCTGACAGACCCGACCGACGGACACTGACAGTGACAGACCCGACCGACGGACACAGACAGTGACAGTGACAGTGACAATCCCGATTCCGGTATCCGATATGACGAAAATATCGGTATTCGGAATCGAAAGCCCGATACAGCTAATATCGGCCGATACCCGATATTTGCAGTATCGTATCGCTCAACACTAACTATAACACATCTTCAGATATACAGGATGACCCATAAGCACCAGATTGCCCCCTTTATCGGATGCCTTAATAATCAAATCATTATTCCTTTCCAATTTTGAAAGAGCTTCTTGCTCTCCCATCGAGAGATTACATTGATGTTGACTACCTGGTATTTTACTTAGTTCAATTTCTACCAGTCTGATAAAAATATCTACACTTGTTACGTCCGTAATTGGTGGCATCCTGGTGCTTTTCTTTTTTAAATTCGTAAAGGGGCCCTTCCCCCTCTCCTGTATATTCTCACCGAGGAGGCCAGTTAATGCCTGAAAGCTCTCTAGGTCCTCCTCGGATAAACCCAAACCATTTAGCTGTTCAACATCATGCTTTTGGAAGAATAATTTCCACTTTAGATTGCGCCCAAACAAGTTTAGATCCTTCACCCAGCCAAAACAATTAAACGGGTTTGTGGGAACAAAATTAAGGCCCTTTCTTAACACTGAATAGTCCTCCCTTGATGGAATATACGATGAGAGGTTAATAACCTGGCCTTGATCTATCAGTGTTTCTTCCTCAGATCGTACCCCATTAAGGGGCCCCGATCCAAAAAAGACTGTGAGGCTCCAGAGCCAGATGGTCCAGAATTGGTACCTTTGTTCTGATATACACCTCTCCCACTTCCCCTTTGTTTTTGGTACTGGCCCCTTGATGCCCTCCATTTTCCTCTGTTTTGCCTTCCTCTTACAGAATAATTTGGAAAGATCTCAGTTCTTTCTGTATCAGACGTATCTATGTCAGATGATGAAATTTCACTGACTATCCCTATCTGATATTCGTATGCTTTATTATCTTTAAATTCAGATAGGTCCCGCAAAAATTGTGTGTGTTTGCGGTCCTTTAAATTATACTGCATCTGTTTGCAGGTAGATTATGTATAATATACGCCGCATTACGTTCTGTCTATTTGCGTTCCACCAAGTGGAACGCAATAGTATTCTGGGCAGGGCGGATATGACATCAGTATTCGGAGACTGACCAGGGCGGAAGTGACATGTGCGCTTTAGTGACGGAGACGCAGACTGTTCCCGGAAGTATCGGTGAGACCTATACACCACGCTGGGACATCGTGGGGAGCGATGGCGTCTGACGTACATTAATAAAGCGGTGAGTGGCCTATGGGTTAACCCGGTACACGTGCCCGTAATTATGTGGGCGGACCAATCGTGGTATTGACAAGGGGTGGTTATTTAAGTCCACCTGAGACGATACGGCGGTGCACCATCATCCATTATGGCAGCCGATCTATATAATTTTGAAGACCTCCTGATGAACCGTTCAGATTGACGGGGAAACGCGTCGGGGCTATTGAAGACACGATAAGTTACCCCTCATGGGATTAAACATATGGGGAGCTAAGACAACAATATGTCATGCTCTATGAATGTTCTATTATATGACCAGCACAATTTAATGCTGATATCTTTCTAATTGTTGTCTACCACTTGTCCTTTTTACCTTTGGCCAGTAGTTTCTCTACGGGACCAATTCATAATATGGTATAAGGACAATTATGGGCATATTCTTTTGCCCTACGGAACTTATTATTATTTCCCAAATATATTGTACATCATTTTATCTAGGGGTACAAGTGTCTTTTTAATTTTACGTGTGCCTAGTTTAAAGACTCACTTCACTCCTGCCTATCCACATATTGTTTTCCTACCTATAGTGTAGGGTACAACAGAGCAGTGAGGGCTAGCCAAAGCTGAGTGGGGGCGCCAAGTCGAATCTCTAGTGGTGCCAACCCCCACGGTCATGTAGGATCATATAGGAGTATATAGGCCACGGTATTAGTATAGATATCTTTGGTATTTAACCTTTTTTCACTGGGTTGGTGTTTATACTAAAGAAACCTTCAGGTAAGGTCACAGTATAATAGTAGCATGTTAAGATATATAGAGCCATGAATCAAGGCACATGGAACCAAATAAAAGTACATCTTTTAATCTAAGTACCTGTAGCCATAGTTAGACAGGGTATATGATCTGCTAAGACGCACCTCACCTCTTAGCAGGCCATATACCGAAAAAATAAAACTGCCTTTTTATTTTTACCACACATGAACAGCGTAAACCCCCCAAAAATGAAATTCATGAATTGTTTTTTGTTCGTTCTGCCACACAAAAATCAGGATAGAAAGCAATAATAAAATATGTCCGAAAATGGTACCAATAAAAACATCAACTTGTCCCGCAAAAAACAAAACCTCACATGACTCTGGGGGCCAAAATATGAAAAATTATGGCTCTCAAAATGTGATGATGCAAAAACTATTTTTTGCAATAAAAAGCGTCTTTTAGTGTATGACTGCAGCCAAACATAAAAACCTGATATAAATCTGGTATCACGGTAATCGCACCGACCTGAAGAATAAAGTCGCCCAATCACTTATACTGCCTGAGGAACAGCATAAAAATAAATAAAACAAATTCTTCACATGCTGTTGATGTTTTCATTCTGCCTCCCAATGATTGCAGTAAGGCTCGTCGCACATTTTTCCTGCGCTCTGTATTGAGCTCTTACACAAGGGTTTCCATGTACAGTACAGACCAAAAGTTTGGACACACCTTCTCATTCAAAGATTTTTCTGTATTTTCATGACTATGAAAATTGTAGAATCACACTGAAGGCACCAAAACTATGAATTAACACATGTTGAATTATACATTACACTTTACAAAAAAGTGTGAAACAACTGAAAATATGTCTTATATTCTAGGTTCTTTGGGGGTGCTTTGCTTGTGACACTGTTGGGGATTTATTCAAAATTGAGCGGTCCAGCTCACCCCAAACCATTTCGATTGGGTTCAGGTCTGGTGACTGTGGAGACCAGGTCATCTGGCGTAGCACTCCATCACTCTTCTTCTTGGTCAAATAGCCCTTACACAGTCTGGAGGTGTGTTTGGGGTCATTGTCCTGTTGAAAAATAAATGATGGTCAAACTAAACGCAAACCGGATGGAATAGCATGCCACTGCAAGATGCTGTGGTAGTCATGCTGGTTCAGTATGCCTTCAATTTTGAATAAATCCCCAACAGGGTCACAAGCAAAGCACCCCCACACCATCACACCTCCTCCTCCATGCTTCACGGTGGGAACAAGGCATGTAGAATCCATTCGTTCACCTTTTCTACGTGCAAAGCAGTAATCAAAGCAAAAGGTGGCTACTTTGAAGAACCTAGAATATAAGACATATTTTCAGTTGTTTCACACTTTTTTCTAAAGTGTAATGTATAATTCCACATGTGTTAATTCATAGTTTTGATGCCTTCAGTGTGATTCTACAATTTTCATAGCCATGAAAATACAGAAAAATCTTTGAATGAGAAAGTGTGTCCAAACTTTTGGTCTGTACTGTAAATCTCTGAAATACGTGATTCTGACGTAGCCTCTGGTGGAAGATTCCCTATAATGATGCAGATGGAGGCACTGTGTACACCGTGTGACCTGTGATCCGGTAGTGTCCGTCGTTTTAGGATTGCATAAAAGTGCTGTCGGCAACAGTTTTCTGCACTTCTGAAAAGAAGGACACTGTTGAACAGAGGACAGATGGAGTCCAGAATAACTCTGCTGCCACATTTTAGTGATTTGATCCCTCGGGGGTTTTATCTGAATCATGTCACTCGGAAATTTAGATGGAAACCCCAAAGTAAGTGGTCAGCGTAGAGCACTGGATAAATGTGATCCCAAATGTTATGTAAAATGTTAACAATAAAAGATTCAACTCAATCCACAAATAAAGCAAGCCCTGGCTCAGGTCCATCATCTGTTAATGGAAATATAGGGGATTCCACATTACTGTTAGCACAAAGGCTCTGGAAAAGCCAAATGGCTAATCACCGCCAAAAGAAATTCAGCAAATTAGGAAACTGCAATTTTCTCTCGGCAATATTCATTTCTGCTTGTTTCTGGAAAATACCCATGGAGTCAAAATCGTCACTACACCTGTAGATAAATTCCCCAAGGGGTTTATTTTCACGAATGGGGTCACTTGAGTGGGGATTCTGCTCTTCTAGCAATTAAGGACTCTGTATATGGAGTCTGCAAACTGTTCTAGGAAAATCTGCACTCCAGGAGGCAAATAGCGCTCCGTTAATCCCGAGTCTCTCTGTATGGCCATGTAGTACTGTACAACCACTTATGGGGTATTGCCACGTTCAGTACAAATTGTGGGACAAATTTTGGTGTCACTTTTTCCCACTTCTTGTGTGAAAATGAAAATATGGGGCTAAAACAAAATTTTGGTGGTAAAAATGTAGTTATTTTTTCTTCACTGCCCAATGGTATAAAATTCTGTGACACACCCATGGAGTCAATATGATCACTGCAACCATAGATGAATTCATTATAAGGTGTAAATTATAAAAAAAAATAGGTCACTTATGTGGGGGTAACAAGACCCCAAGAGTTATTGTGCAATTTGTCCTGAGTATGCTGAAACCCCATATGAGGGGGTAAACTACTGTTTGGGTGCATGGCAGAGCTTGGAAGGGAAGGAGCGCCGTTTGACTTTTTCAATGCAGAATTGGCTGGATGCCATGTCGCGTTTGGAGAGCCCCTGATGTGCCTAAACAGTGAAAACCCCCCACAAATGACACTATTTTGGAAACTAGACCCCTCAAGGAACTTATCTGGATGTGTGTTGAGTACTTTGAACCACCAGGTGTTTCACTAAAGTTTATAAGCCCGAGAGTGAAAATAAAAAAAATCATATTTTTTCCACAAACATGATCATTTAGTCCCCAATTTTTTTATTTTCACAAAGGTAACAGGAGAAATTAGATCCCCAAAGTTGTTGTGCAATTTTTCCTGAGTACTCCGATGCCTCATATGTTGGGGTAAACCACTGTTTGGGCACACGGGGCTTGGAAGGGAGGGAGCATCTTTTAAATTTTTGAACGCAAAATTGGCTGGAATCAATGGAGGCGCTATGTAGCGTTTGGGGAGCCCCTGATATGACTAAACAGTGGAAACCCCTCAATTCTAACTCCAACCCTAACCCCATACCAGAACCCTAACCCCAACACACCCTAACCCTAATTCCAACCCTAACACCAACACACCCCTAACCCTAATCCCAATCCTAACCATAACCCTAACCACAAGCCTAACCTTAATCCCAACCCTAACCCAACACACACCTAACCCTAATATTAACTCTAATCCCAACTCTAACCCTAATTCCAACCCCAACCCTAATTGCAACCCTAACCCTAATTGCAACCCTTACCCTAATTGCAACCTTAACCCTAATTGCAACCCTAACCCTAATTCCAACCCTAACCCTAATTCCAACCCCAACCCTTGTTCCAACCCTAATCCTAATTCCAAACCCTAATTCCAACCCTAATTCCAACCCTAATTCTAACCCTAACCCTAACCCTAACGGAAAAGAAAAATAAATATATTTTATTTATTTTATTATTTTGCCCTACCTATGGGGTGATAAAGGGGGTTATTTACTTTTTTTTTATCACTGTGATCGGGTCTATCACAGTGATCAAAATGTACCTGCGATGAATGAATGAATGAATGAATCTGCCGGCTGGCAGATTTGGCGGGTGCACTGCGCATGCGCCCGCCATTTTGGAAGATGGTGGCGCCCATAGAGGAAGACGGCGGGACACCGGGAGGGACATCGGGACATCGGGCCTCAGAAAATACTGGGGGGTGATCGGAAGGCGGGGGAGCAGAGGGAAGAGTAGGGGGAGCAGATAATGACGGCGGCGGCAGATCGTCGTCGTCAGTCGGTGGTGGGGCAGATCGCCCCAGTCAGTCCGTGGGGGGTCAGATTAGTGTCTCATTGGTGAAATATTACTATCGCTCTGATTGGCTGTTTCACTTTCAACAGCCAATCAGAGCGATCGTAGCCACGGGGGGCAAAGCCACCCCTCTGGTGTGAAGCCTTATGCCTCCTGTGCCTGCGGGTCGGGTGACCTTTCAGTGACCCCGTTCACCCGACCCGCAGGAGTGTAATCCCACCATAACGCATATGCTGCGTCACAGGTCGGGATGGCACAGGATTTCATGATGCATACGCTGCGTCACAGGTTGGGAAGGGGTTAATGAAAACTATACCCTCTATTAGGTTGGTTTCACATTTGCGGATGGCAGAGATGCGGAGGGCTGCGGACGTCCTCCATGAAGCTCCGCCACCGCCGCATCTCCTCCGGTCAGCTTCACCTATGTCTGCATGCGGCCTGCGTACCTATATTTAATATTAGGTACGCAGATGTATGTGGATGCCGCCGCATACGTCGTTTTGACAGTGCGGGGAACTGCGCCGAACGCAACATGTTGCATTTTGTTGCGTTGATCTGTTTCATTCCATCTACACTATGTTCCAAATTATTATGCAAATTATATTTTTCTCTGATTTTCCTAAGTGGTCAGTGCAAATGACAGTCAGTCTAATAAAATTCTTCACCCGTTATACATTGAATTTTATTGAAGAAACCTCCCAATGATAACAGTATATTCACCAAAATGGAAAAAAACTCAAAATGCACTGTTCCAAATTATTAGGCACAGTAGAATTTCTGAACATTTTATCTGTTTTAAAGAACTGAAAATGCTCATTTGTGGAATTTGCAGCATTAGGAAGTCACATTCACTAAACAAAAAAGCTACTTAACTCCAAAACATCCTAACAGGCCAAGTTACATGTTAACATAGGATCCCTTCTTTGATATCACCTTGACATTTCTTTCATCCATTGAACTTGTGAGTTTTTGGAGAGTTTCTTCTTGTATTTCTTTGCATGAAGCCTCCCAGAGCTGCTGTTTTGAAGTGAACTGCCTCCACCCTCATAGATATTTTGCTTGATGATACTCCAAAGGTTCTCTATAGGGTGGAGGTCAGGGGAAGATGCTGGCCACACCATGAGTTTATCTCCTTTTATGCCCATAGCAGCCAATGACTCAGAGGTATTCTTTGCCGCATGAGATGGTGCATTGTCATGCATGAAGATGATTTTGCTCCTGAAGGCACGTTTCTGCTTTTTATACCATGGAAGAAAGCTGTCAGTCAGAAACTCTACACACTTTGCAGAGGTCATTTTCACACCTTCAGGAACCTTAAAGGGCCCTACCAGCTGTTTCCCTATGATTCCTGCCAAAAACATGACTCCTCCACCTCCTTGATTACGTCGCAGCCTTGTTGGGACATGGTGGCCATCCACCAACCATCCACTACTCCATCCATCTGGACCATCCAGGGTTGCTCAACACTCATCTGTAAACAAGACTGTTTGAAAATTAGTCTTCATGTATGTCTGGGCCCACTGCAACCGTTTCTGCTTGTGAGCACTGTTTAGGGGTGGCCGAATCTTTCAGGTAAGCCGGCAGACTCTCTAGACTATCGAAGCAAATTTGTACAAAGCTAAGACATTTCTTATGACAGTAGGAACTCCATTTAACAATATCTTTCTGACACCAATCAATAACAGGATTGTGGATATGCAGCCATGGAAATCCCAACATCAACTCAGCAGGTAAGTTATCCAACACATAGCAGGAGATGGACTTAGAGTGGAGAGTTCCCACTCTAAGGACTCATACTCACATGCGTGGAAATCGTCCGATGCTTGCATGTGAAATCCCAGCTCTGGCGCCGGCACTCGGGAGTGGAGCGAGTGGCTGCATATAAATACATGCAGCCGCGCACTCCACTCCCGAGTGCCGGCGCCAGAGCTGGGATTTCACATGCGAGCGTCGGATGATTTCCACACCTGTGAGTATGAGCCCTAAGTGTGAATTTTTCCGTTACCAGCTGGACAAAGTTCTGAAGTGATGGTGTCCTGTCAATTTGAATGGGTCTATTCAATCTAACTGTCCCTAATCCTAATTTAAGTACCAGTCCAGAATCAATGAAATTAGCTGCAAATCCAGTCAATGAAAGCAAGATCAGATAACCACAAGTTCTGAAAATAAAGTTCCACATTTAGAAATAATTTATCTGAGGAGTAAAAGGGTACCTGGAAGTTTGGGTGACCTCCTTTATTATCACCCGACTTACACGTTTCCCAACGGTTTGCTGGCTTGAGGGTGTATCGAGCAGTCTTTGAGAAAATATCTAGCATGACCACAATAAAGGCAGAAACATAGCATTCTGACAGCACTCACTGTATTGGGACGCTCGTTCCAAACCAAGGAACCCTTCTTGGATATATCAGACCATAACGAAATAGAAGAAACAGCGCTCCATCCAGGTGAATAATGTATCAATGCAGTTTATTCCACCATATCACAATAAAGGCAGAGTCCAAGATCACATTGACGCCTTCTCTCCATGACCTGAGAGCAGGCTGCTCCTTCCTCCATTGGTTTAGTCTCTGGCAAGTGAAAGGACTTGGGTGGGATGACTGAAACCCCCTGTCGTTTACGACTTCTTACACAAATTCAGCGATCCATTCGAATGGCCTGGGTCATGGCCTCCCCCAGGGAACAGGGTGGAGTATGCAAAGCCAGAGCGTCCTTTAGAGTATCCGAAAGGCCACAGTGAAACTGACACCTGAGAGGTGCATCATTCCACAAAACCTCAGAGTACCATTGCCAGAACTCAGAGCTATATTCCTCTGCAGTGCGGCCCCCTGCATCACGTTCATGATCATTGCTTCTGCGACCTGGACCCTGTCAGGTTCGTCACAGATCATCCCTAAGGCATCAAAAAAGTATCAATGGAAGACCTTTCTGGGGCTAGTGGGGCAAAGAGAATGCCCAAGTCTGAGGACCCCTTCATAATAGGGACATGATTATTCCCAACCACTGGGACTCATCCCCTGAAGCCTGGGTTCGTAAGGTAAAAAATAGTTTGCAGCTCTCCCTAAACACCCTAAACTGATCCTTCTTCCCTGAAAATTTGTCAGGTAGTGCCACTAAAGGTTCAGGGAAGACCAACTACATGTCAGAAGGTACAGGTGTCAATGCTACAGTCAACAGTGGAAAGCTTTGGGAAGCATCCATAGTCCTAGAAAACTGACCCTGCAGCTGGGACTGTGAAGATTCAAGTTTTTGGTGTTCACTTGCCAGATCCTGAACCATCTGAGTGTGATTCACCACCTGATCACAGAGTGCACAAACGGGATCCATTGGTGGAGGAAAAAAAAGTAATCTTATGGCCAGTCAAAATGTGACGCTAGTCACAACCCACGGACAGACCGTGAGTCAGCAAAGTCAGACGTTCCAGGGTCAATACCAAAAAAGCACCTAGTAAACCAAGGGAAAATTCAAAGTCATAGGTCAGGTCACATTCCAGGGTCAGAATACTAGAGAAATATCTGATAAGCAAAGAGGCAATAACAAACGGGTAGTTAGAACACGGTCCAAAGGTCAGCAGCACAAGATCAGAACTTAAAGCATAGGGATCAAGCATACACACACCAGTGAGCACAAGCTTTTGACTGGAAGTGATCTGGGCCAAACAACTCACCTAAATAGCAGGGCAATTGCCAAGAACAGGGAGCACCTGTGGAAATTTCTGCATCTCCCAGTCTCAGATATGTCAACCGAGCTGTCAATCAAAGGACTGACAGCTCAGCATGTTCCAGGGCAAGATAGGATGATAGAGATGTCCATCACTGTGTCCCAGACACTCTGAGCAGAGGAATCATGACACTTACATCATCCAATTCATGTTATGTTTACATTTCAAATGATTTCATTATAATGCGCTTTGTTGCCTCATTTTCCATTTTAATAGAAATGTAACTTCATCTGTAGACATTGGTCATGAATTAGAAGTGTGTAGATGGTTATGGAAAAACCATGGGGAAAAAACTTTGTATTTTAAAAATAATAATTAGAATTATGAGTAAGTAATCCAATTATATAGCTATTTTTTTCAGATGAAGTTTACTAAATTATGTGCCACATTTGAAAAATGTCTTTTTTTATATTTTTTTATAGCTATAGAGTGCAGCAGGGTGGCTACCTTAAATACAGAAAATGTGACAATTCAGTGACTGTGTCCAGCAGAGAAAAACAAAACTAACAATAGATAATAGGGACTGGAGTTGGAAGGGAAGGGTGGGCTTCTACTTCATCAAGATAATTCATATCTTTAGCTGTTTAAAGGGAACTTGTCACCCCCCGGCCGTTTTTAAGTAAAAGAGCCACCTTCAGCAGCACTAAAGCCCCCGTCTTACATAGCGAGATTGCTGCTGAGTCACTAGTTTTGTGACGCAGCAGAGAGCTCACCAGCGATATCGCTGTGTGTGACATTCAGCGACGATCAGCCCCCCTGCCGGGTATCGCTGATCGTCGCTGAAATGTCTGGACATTTTTTTGATCGCTGGTCTCCCGCTGACAGGCACGCATCGCTGCGTGTGACAGGCGGGAGACCAGCGATCCGCTGGTAACCAAAGTACACAGCGGGTTTCCAGGCGTGGGGCTGTGCCTAGAAACCCGCTGTGTACCTTGGATACCAGCGCCCTGATGCAGGGAGCTGGTAACCAAGGTACACAGAGGGTTTCCAGGCACCGCGCAGCGCCTGGAAACCCGATGTGTACCTTGGTTACCAGCTCCCTGCTTCAGGGCGCTGGTATCCAAGGTACACTGCGGGTAACTAGCGATGTTTACCCGCAGTGTCCTTGTGCTGATCGCTGCCTGAGCTGCCTGTTTGGCAGCTCAGCAGCGATAATATAGCGATACACCAGCGATCCTGATCGTTGTCGGGATCGCTGGTGTATCGCTATGTGAGACCCAGCCTTAAGGCAGCAGTCTGTGAAGGTGGCTCTTTTTTTTGGGACCCCTGCAATGCTGAAATATTCAGTTTTAAAAATAGGTCCCCAAACCTTAGATGTGTCACTGAGGCATGGCCTCTTCCCCCTGACTTATCCTTCCCCAGCCGTCCATCAA
This sequence comes from Oophaga sylvatica, assembly GCA_033576555.1. Taxonomy (NCBI): domain Eukaryota; kingdom Metazoa; phylum Chordata; class Amphibia; order Anura; family Dendrobatidae; genus Oophaga; species Oophaga sylvatica. The sequence continues at coordinate 288,423,864 of JARQOD010000005.1, read as the reverse complement.
GCCCTTTCAGCGTTGCCGCGCCTCCACAGCGTTGCTTTACTTTCATTTCTGTTCTGTGGGCGCCTGCGATGTTGTAACAGTCCTCGGGCATGCGGAAAAGAAATGAAAGTAAAGCAACACTGTGGAGGAGCGGCAACATGGCCTTATAGTTTCAAAGGGGTTGTCCATTACACAGAAAACCTTTTCTCAATCACTATACTCCCCCTAGTAAAATAGAAGATAGTAAAATGGGAATAATCTTTCACATGGTAAGCCTACATCTTAACAACTAGGGATGCCACAATTTTTAGCTAGTGGTTACACTGCCTCAAAGCCATTTGTTGTACTGTAATATAAATAGTTCTGTCGTGTAAATGCAAAACAAACGTTTTTGTTGTTAATATGAGCAAATAAATATGGGTGTGAACTGATTTTAAACTAAAAATCACAGTGTTCTTTGTAAGCCAACCAACTAACGAAGGACATTGCAGTTCCATCCTTTGAGTTAATTTACACCCAATTTATATAAGAGATTTAAGGAAATGAGTAGTACAAATCATTTCTGGAAAATAATGAGAATGCAGAGAACTAGTACTAAAGTGTATTTTATCAGATTTTATAGGATTGTTGATGTTAACATATGAATATTGCAATTGCAAATAACATTAATGTGCCATCCATTTTTTTAAATTAGTTTATTCACAGTTTACATTTTATAGCCAGTAAATCATCATGATATTGTTGTGCTGCCATGTCCTGTATTGTAAAAGGTAGCATTCAAAATATATATAAAGACCAATAGTGTATTACACAATGCAAAAGGACTTCATTACTCCATTATTTAATCAATGCTACATGACTAATTCTTCTTTAGTGATAACAAATGAGGGTGTTCTCAGTGTTCATACAGCTTACTAAATTACATTTTTATTATAAATTACTAAATTTTTCCTTCAGTTTTATTATATTTTGTTTGTAGTTTTTATGGATTTTTTGAGGGAGAATATCAAAACCAGTAAAAACATTGGATTATTACCATATAAGAGTAAAATCAAATGTACCTAAGTGTTTAATGTACTGAGAAAGGATACTACTGTAGTTTAAATCAAAAACCTAAAGTACATAAATAATTTCTTTAATCTAGCATAGTGAGATTATACAAAAGTAGCAGCCAGTAAAATGCATAGTGGTAGACTAATGGATTGATAGATTATTCGCTGTATACCACTTATTTACAGTAAATGAGGATGACAATGGTAAGAAAATAGCGAAGATTGCTGGGACGTAACATAGTGTTTGAGCCATTATGCAAGTGGCTATTACATCGGTAGTGTATCCTCACCAATCCCTGTAGACTGTGAGCCTTGCGTGCAGGGTCCTCTCTCCTTCTGTACTTGTGTGCCTTGTGTTGCTCATGTTTACTGTACTTGTCTATATTTGCCCCTCTTCACATGTAAAGCGCCATGGAATAAATGGCGCTATAAAAATCTATAATACTAATAATAATTAACAAGTTAATTGACAAGTTGATGCAGCAGAGATTCAGATGTATCACCACCTCCACCAATGCACACACTCACATTTTATAGGGATAAGCTCTAGGTGCGTGAGCATAACATATAACACACATACTGCTACAACATTATTATTCCACACATATTAAAGAATCATTCCCATCCCAGGCTTACAGGGCTCACAGTAAAAACTAACTTCTAGGTGTCAGCCATGACAGGCAGGGTTACAAAAACAGTTGAGCTCAACTGCGCTATGTTGTTTGTGTCACTCCCATATGAATGAAGACTACAGAGACAGCATGGAGAAGCTAGCTACCCTGTTGGCAGAACTCCCGATTTGCAGACACAGCATAAACGTTATTTCTATAACTTTCATTCATTTTTGTGGGAGTTAAACAAATAGCTTAACTCAGCCCCGCTTGGCTTTTTATAGCCCCATCTCTGGGATCAGTAGCTAGCCCCATCTCAGCCATGAGAGACCAAGATAGGAATAATCATTTAAGTGTCTTCCTTTACTGTACATCTCAAATAAATACTGTATTACCTGAATCAAGTTGCAATAACCAGTCAGAAGTTCTGGTCGCTGCTTCATAAAAGAACACATACAAGAGAGAGTGGGTGAGGACAGACACCCTTAACCAGCACATCCCTATCCTACTACCCTGGAGCAATTGCCCTGTTCATCTCCTAAGATAATAATCCCCACAGAGGTAGTACTATAGTCAAAAAATAAAAGCACATGTTGTTCTTTTTTTTAAATTTATTAGTGTTCTATACAATTTAGTATCTAGTAAGAGAAGTACTGATGTTTATTCTCATATCACAATAAATATGATCATCCTCCATATGTGTATAGTTAAAAAGAGATCCAAGTGATAGGTATCAGGGCCAATATTTTAGGTGTGTGACCATTGGTAGTCTACATGGCAATTTTAAATCACCTCCATATAGATTTTTTGGGGGGAGGGTGGGTGGTGGAGATATTTTTAAACATTTTGGTTCACTTGTGTCATTTGCTTTAGGTCATTTAAAATAGTCGTTTGCTCCTTAGTTCCTACTCTGTATATTCATCTAATAGCAGAAGTGGATCCCAAATGTTAGAGGCAGAAAAAAAAGAAACACTTAATACTTGTCTTGAGCCGCAACATTTGTGTCCCTGGTTTTCTACGTACTTTTGTGGATAATACATTAGTAATATGGCTATTATATATGGGACTTACATTGTGAATCCATACAGCGCACAACACTATTAATGTTGTGTGCTTGAGTCACTTGATCCTATTCATTTTCCATGTAAAAACTGAAGTATGTCAATATAGTCCTACTATGCTATTGTCCTGCTAAGGAGCAACTAACAAAATATTTTATGACAAATAACAAACCTCAATTAAAGAGCATTGATACTTTAATAAAGAACATTTGTCAATATTTATACAGTTTTATTAAATTATCTGTTAAGGAAAATAACTATTAGATTGAAATCCTCTCTTCGGTTTATTCCACTCCTTTCATAAATTCCAGGAATTCTGCAAAACAGAGCAATAAAATGTTATAAGCACAAGGGAAATGAATGAAGGAAACAAATCTGCCGTAAAACAAAAAGCTCTGATCCACTAATTACTAAGAAAAGCTTGAGGGTCGGAACATGACATTATTTGTGTTTGCTTACAGTATGTGTATTCATAGCAGGAAAATAGAATAAAAAGATACTTTTTGTATTGCGTGTTTCTGGTAAGTAATGTGCACCCACACTCATTCTTTTTTAAACTTTGCCTTTTCATCCTTTTCTGTTACATAGCTGATGTGAAGCAAAACATCTTACAGATATAATGGGAACAAAACAGTTGCTTAGCAACTTAGTTGTGCAGATCATTACCCCATGATTTTGGAAGTATGGTACTTATGAATAAAATAAAAATAAACAAGAAATGTGCTAACTTGACTTGTATCTTGTACAGTGTGGCCTTGCATTCATCAGTAAAGGTATGTTATTGTTATGATAGATAACATGTTGCTGGATACAGCATTTGGAATGTAAAATTTGATATACTGTGCTGTCCTGAAAATTCGGGGCCGGAGTGTGCAGCTGCATGTATCTCTATGCAGCCGCACACTCCAGTCTGAGTGCCGGCTGCAGTGCCGGGTATTGATGAGAGAGACTCGCACGAGTTTCTCACATCACACTCGCAAGTGTGACCCCGGCTTTACTGGGCTGCTCGCTGTCATTTTGATACAATCACTGTTTTGTCTGCTGCAGAGCTACCAGTTCTCTGAATGCTGAGCTCTGTATAACCCCACCCACAACACTGATTGGCAGCTTTGTGTGTACACTGTGCATAGGCAGAAAGCTGGCAATCAGTGTGGGGGTGGGTTTATACAAAGTTCATAAGTATAGAGGACTACATGGCAGCATGTTTGCTCCCATAGTTTTAATCTCCTAATTTGATCAAAACTACAACAAGCACCCCAGTAAGTGACATATCACTGGAAGCAAAGACTCTGCCTTTATGTTATGCTGCTCTCAGATTAGATGGCAAAAACCTTTTGAGAGATTCCCTTTAAGAATATGTGACAGATTGGCAACGGATCCATAACACTTTGTGCACCTCAGCGACTGTGTTCATAAAGCCTTAAAGTGGCAATATCATGAATTACTATCAAAATATATGAAAAATAACATGGTTTTGAATAATTGTTCTGCTCATTTACATGGGCTAAGTATTAGAAAACACTAGTAATGACTCAGACGTACAGTATATGACAATCATTTAGGGTAAAAGAATCTTTATTTTATTGGTTATTTGATTTTAAATTCAGTCTACTGTGAAATTCGGCTCTTTTAGAAAGCGGTAATGAAAATGCTTAGGAAACAATTACTACAAGGTTCAGATAGGACTGTAGTTAAAGGGGTTGCCTGGTACTAAAAATAAACATGGCTGCTTTCTTCCAGCAACAGCATCAGTTAAAGGTTGTATGCGGTATTACCCTTTCGAACTCTCTAACAATCATAATAATAATTTTTCATTTCTATAGTTCCAACATATTCCGGAGCACTTTGCATTACAGAGGGGACTTGTACAAACAATAAAGACAATACAGAGTAAACATGATTTAACAGATACCAAGAGGAGTGAGGGCCCTGCTCGCAAGCCACAATCTACGAGGGAACAGGGGAGCCACAAAAGGTATACAGTACAGACTAAAAGTTTGGACACACCTTCTCATTCAAAGATTTTTCTGTATTTTCATGACTATGAAAATTGTACATTCACACTGAAGGCATCAAAAGTATGAATTAACACATGTGGAATTATATACTTAACAAAAAAGTGTGAAACAACTGAAAATATGTCTTATATTCTAGGTTCTTCAAAGTAGCCACCTTTTGCTTTGATGACTGCTTTGCACACTCTTGGCATTCTCTTGATGAGCTTCAAGAGGTAGTCACCGGAAATGGTTTTCACTTCACAGGTGTGCCTTGTCAGGTTTAATAAGTGGGATTTCTTGCCTTATAAATGGGGTTGGGACCATCAGTTGTGTTGTACAGAAGTCTGGTGGATACACAGCTGATAGTCCTACTGAATAGACTGTTAGAATTTGTATTATGGCAAGAAAAAAGCAGCTAAGTAAAGAAAAATGAGTGGCCATCATTACTTTAAGAAATGAAGGTCAGTCAGTCCGAAAAATTGGGAAAACTTTGAAAGTGTCCCCAAGTGCAGTTGCAAAAACCATCAAGCGCTATAAAGATAAGTTTATCCGAGTCATCAGCCTCAGAAATCGCAGGTTACCAGCAGCTCAGATTAGAGACCAGGTTAATGCCACACAGAGTTCTAGCAGCAGACACATCTCTACAACAACTGTTAAGAGGAGACTTTGTGCAGCAGGCCTTAATAGTAAAATAGCTGCTAGGAGACCACTTCTAAGGACAGGCAACAAGGAGAAGAGACTTGTTTGGGCTAAAGAACACAAGGAATGGACATTAGACCAGTGGAAATCTGTGCTTTGGTCTGATGAGTCCAAATTTGAGATCTTTGGTTCCAACCACCGTGTCTTTGTGAGACGCAGATAATGTGAATGGATGGACTCTACATGCCTGGTTCCTACCATGAAGCATGGAGGAGGAGGCGTGATGGTGTGGGGGTGCTTTGCTGGTGACACTGTTGGGGATGTATTCAAAATTGAAGGCATACTAAACCAACATGGCTACCACAGCATCTTGCAGCGGCATGCTATTACATCTGGTTTGCGTTTAGTTGGACCATCATTTATTTTTCAACAGGACAATGACCCCAAACACACCTCCAGGCTGTGTAAGGGCTATTTGACCAAGAAGGAGAGTGATGGGGTGCTACGCCAGAAGACCTGGCCTCCACAGTCACCAGACCTGAACCCCATCGAGATGGTTTGCGGTGAGCTGGACCGCAGAGTGAAGGTAAAAGGGCCAACAAGTGCTAAGCATCTCTGGGAACTCCTTCAAGACTGTTGGAAGACCATTTCCGGTGACTACCTCTTGAAGCTCATCAAGAGAATGCCAAGAGTGTGCAAAGCAGTCATCAAAGCAAAAGGTGGCTACTTTGAAGAACCTAGAATATAAGACATATTTTCAGTTGTTTCACACTTTTTTGTTAAGTATATAGTTCCACATGTGTTAATTCATAGTTTTGATACCTTCAGTGTGAATGTACAATTTTCATATTTTCATAGTCATGAAAATACAGAAGAATCTTTGAATGAGAAGGTGTGTCCAAACTTTTGGTCTGTACTGTATATTACAAAGGATATTAACATACTGCTAAATGAACCGGTCATCAGTCAGTATCTGTACAATACAGATACAGAGGGCTAATAAGTGCATGGAGGGGGTGGAAACAGAAGGTATGAGGGTCCTGATATGGGAGAAAATTTTGTAGGGGCAAAATGGGAATAGTTATATAAGTAAGGTGAGGCGATAGACCAGTCTAAAGAAATGTATTTTTTGGCACACTTATAACTGTTAGTTTTAGGAATTAATTGAATTGTCCTGGGTAGTGTATTTGCAGCACGCAAGAAGTCTTGGAGGCGGGAATAAGAAGTTTGGATTATTGAGGATGTTAGCGTTTGGTCATTTGCGGAATGGAGGGCATGATTAGGGTGGTAGACAAAAATGAGTGAGGAGATGTTAGCTGGTGCTAAAACGTGAAGTGCTTTATGGGTGAGTGTGATAAGTTTATATCGGGCTCTGTAGCAGATGGGCTAGCACAGTGTAGAGACATCCGTGTAGAGGTTGGAAAGCAATATGATCCTGGCTGCTGCACTAAGGATGGATTGTATAGGGGAGAGTTTAGTAAGAGAGAGACCGATTAGTAGTTATCTCTCTAGCTGTTCCTGTACTGTGATGTGGAGAAAGAAATAGGTCTGATTTATTATTGCGCTTGTAAGGGTCTTTTCAACAGATTGATATTTTGTGTCTGTATGACAATAATTTAACAGAATTGGACCTCTATTTTATTCATCATTATTTTTCAAACTCAAACTACTACTATAAAATTCAATTTTAGTAGGCTCTTATAGATGTGCTTATCATGCACCTATTCTAAAGGTCAGTTGTGATAGTAGATGAAAAGTTCGTCCAGAATGGAAAAAACACAATTTTTCTCCCAGCAACAGTGCATCAATGGTCCTTAGGTCGTATGTGGTACAAAAGTTCAGTTCCATTAGAATTAATGAAGCTAAATTGCAAAACCACGCATAAGGCATGGGTAGCCTTGGCACTCTTTTGGGGAGAAAATAGCCATGTTTTTTCCAATCTTGGATATCCTGTCTAACCTTAATACCCATTCTATCTTTCCAACTTTCCCTGAGATGTGATGGTGAGAGGAAATTGAACCTAAATTCTTAATATATTTGTATGGGTATTGCTTAGAAAGAGGGTAGGAGTTCATAATGTTATTTATGATATTGTAATTGAAGCATTTGTGGTCTTTATTTAATTCCATATATGCCTCTAAGTTATACTTACAGTTACTGTTTTGTATTGTACTGAATATTACATACTGATGATATATCAATGTCCTGAATAGCAATGTCACAGGTATTCATTAGATGTCCCAAAGTCCCAAGGACTATAAAATGAGATGTGATACAGGAAATTAGGTGTGTGTGGTAAAACAGGAAATTAGGAGTGTGGTAAAACGATTCTCCCTAGTAGTTCTGAAACCAGGGGAGACCTGGTGACCGACGGCATACCACCGGACTGCTGAGGCACTTGAATAACCGGCCTGGAGCTGCACATCGGAGGGACAGCTGGGAGGTAGGAGCGTAACAGTGAACTCACCTCTCTTTCATCCTATGCCCTCTGTCGTTTTTTGGATCGCTGCCCGGAGTCCGGTGTGTGCTGTAAATTGGTCCTGCATTGCTTTGTGAAATGCTGGGGGAAGGGAGCTGTTTCTCTTGAAGCTACGAACGTGCCTGGACATTAACTCTTAGTGGGCTGGACATTAACTCTTAGTGGGGCTGACGCTGCTTCTCTCACTTCTCATCCCTATACCTGACACTCTATTTGCTGAGGAAGGATGGAATAGAATATCAGAGGAATCGATATACTAATTCTGCTACTAGGCACTGTATATCTTGAATCTTTTTATACAGTTCCCTAGTGAATCCTTGAGCTTAATATATAGTGAATAGTGTTGAGCGATACTGCTCGATATCTTAAAATAATCGGATCGGAATGGCATCGCCGATATCACTAAATATCGGCGATATCCGATTCCGATACCGGAAGTCCCATGTAAGTCTATGGGAGCATAATATCGCAACTAAAAAAACACTTTCTTTCCTTGTAAACACAAAATATACACACTTAGAATACATATATATATATTATACATGTCATTGTGACATATATATATACATATATTTATAGTTTATTCACTTCTACATAGTAAAATAGCCTCTGATTCAATTGCCGGGTAAAGCCGGCATTTGTGAAAAGACAGAAGCACCCGAGGGTCCAGTTGCCACAGAGATGTTGCATCGCACCCAGCGGTGTGACAACTTACTCTCAGGTAAGGAGGAAACACCCCATTGACTCCAACCACTGCATTCAACAGTACACTATGCCAGCTGAGTGTAGGCGGACCCAATGGGATGGTCTAGCTCAGGCTGGTTAGAACAGGGTGTAGCTAGTTGGATGGGAGGGGTTGAGGCAGCCTTATGCTGCATGTCTTTGTAGTAAGAATTGTTTCCTTTCCTGCTTTCTTACTACGTCGCATACTCCACTCTGCTACATCACTCTGCACCATTGCTCTATCTCACATCTATCTGCCTTGGAAGGATACCGTCTTACCTGTACAAGACTTATCACCTAGCTGCACTACACCATCCCTGCCAGAGGACCTGCACAGCAGCGCTGGTCACCCTGACCAGGTACTACAGGTGGCGTCACGACAAACTACACAAACATTCTATCATCCCCTGGAAATATCCCACATTCCAGTGAGCGACCAGGGCACGGACATAGCTGTGCTACCCATCACATCCCCCATAGAAGTCGACGGGCTTGGTGCCGAATACCCCCAAAACCTGTGGCTCTGTGCGACTCAACTTTGGCGTCACAAACAGGATTCAGAAGCTCGCTATAAGCGAGTCCTGTGTGCCTTAATTGAACTGTTTTTTTGCTTGAGAATTGCAAAAATCATCATAGACTGTATTGCCATTTTTCCGTCATATCTGCGCCACGAGGCACAGGTGAAGAATAAGGGCGTGCTCTCATGGGCGTACACTCACTCCGTGGCGCGAAAACGATGTCCGCACACTCTAAATGTTACTGCAATGTAAGATCGTGCCCCACAGCTCTGGAGTTCCGCCTCCTCATCCTCCTCAGTGGGCGGAAACGAACGCGAAGGTCCCGCCTCCCTACAAAAGATGTCGCCTCTCCTGATGCTAATGACACATGTGACTTGGCAGAGATGGCGAATGGACGTGAGCAGAAGTGGGAAGGGATGGAGGAGTCAGAGCTCTCCCCCCACGGAAGCGACCGATTGGCACACCCGGCCTGGAAACCCTTCTACGCTGGAAGAATCGGAGGATACCCTGAGAGACCTGGCCCGGCACCGGGAGGAGGTCGCCAGGATGGAAGCGAGCTGGCGGGCCCTAAAACTACAATTGGAGCGGCGCCAATCCCTCTTACCCCCTGAAGTGTCTGTACCGGAAGGTGAGGCACCCGTTCCAGTAGAGAAGGCCGTGCGGGCATCCCAGCCCTTGCAATCTGAACCGGTTGCCAGTATCTCATGGAGGCACCCGTTCCAGTAGAGGAGGCCGTGCGGGCATCCCAGCCCTTGCAATCTGAACCGTTTGCCAGTATCACAGTGGAGGCACCCGTTCCTGCTGAAAACGCCGCACCAGCACCCCAGATCCCGCTGTCTGCCCCCGTCGCTGAGGCAGAAGAAGCGACACCCGTCCTCATGGAGGAGGCCGCGCAGGCACCAGAGCTCTACCTGCCTGTACCGGAGCCCCGACCGTCATCTGTTCCAGAGCCGGCTGCTTCCGCCACAGGTGAGCGCCGCCAGGACTGGCGGGCGCCAGGAGAGCTGCCGCAAACCGGACATCGTAAGCTGGCGTTTGATGGTGGAGACATGGAGATGCTGGTGGAGGAGAATTACAACCGGCGTCAGGAGGAAGAGTGGAGACGTCGGGAGCGGGAAGCAGAGCGACAAAGGGAGCAGCGAGAATCCCAAAAGCTTCGGCAACGTCACCTGGACAAGGACCTGGCAGAGAAGGCACGTATGAGAAAGGATAAAAGTACGCTGAGGAAGCCGCGGTGTAAGGGTGCAGTACGGAACTTTAAGTTAAAAGGTGGTTGGGGCTTCATCCAGGAGCCTGGACTTTATTTAGAAGTTTTTGTAACCCGGCGGGACGTGGAGGCTCACCTCCCAGAAGGACACCCGGGGAGGGACCTGTTGCCAGGAGACTTGGTGACTTACACCCGACACTGGGGTTACAATGGATGGTACGCCCTAAATGTTACCAGGTGCGACCCCTACTCCCCAGAGTGTCAGGAAACTGACAGACCATACGAGCCTTCAGCCTCCCCCAACCAGGCCTCTGCACAAGTGCCCACCCCACGCCGTAAATCTCCCCAGCCTCCCTCAGTGGTCTCCTCAGCAGCCCCAGCTATGGACATGATAATGATAGCTGGCCCGTACCCGGCGCCTGTTAGGCCCCCTGGGGTTCGTACAGTCCGGGACATAGGGTTCCAGACCCGGAGGGAGACGAAAGAGGTGGCCACACAGACCCAGATAGCGGGTCACGACGTCACTGTACAGGCCACACGACGTCATCAGGTCTGGGTGGACCCTCCTGTCACGGATGTTTGGCAAGCTCCAGAACAGTACCAGGTGGTACCTGTAAGAGGCCAGCCAAAGAAGTCTAAATAACCCGGACAGGGTCTCTGTATGTAAATAGTTAAATTATTGATGTACCCGGACGGGTGAATGTTCATAAAAAGAAGTTTATTGTTGCCTTAATATACCCAGGTTGGGTAATGGTTTGATGTACCCGGACGGGTGAATGTTCAGAAGAACAAGTTTATTGTTGCCTTAATATACCCAGGTTGGGTAATGGTGTTTCACTGTAATGAAAATGTTGAACTTTGAAGCCATGAACTGTACTGGCTCACAAACTTTTCTGTAAATAGTTGGCACTTCGGTGCTCCATCTTGGTTTTACAAAAAACTTTACTGTGCACTATTTTCAACTACCTCAGAAACTAAAAACCCGTTTGGTGTGGCCGAAAGTGAGGTCTGCTCAAGGAAAGTCTTGCAGCCCACCCAAGACCACAGTTGGAGGTTTGGAGCGGGTCCTCCACAAGCACAAGTAAAGGACACTGTGAAGTTACCCCGGTGGGGTTGTAGTCCTAAGAAGTCTTCACGAACTTCGGCACTAATGCTATTTGCACTTTTGTTGAATATGTATTTATTAACACACATGTATAACACATATCAAGGGTATGAACAGTAACAAAACATGTCACATAATATAAGCCATTTGCACTTTTGTAATGTTATTATTAAAAATTTTATTATGCAACGTTTAACTTGAAGTGTTTCCTGCTTTCTTACTACGTCGCATAGTCCACTCTGCTACATCACTTTGCACCATTGCTCTATCTCACATCTATCTGCCCTGGAAGGATAGCGTGTTACCTGTAGAAGACTTTTCACCTACCTGCACTACACCATCCCTTCCAGAGGACCTGCACAGCAGCGCTGGACACCCTGACCAGGTACTACAGGTGGCGTCACGACAAACTACACGAACATTCTATCATCCCCTGGAAATATCCCACATTCCAGTGATCGCCCAGGTCACGGACCGAGCTGTGCTACTCGTGACATCCCCCATAGAAGTCGACGTGATCGGTGCCGAGTACCACCAAAACCCCTGTCTCTGTGCGACTCAACTTCCCTCACTGTGCTGGCACTTTACATTTACAATGCCTCTGGGTTTTTTTTTGGGGGGGTGGGGAACATTCAGACTTTTGCTATTGGGCCCCATGATTTATATGTACGCCCCTGCTGCTGAGGCATGGTATTTAAGGCTGTTAAGGAGCCAATATCCATGGACCTTGCCAGCAGCGTCGGACTGGAGTACCTTGGGCCCACCAGAGAAAAATTATTCTTGGGGCCCACCATCATACTTCCCAACCTTTGAAGAAGGGAAAGAGGGACAAAGGCTGTGGCACGCTGTGCCTGCTGCAGCAAATTTTAGGCCATGCCACGTTGCACCACAGACTGTCCAGGAGTTGGTGGATGCTTTAGTCCAGGTGTGGGAGGAGATCCCTCACGAGACCATCCGTCGCGCTCATCAGGAGCATGGCCAGAAGTTGTAGGGAGGCCATACAGCATACCTCCCAAATTTGGAAGACAGGAAAGAGGATTAAAGGCTGCGGCGCATGTTGCGCGCCGCTGAAAATTTTAGGCCACGCCCCGACAACACCCATTTCACAGCTAATCACACCCATATCCCCGCCCCAAGCGTAACCATTTAGCCTTGCTGATCACACTGACTGGTAATGAGGGCACAGTGGCTGGTACTGAGGAAAAGAAAGAAAGAGCAGTGAGAGAGAAAGAACAAACAGAGAAAGAAAGAGAGGAAAGAAAGAAAAGAGAGAAAGAAAGAACAGAGAGAAAAAAGAACAGAGAGCGAGAAGGAAAGAACAGAGAGCGAGAAAGAAAGACTAGAGAGAGAGCCATAGGCGTAGCTAGGGTTTTGGTTAAGTGGGGGCAAAACATCTGAGTTGGCCCATCATCAGAGAACCTCAGCAAATGACCGCGCTGTTGGCCAAAATAATCTATATATAAAAAGACCAATATTGATATTACCGCAATATGGTCTGTGTTAAATAATACCAGTCCTACAGAACATATAATAGATTACAGCACAGGTACAGATAATGACTTACCGCTGATGTTCTTTCTAATGGAATTGTTCACTTTTCATGTCTTTTCCATCTGGCCCACACCGACATGACGACTTCTCCAGCCAGGACTCGACTGCACCCCCATTAAAAAAAAAATAAAAAAAAAACTCACCTCCCGGCTCCTGTGCTGCTCACTGTTCTCCCTCTCAGCGTCTGACAGCAGGCGCCGGCAGGTGATGTTATTGCGCCCGCTGTCATACGCTGAGAGGGGGATTATAGAAGAGAAGGAGCGCTCGCTCCTTCTCTCTCCATGCGGTCAGCTTTATCGGCTGGATGCCGATACAGCTGACCCTCCGATGACGGGTGGGGGGCCCACTGCTGGCACCGGGCCCCCCCAACGCCTGTTCAGGCCCAATTGCTTCCGGGCGGCAGAGCAGGGAGAGCGATTCTCCCTGCTCTGCCGCAGAATGTAACTGTATCGTAGCTCCGGGTGGGCCCCCTCAGAGCGCGGGCCCAGGGGCTACTGCCCCCTCTGCCCCGCGACCTATCCTTTCAAATCAGGGCCCACCATGCAGGAGCTGGGGCCCACCGTAGGTTTCTCCGGTGTCCCGGTGCCTCAGTCCGACCCTGCTTGCCAGCCTGATAATACCAGGCCACAGCAGTCTGCATATCTTGGCTGGTTAACAAAAATAGGGGATTCCCTCGAAAAAAATTTGGCGTGGGGTCCCCCCTATTTTTGTTAACCAGCCAGATGAAGCAGACTGCTGAGGCCTGGTTTTTCAGGCTGGTAAGGATCCAATATCCATGGACCTTGCCAGCCTGATAATACCAGGCCACAGCAGTCTGCATATCTTGGCTGGTTAACAAAAATAGGGGATCCCCTCGAAAAAAAAACGGCGTAGGGGTCCCCCTATTTTTGTT
>JARQOD010000005.1:288340348-288409950 GCA_033576555.1 Oophaga sylvatica | reverse complement strand
TGAAAGTCCCATAAAGGGACAAGTTAAAAAAAATAATTTTTTTAAAAAAATTGTAAAAAAAATATTAAAAAATAATTTTAAAAAAATCCCCTAAAAAATACACATTTTTATGTAATGAAAAAAATAAAAAACAAAAACATACACATGTTAGGTATCGCCACGTCCATAAAAATCCCATCTATAAAAGCGTAACCCTAGTTAACCCCTTCAGTGAAAGCCGTAAAAAAAAAAACACAAAAAAGTAGTAAATTATACTGATACCGCTTGGAAAAAGTGCAATAACACGCGATCAAAAAGTCAGATATAAATAATCATGGTACCGCTGAAAACGTCATCTTGTCCCGCAAAAAACAAGCCGCTATACAGCATCATCAGCGAAAAAATAAAAAAGTTATAGCTCGCGAAATAAACTGATGCAAAAATAATTATTTTTTCTATAAAATTTTTTATTGTGTAAAAAACGCCAAAACATAAAAAAAATATATAAATGAGGAATCGCCGTAACCGTAGTGACCCGAAGAATAAAGCTGCTTTATCAATTTTACCACACACGGAACGGAGGAAAAAAAAAAAAAAAAAAACAATTCCTGAATTGCTGGTTTTTGTTCATTCTGATTCCACAAAAATCGGAATAGGAAACGATCAAAAAACGTTATGTGCCTGAATATGGTACCAATAAAAACGTCAGCTCGTCCCGCAAAAAATAAGCCCATAGATAACTCTGTCGGCCGAAATATGGAAAAATTATAGCTCTCAAAATACGGCGATGCAAAAATTTCTTACAAAAAATTATTCCAAAAAAAAGCATCTTTTAGTGTGTGACAGAAGCTAAACATGGAAAAAGAGTATAAATCTGTATCGCTGTAATCGCACCGATCCGAGGAATAAAGTCGCCTTATCACTAATACCGCACGAGGAACGGCGCAAAAAAGAAAACCAATTCTTCACCTTTTGTGGATTTGTTCATTGTGCCTCCCAAAGATCACAGTAAAGCGATCACAGTGGTTCCCCCCCACATATGGGGTATCAGCGTACTCAGGACAAAATGCACAATAGCTTTTGGGGCCCTATTTCTCCTGTTACCCTTAGAAAAATAAAAATTTGGGGCAAAAAGATTATTTTTGTGGAAAAAAAATATGATATTTTTATTTTCACGGCTCTACGTTATAAACTTCTGTGAAGCACTTGGGGTTCAAAGTGCTCACCACACATCTAGATAAGTTCCTTGGGGGGGTCTAGTTTCCAAAATGGAGTCACTTGTGGGGGGTTTCTACTGTTTAGGCACATCAGGGGCTTTCCAAACGTGACATGACACCCGCAGACCATTCATCAAAGTCTGCATTTAAAAACGGTGCTCCTTCCCTTCCGAGCTCTGCCATGCGTCAAAATAGTGGTTCCCCCCACACTATGGGATATCAGCATACTCAGGACAAATTGCACAATAGCTTTTGGGGTCCTATTTCTCCTGTTACCCTTATAAAAATAAAAATTTTGGGGCAAAAAGATTATTTTTGTGGAAAAAAATATGATATTTTTATTTTCACGGCTCTACGTTATAAACTTCTGTGAAGCACTTGGGGGTTCAAAGTGCTCACCACACATCTAGATAAGTTCCTTGGGGGGGTCTAGTTTCCAAAATGGAGTCACTTGTGGGGGGTTTCTACTGTTTAGGCACATCAGGGGCTTTCCAAACGTGACATGACACCCGCAGACCATTCATCAAAGTCTGCATTTAAAAACGGTGCTCCTTCCCTTCCGAGCTCTGCCATGCGTCAAAATAGTGGTTCCCCCCACATATGGGATATCAGCATACTCAGGACAAATTGCACAATAGCTTTTGGGGTCCTATTTCTCTTGTTACCCTTATAAAAATAAAAATTTGGGGGCAAAAAGATTATTTTTGTGGAAAAAAATATGATATTTTTATTTTCACGGCTCTACGTTATAAACTTCTGTGAAGCACTTGGGGGTTCAAAGTGCTCACCACACATCTAGATAAGTTCCTTGGGGGGTCTAGTTTCCAAAATGGAGTTACTTGTGGGGGGTTTCTACTGTTTAGGCACATCAGGGGCTTTCCAAACGTGACATGACACCCGCAGACCATTCCATCAAAATCTGCATTTGAAAAAGGCGCTCCTTCCCTTTCCAGCTCTGCCATGCGTCAAAATAGTGGTTTACCCCCACATATGGGGTATCAGCGCACTCAGGACAAATTGCACAATAACTTTTGGGGTCCTGTTACCCAAAACAATGTTACCAATAACAATTGGGGGTGGAAAGATCATTTTTGTGGAAAAGATATGATTTTTTAATTTTACTGCTCTACGTTATAACCTTCTGTGAAGCCCTTGGGGGTTCAAAGCTTTCACCACACATCTAGATAAGTTCCTTGGGGGGTCTAGTTTCCAAAATGGGGTCACTTGTGGGGGGTTTCCACTGTTTAGGCACACAGGGACTCTCCAAATCGACATGGCGTCCAATCTCAATTCCAGCCAAAAAAGTCAAATGGCGCTGCTTCCCTTCCAAGCTCTGCCATGCGCCCAAATAGTGGTTTACCCCCACATATGGGGTATAGCGTACTCAGGACAATTGCACAATAACTTTTGGGGTCCTTTTACCCTTTGGAAAATAAAAATTGGGGTGAAAAGATAATTTTAGTGGAAAAGATATGATTTTTTAATTTTACAGCTCTACGTTATAACCTTCTGTGAAGCCCTTGGGGGTTCAAAGCTCTCACCACACATCTAGATAAGTTCCTTGGGGGTCTAGTTTCCAAAATGGGGTTACTTGTGGTGGGTTTCCACTGTTTAGGCACACAGGGGCTCTCCAAATACGACATGGCGTCCAATCTCAATTCCAGCCAAAAAAGTCAAATGGCGCTGCTTCCCTTCCGAGCTCTGCCATGCACCCAAATAGTGGTTTACCCCACATATGGGTATCAGCGTACTCAGGACTAATTGCAAAATAACTTTTGGGGTCCTTTTATCTTTGGAAAATAAAAATTGGGATGAAAAGATCATTTTTGTGGAAAAAATATGATTTTTTAATTTTACGGCTCTACGTTATAACCTTCTGTGAAGCCCTTGGGGGTTCAAAGCTCTCACCACAATCTAGATAAGTTCCTTGGGGGTCTAGTTTCCAAAATGGGGTACTTGTGGGGGGTTTCCACTGTTTAGGCACACAGGGCTCTCCAAATGCGACATGGCGTCCAATCTCAATTCCAGCCAAAAAAGTCAAATGGCGCTGCTTCCCTTCCGAGCTCTGCCATGCACCAAATAGTGGTTTACACCCACAATAGGGTATCAGCGTACTCAGGACTAATTGCAAAATAATTTTGGGTCCTTTTATGTCCTTGGAAAATAAAAATTGGTGAAAAAGATCATTTTGTGGAAAAAAATATGATTTTTTAATTTTACGTCTCTACGTTATAACTTCTGTGAAGCCTTGAGGGTTAATACTCTCTAACATTTGATAATTACTTGGGGGGTCTAGTTTTCAAATGGGTCACTTGTGGGGGTTTTCCATGTTTAGGCACACAGGACTCTCAAATGCGACATGGCGTCCAAATCTCAATTTTAGCCAAAAAAGTCAAATTGCGGCGCTTCTCGAGCTCTGCCATGCGGCCAAATAGTGGTTTACTCCCACACATGGGGTATCGCTGTACTCAGGAGAAATTGTACAACAAATATTGTGGTTCATTTTCTACTGATACCCTTGACAAAATGTTAAAAAATTGTGTCGAAAGAAAAATTTTGGGAAAAAAAAGTTAAATGTTAATTTTTTCCTTCCACATTGCTTCAATTCTTGTGAAATACCTAAAGGGTTAATAAACTTCTTGAATGTGGCTTTGAACACATTGAGGGGTGCAGTTTTTAGAATGGTGTCACTTTTGGGTATTTTCTGTCATATTGACCCCTCAAATTCACTTCAAATGTGAGGTGGTCCCTAAAAAAATGGTTTTGTAAATTTTGTTGGAAAAATGAGAAATTGCTGGTCAACTTTTAACACTTATAACTTCCTAACAAAAAAAAATTTTGGTTCCAAAATTGTGCTGATGTAAAGTAGACATGTGGGATATGTTATTTATTAACTAATTTTTGTGACATATTTCTCTGATTTAATGGCATAAAAATTAAAAATTTGAAAATTGCAAAATTTTCAAACTTTTTGCCATATTTCCGTTTTTTTCATAAATAAACGCAAGTTATATTGAAGAAATTTTACCACTATCATGAAGTACAATATGTCTCGAGAAAACAATCTCAGGATCGCCAAGATCCGTTGAAGCGTTCCAGAGTTATAACCTCATAAAGAGACAGTGGTCAGAATTGTAAAAATTGGCCTGGTCTTTAACCTACAAAATGGCTTGGTCTTTAAGGGGTTAAGCAAGCTAATGCATAATAAAATGGGTCTATAGGCTTCTATGAATATATAAGGTTCAATGAAGAAACTTGTACAGGTATGCTACCCTATGATAATACATGTTTTATCAATGTATTACAAATTTGATGCTTGCTTTGATGTTTATTGTTATCTAATTCTTTAATAAAAAGATCATTGAAAAGAAAAAGGAGTGTGGTAAAACAGGAAGTTAGGAGTGTGTGGTAAAACAGGAAGTTAGGAGTGTGTGGTAAAACAGGAAGTTAGGAGTGTGTGGCTGAGGCCATATGGAGTGTCTGGAGATTTTGTGAGGCTTGGATACTAAATTGTAGGCCCTAGAAGGTTGATTCTGGGTGTGTTGCAACAGAAAAAAATCTGCATTGAAATACACTGAGAAGAAGTAGAGAAGGTAAGAGTGCAGGTTTGCCAGTTCACAAGTAACCACCAAGCTTATGCCACTGCCTGAAACATTATCAAAAAGAATTATGCCTTTCTTATATCAGTAATTGTGATGTTTCTGAAGGGCAGTACCACACATCAGATTCTTCAATGCTCACTCATGTCACATATTCAGTAAAGTTTTTTTAGTTTGAAAACACTGTATTTGCAATTCAAATGCCATACTTAGGTAGCTATTGCCGCACTACTTTAGACAAATCCTAACATGTGTGTGGAGATTCATAGTTGCAATCTGTTCAACTTGATTATTAATGCTATCTGCCATTTGTAACCAAAAACAATGGTCTCAGTGTTGATTTTAGCATATGCACTTTGTTAATATGGAGATAAGACTTGTCCAAGTAATTGCCAATATGAAAACTGTACATAATTAGATGTATCATTTTTTATTTATCCTTCATATCATTTCAGAAGGGTGGGGGCTGCTTACAATACAGACAGAATAAAATTAGTGAACTATGATCTCTCAAAAGCTTTGCAATAGTATATAGATGTATTTTAGCTAGTTATTAGCTTTTGGTTGATTTTTCTAAAATTGTATGTGCCCTTAAAACAATTATACAAACCTTTGCTTTTTTGATCACTTGTGATTTCTCTAACAAAACATAATCCAAAAAAAAGATACCTAAGAAACTACCCCCATTTTTTCAGAGTCTACGTGTTTTTTAAGTGAAAATTTCTCATTATGTAACACAGTCTGTTACAGCTGCTTTATTTTTTTAATATTCCACCACATAAATTGTAGCACTAATATTTCACATGGCCTGATTATATGGAGGGCACAATCAATTGCCCCTTATGGACTTAAGGGACACCACCACTCAAAATTGTGATACTGTTAGGATCTGAAATAATATTGCAATATTTTGGCAAGACATACTAGCACTGTTATTTTTGCGGATAGCAGTGTACCCCAACTACATTTTCATTGGAATCAATAGTTTACCTGGACTTAGTTTTGGTTGGAATGGCAATGCCTGTTGATAACCCTGCTTGTTTCTTGCTTCACTAGAAAACTATATGAAATTTGATTGTATTGTGGGGGCAACAGCATGACACACTATTTGGAGAAGTAGGAGGATGCAGCTTTTGTTTTAATAGGGAGGTAGAAATGTACTATCTAAGTATGGAGTCAATTATGTCTGGGCAACAAATTCAGACATTAGTTGTTGGTGGGTGTAAATTTCAAGTGATAAGTTGACCATGATTTGTGTTCCTTTCTTATTTGTGTAAGTCCATAACTCAACTGTTTCATAATTTCCACGATAGTGAAGCTGATGGCATGCATGATGGTCCACTTTTTCAATATATGGTGGTCTTAATAGTTTAAGAGATTTATAGATCCCAAAGGTGACATAGGGTTCTGACCAAGCTTTTTTGTCTAATCAACTTTGAATGGGTGTGTAACATAAGTGAAGTATTTGGGTGAACTTTAGTAAAACCTACATTGTTTAGTTTTTCAGTAGTTGTAGACTTTCTCAACATCAAGACATGTAACAATGTTTCACTTTGGCTTTTTGATATTGAAAAAAATAAACAAAGGAATTCTAATTCTACATTCATTCTAGCACTAATGCATTAAATAACAACTACTTGTTAAACATGCAGCCTCAAAAACAACTAGATACTCACCATCATAATCAATTCGGTCATCATTATTTTTATCGCCATCTCTCATAAGTTCTTCAATGTCATCTTCTGTGATGGTTTCACCTGTTGCTTCTAACATGGTCTTTAGCTCTTCAAGGTCAATGTATCCATCAGCATTTCTGTAAAGAAAGTTTGTGTAACAGTTTTTGCATTAGAAAATAATTGCAATTAAAAAAAATATTTTTTCCAACTTTGATAACTTTGTATTTTGTATAATAGAAAATATTTTTTATTCATATTATTTTACTTATTTTTAAATATAAAATGTTTTATTTATTCCTACTCTCACCATATCCTGAATTATCAGTTGCTATCTATCCTACCCAGTGGTCCTTTCATTTTCAGTTGTCATGTTGTCTAAACTAACTTTCATGCAGTACTTCTAATGACATAAAATGCTGCTGTTACATTAGAAAACAAGACTGGATATTACATTAGAAAAATAAGTGACAGGCTAAACTATCATGTGAAATTAATGAAATATGGAAGTTCTTTAGCATTGTACAATCATAAAGTAAAATAATAGGATGGTACTTTAATTCATCAAATTGTATCACTTACTTGTCAAACATGCGGAAAAGGTCTGCTAATTCCTCTTCTGATTTTCCTTTGCTGTCATCTTTCATACATCGGACCATCATAACCAAGAACTCATCAAAGTCTACAGTACCGCTTCCTATTGTAGATAATTGTTATAATAAATTCACAGACAGAACAAGTGCTCATACCCTTTTCTCCTTTTCAAAAAAACTACAGCATCCAGTGTAACTTTTATTTTCTTACAGTAAAATGTTTCATTGGTTACTTTTATATTAAATAAAAACACAATTCAATACAGTATAAAACTGACCATCTTCATCCACCTCATCTATCATCTCTTGCAGCTCTTCTGGAGTGGGGCTCTGACCGAGCATTCTCATGACTTTTCCCAGTTCTTTAGTGCTGATACATCCATCCTCTGCGTCTTGTACAAAAATGTCAAAAGCTGCTCTAAATTCTAGGGAATACAATTTTGCACAATGTAAAATAATATAGTAATTACTCACAGTTATTTTTCGCAACTATTTTACTTATACAATATGGTTGCCAAAACAAGTAGCAGTATGTATTTTATATATACAGGTTGGGCCATTTATATGGATGCACCTAAATAAAATGGGAATTGTTGGTGATATCAACTTCCTGCTTGTGGCACATTAGTATATGGGAGGGGGAAAACTTTTCAAGATGGGTGGTGACCATGGTGGCCATTTTGAAGTTGGTCATTTTGGATCCAATTTTTTTTTCAATGGGAAGAGGGTCATGTGACACATCAAACTTATTGAGAATTTCACAAGAAAAACAATGGTGTGCTTGGTTTTAACGTAACTTTATTCTTTCATGAGTTATTTAGAAGTTTATGACCACTTATAAACTGTGCTCAAATGTCTGCCAATTGTGTTGGATTGTCAATGCAACCCTCTTCTCCCACTCTTGACACACTGATAACAGCACCGCTGAAGAAATGCTAGCATAGGCTTCTAGTATCTGTTGTTTCAGATGCTGCACATCTCCTATCTTCACAGCATAGACAATTGCCTTCAGATGACCCCAAAGATAAAAGTCTAATGGATCAGATAGGGAGACCTTGGTGGCTATTCAAATGGCCCATGATGACCAATCCACTTTCCAGGAAACTGTTCATGTAGAAATGCTCGGACCTGACACCCATAATGTGGTGGTGCACAATCTTGCTGGAAAAACTCAGGGAATGTGCCATCTTCAGTTTCCAGAAAAGTGGATTGGTCATCGTAGGCCAGTTGAATGGCCACCAAGGTCTCCCAATTGGACCCCATTAGACTTTTATCTTTGGGGTCATCTGAAGGCAATTGTCTATGCTGTGAAGATACGAGATGTGCAGCATCTGAAGCAACGGATACTGGAAGCCTGTGCTAGCATTTCTTCTGCGGTGTTGCTATCAGTGTGTCAAGAGTGGGAGAAGAGGGTTGCATTGGCAATCCAACACAATGGGCAGCACTTTGAACACATTTTATAGGTGATCATAAACTTGTAAACAACTTATGAAAGAATAAAGTTACTGTATATACTCATGTATAAGCCGACCTGTGTATAAGTCGACCCCCCTAATTTTGCCACAAAAAACTTGGAAAACGTATTAACTCGCCTATAAGCCGGGTGTATAAGTTGCCGTCCTGCTCTGTGCTCCCCCATCCAGCTCTGTGCGCCCCCATTCTCCTCTGTGCTCCCCTCCTCCTGCTCCATTATCCTGTCCTGCTCCATGCTTTCCATCCTCCCCCGTCCTGCTCCGTGCTCCCCCATCCAGCTCTGCACTCCTCCATTCTCCTCTGTGCTCACCCCCGTCCTGCTCCGTGCTCTCCGTCTCCCCCATTCTGCTCCATGCTCTCTGTCCTCCCCCGTTCTGCTCCATGATCTCCGGCCTCCCCCCTGTCCTGCTCCGTGCTCTCCGTCCTCCCCCGTTCTGCTCCGTACTCTCCGTCCTCCCCCCCATACTGCTCCATGCTCTCCGTCCTCCCCTGTTCTGCTCCATGCTTTCCATCCTCTCCCCGTCCTGCCCGTGCTCCTTGTCCTCCTCCATGCTCCCCCCATCCTCCTCCATCATACTCACCCTCCCCGTGCCATCGCTGAATGTCCCGGCCAGCAATCCTGCATTCTCCCCAGCTTCCTGCAGCTCTCCAGCGCTGAGCGGTGACGTAATACCGCTCATTAAGGCCATGAATATGGAGGCCACGCCCATGGGAGTGGCGTCACGTCCATATTACATGACCTTAATGAGCGGGTATTACATCACCGCTCAGCGCTGTAGAGCTGCAGGAAGCTGGGGAGAACGCAGGATTGCAGGGACGTTCAGCGATGGCACGGGGAGGGTGAGTATGATGTCCCAGCCACTG
The DNA here is from genome assembly GCA_033576555.1 of Oophaga sylvatica. Taxonomy (NCBI): domain Eukaryota; kingdom Metazoa; phylum Chordata; class Amphibia; order Anura; family Dendrobatidae; genus Oophaga; species Oophaga sylvatica. The sequence goes on along the minus strand of JARQOD010000005.1, from coordinate 288,400,552 downwards.
GCTCCTGCCGCCGCATCCCCTCCCCCGCTGGTTTCTGCCCTATGACTCGTGTATAAGCCGAGGGGGCATTTTCAGCACAAAAAAGGTGCTGAAAATCTCGGCTTATACATGAGTATATACGGTATGTTAAAACCAAGCACACCATTGTTTTACTTGTGAAATTCTCAATAAGTTTGATGGGTCACATGACCCTCTTCCCATGGAAAAAAATAAAGTGGGATACAAAATGGCCAACTTCAAAATGGCTGCCATGGTAGCCGCCCATCTAGAAAAGTTTTCCCCCTCCCAAATACTAATGTGCCACAAACAGGAAGTTGATGTCACCAACCATTCCCATTTTATTTAGGTGTATCCATGTAAATGGCCCACACTGTATGTATATACTGTATATATAAACACAAAGAAAGAATTTTGAATAAAAATCAATGAATTGCAGTAACTAAAAGGTAATTAAACACTATATCTCATCCACTAAAGAATATTTAATTTCTTAAACTGTGACTTGATCATTAGGTGCTTTCCCATATTGCTAACAAACTGATGTTTTTGCTACGATAGAAACAAAAAATTGTTTTGCTCTTGATTTGATTCAGTCTTGCTGCTGATTCTAATGATTGGCTAAATATATTTTTATTAATCCATGAACAGCTGATTTTAATATTTAATACATTTTGCAGATGTCTATAAAGCTCTGTTTTGTATTTTAATTATAACGTATCACATGTATTTACACATAACATATTAGTATGTCAGGAATTTACCATTTTTTTGTTCTTCTGTTAACTGCTCAACCTACAACAAATAATGCAAATAATGTTACATGCACATAAGTTAATACATAAAAGCAACTCATACATGTGTAACATTACTGAGTATTACCAAATACACTTTATATCACCATACCTATGACGTTCAGTACCTTTGCCTTACTGTCTTTCCCTGTTCTGCCTATGAGCAGCAATGTTCCCCAGAGGCTTGAAGGTCTGTTTTGAAGGTAAATTGATAAATTGTGTACGGAAATAGCCATGTTTTCTTTAGCTGTCATCTGATTTGACGCTGCTGCTTAGGAGATAATTGATAGTAACAATAGTATTTGAGAGTGAAATGTGAGTCCCATGTGTCATCACTTTCAGATAAGAAATATCAGCTGCATGGCACCGATTTTATTGTCCTACTCTTCAACGCAGATGCCCGGACACACAGACACTAAGTAAAGTAGCCATATGTTCATTACTAGTATAAAGTAACCATACCCTTTTTGCATGTGTCCTATTTCTAGCTTAGACATTCAGGGCTAGGCGAGAGAGAGATAATACGTTTGATTGTTACAAGTAGCTCAGCTACAATGGTATTTAACCTTAGGCCTTTTATCTGCTCCACATACAGAAACGTGAACCAAATTTAGCTCAACATTTGCCTTACCTTATGTAGTCATAGAGGTACAGGTACTTAACACACAGCTTTCTCTCCTTAATTGTTTAGTATGAATAATATCCTTGAGGGTAACTTTTACAATTTTATTTTAACATTATTTTAATTGGAGTCACAAATGTAAAAAATGGAACGTAGAATAGAAAGAATGACATAATAACAAATGTGACTGACTGGGCCCGATTCATTATTACATGTACACGTGTTTTTTTGTCAAGTTTTAGGTTTCCTTTTTCTTGTTCGTCTTTTCATTTCCTCCTTTATATGAAGTCTATTTTATATGTGACTGACTATTTTTTTTTTTACTTTGTCACTGTGGGCAAGTTTAGAGTTTCTAGATGTTTTTTCCTGATTCATCATTTGTAATTTTTCAAAAAGTTGCTAAATTTGTACTGGATATTCTTTAGATCCCCCTGTGGATCTAAAGGATTTTATGAACAACACCAGTATTTTATTACTATTTGCACCATATTGATGAATTTGGGAAAAAAAACTTCAGAGAGTACCAAAAGATAAAAAAATGAAATGTAACTTAGGAAAAAAAAAGCAATCGGGCCCAATGTGCTTACAGATTGACTTGTGCACACTTGAGTATTTAAGTTTTTATCATTTTTATGATAAGAAAAGACACTCTAACACAGGGGTCTCAAAGTCGGCTGAGTATATGGGCCGCATATAGGAAAAAATGGAATTTGTGGGGCCGCATTCTTTACAAGGGAAAGTGACATTTTTAGTGATTCATTTATTTTTTCTATACACCTTTTGATTATTTTTTTGAACATTTTTTACACTTTTATTTGATTTTTTTAAATGGCATACATTGTATGGGTTATGGTACAGTTTTATGGCTTGGTTTGTTATGGATGTGGTGATAATAACTTTTTTCAACTTTAGTTTATATATAAAACATCATTTTGAGTGGCAAAATATTTTTTCAAGCTTTATTTTTTTTTTTTACATTTTTACAATTTTGTTTCCCCCAATTGCCCACATACAGTAGTATCCTCTTATAGTTAGCACAATATAGTAAATATGGCAAAAAACCTTGTAGTAATGTGCCCCATCCTGGTCCCCTTCTTGCAGTAATGACAAATCCTTGTCCCCTTCTTGTAGTAATGCCCCATCCTTGTCCCGTTCTTGTAGTAATCTCCCCATCTAGGCTCCCATATTGTAGTAATGTCCCTATCCTGGTCCCCATCCTGTAGTAGTGCACCATCCTGGTCCACATCTTGTAGTAATGTTCCCATCCTGTTCCTCATCTTGTAGTAATGTCCCCTTCCTGCTCTTCATCTCATGGTAATGTCCCCCATCCTAGTCGTCATCTTGTAGTAATGCCCCATCCTGGTCCCCTTCTTGTCGTAATGCCCCATACCGGTCCCTATCTTGTAAAGTGACTATCCTCATCTTCATCTTGTAATAATGCCTCAAATTTGTCCTCATATTATAGTAATATCTTGATCCAGGTTCCCATCATGTAGTAAAGTCCTCATCCAGGTCACCGTATTGTAGTAATGTCCCATATTGTACCATTTTTCACATATACATAAAAGAAAAAAAAGATTCTTCTCAACTGTCCTCCAGTCCCTCAGCATCCTTTTTTGTGCACATGCAGCCTGCAGGCACGATAGACCCCTTGACAATAGCGGCCCAGTCCAGGGGTCCACCCATGGCAGTGCTTTATTTCAATTGAATATGGGTCCTTTGATGCACATTCAATTGAAATGCATTGCCGAGCAGATAAGCTCTCTGCAAAGCAATGGTATTGCCAGCCACTGGTCAATAAGAGGCCAACAGCTAACATCGGTATGCCGGCTCACGTCAGTGATGCCGAGGTGGCACGTTGATGTTAGCTGCTAGCCTCTTATTGGCCAGCGGCTGGCATTACTATTTCTGTGCAGAGAGTTTGTCTCTGCTTGACAATGCATTTCAATTGAATGTGCGTCAAGGACCCACATTCAGCTGAAAAAAAAAGCACTGCTGTCAGTGGACCCTTGGACTGGGCCATGATCATCAAGGGTTCTACAGTGCCTGCAAGCCGCTCGAAGCAGCTTCATGGGCCTCATGCGGCCCACGGGCTTTGTGTTTGATACCTTTGCACTAGCCTATCATATATATGTTTTTTTTTTATAATTTATGACATGTACCTAACTGGTAAGAAATATTTACATATTCTTTAAACTTTTTATGCAATAATATACAGGATCATAATAAATAATATAGCGTACCACGTTTGCTGTTGATATAGAAATCATGCTGTATACCAGTGAAAGTTCACTCTTGGGCCTCATGCACATGCCGATATGTGTACAGCTCTCCTTAGGGCTCTAGAGCAATAAATGCTCCAGATGCCTCCATATGGGGATAATGTTTAGAAGCAATACTTCTAGCGAAACACCTCATTAATTTGAGGACAAATGGTAGGAAAACATTTGTTCATACTTAATCTGATCGAAAAGTCAATTCTGCATAAGTAGGTATGGTAGGGCCCCATAGTCCATTTTAAGGCTCTTCAAAAAACAAAAGTTGTATGGAGCTGTGCATAAAATAGTACTTTGGCATAAAGTTTAGAGTGTTTTGGACTCAATTTCCTTTAGAAATAAATGCATCACTTTGGGTTCAGAAAAAAAAGGATACAAAATGTTTTCATGCAGTGTACTCTATTAAAAGTCATGACCAACCCTGCATGACTACACGAGCTTGACGCTTCAGAAAAAACAGCTGCACATGGATGATAGCCCATTGTTCCATTGTTCAAGCTTAGTTGCTATACATAGCTGAGATATTCATATGCTTAGAGTTTTAATGAAATGTATCTCTCAGAAACATCCATCACCAAAATCACGATTAGTTATAAATATTAATAACTATTTTTTTTTAAACTCATTGTTTTTTATCAATGGTGAATAATCAGTTTTATTTTTAATTTATTTTGCGGCTTTGCTAAAATGTCATATGTGCATACTAGAATTCTTTTATTGTGACCTGAACAGATGGTACTCTGCTGCGTTTAATAATTCATAATGCAGCTTTCCCTAGTTTATTTGGTGGAAATGGGCTTCTTATCCGCCTTGATTTTTATAGTAAAAACTTATCAGCTGTTGGAAAAAACACAATTTGTCCTATCAGTTCTGATCTGCAAAATATGCGGAACACTATATATATAGAGAGACAGGCCAGCAAGCAAGGCCACATATCCATTACAGATAGCAAGAGATGGGGCATTGTTCTAGAGATCAATGTGGATATGCCAGATATATCTGTACAATATATATAAAGCAGTAAATATAACATTCTTGCTTTTATACCATAGTTGTATAAACAGTATAAAACAACTATGGTAATGTTATATTTTACTGCTTTATATATATTGTACAGATTTTTCTGGCATATCCACAGTGTGTGCATTGATCTCTTAAACAATACCCTACCTCTTGCTATCTATAATGGTGGCCTTGCTTGCAGGCCTGTCTCCAGGAGTTCTGCAGCAGTTGGCACCTCTTCACAGAGGACAGCAGCAATGTCCTGGGCTCCATACTTGTGATAGACATAAGTCCCAGAGGTGGGGGATTGTGTATAAATGTTCAGTATAGAAATAATCCTTTAAGTAAAGGCCTTTATAGGGGTTAACTGAAAGCTCCCATTATACAGTGCCAAGAAGCAGAGTTTGCCTGCTTATGTAGTGTCTGGCATCCAGCTGAAAAGGACAAAGGCAAGGTGAATTAAGGAGACCTCCTGCCTGTCACTTGCTCTTTGCCACTCCCTCCTGGCGGCGAATAGCGTTGACAGCACTTTACAGTATATACTCTGTGAGCTGTGTATTTTAAGGGCTTGAAGGCCTAAGTAATTTAACCTTTTATGGGCATGGATATTCTTTATCTAATGAGATAGACACTTGATAACAGAATTAAGCGTCTCCTAGGTCCTACTCTGAATTCTCCTTTTGTAGATGCTAATGTTTCATGTAAGAAGTGTGTCCTTTAGGTACAATCATGTTCAGCTCTCCATGCTTGTGCTTTGTGTAACACAGCCATAGACAGATTTGAAGGTCAATGCCCTGTTTAAGTGCCTGGCATGCTTTTAGCTGTGTGTTTATCTAAAGGCTTTTCAGTCACTGCCATTCTGATCATCTGCATACAATGATAGATTATTTGTCATTCGCCTTACACAGGGCAGAATTAAAGAATAAAAGAGCCACAAGACTGAAACCATTTACATTGCAGAATGTCATTGATACACCCGACCTCATAGACATTATTGTTTGTGGAGCGTTCACTTCCCTAACCTGACCTTCCCTTCATTATCATTGATATATCACATTTACCCTTCTTTTATATAATCAGGCTTACCATGTCTTAAGGTACTGCCACACTTAGTGATCTCGTTAGCGATCTCAATAACGACGCAAGCTAATGAGATCGTTTTTGTGATCGTTTTAATGTCTCTAGTAGCTGCCACACTTAGTGATCTCGTTAACGACTCAAAAGCGGTTAGCGATCTCATTAACGACTTTAACGGTCATTGCGATGTAAAAAACAGCGCACATCGCTCACAAAAATGCCAGACACAGCGATATAGCGTCACCAGCGGGACGCCAACGATCTAAATACGGTCAGAACTTAGTGAACGATCAGCGAGATCACAGCAGGGGCCACGTCGTTGCTACATGCCACACACGTTAGCGTCACGAACGAGATCGCTAAATAGTGACTTATTTTAGCGATCTCGTTAGCGACGCTGTTTAGTGTGGCATACCCTTTATTGTCCTGCTCATATATAACACATTAAGTCATATCAAGGTACAAAAACTAACATTATCTTCTTATATGGTGCATGAACAACCTTTATAGTACCAGATAAGTTACAATAAGACAAGGGCAAGGTCACTAAATGACATGTTGGAAGTGAGAATATGTTACTTCTTACAATATTATTATTATATTCTTACAATTATGACACTGCTTGTACTGATATTATTCACAGGATTGTATTCATCTAGCACATGCTAACATGACTGGAGCAAAGTTAAAATTGGCATGCTGCTGCTTTGCATATTGAATGGGACAACTTTTGAGATGTCCTAGAGTGACAGGTTAAACTGCAGTCCTGTGCAAAATTGCAGAATTTTTTTTTTATACATCATAGTTAACAGACAAATAACAAGCAATGACCAACTCTGCTCGGCTTTATAGGTGTTAAAATAATATTTGCTTAAAAAACAATAGACAAATTAAAATAAATTATACCGTATGGTAATTTTAACAATGTATCAATATTTGTTAGTAGCAGAAAGTCATGCTTTTATTAAAATGTTCATTATTGTTTTGGAAATGAGAAATAATCTCACATACCGCTGCCTTGTAAATATCATCCATGATGAGTGAGGTTTGGTAAAGAGCCCGGCAGAGATGAGACTGTGCACACTGAATGACAATTGAGTGCTGAGCTTATATATAGGTCACACACTGACTAAAGTGTACTCACTGGTCACTCCCTCCTGAGCATACCATCAGACTCATATCATTTAACAGTTTCCGTTCCATCCCCTTGAGAATATAAGACTTGTACGTACAACATACTCACAAGAGCATTTATTTATATACTTGAGAGACAAGGCAAAGATTTGATTCCTTTTTCAGAGATGTGCAGTTACACCTTGCTCTAATTTTAAGCTAATTATGCACATAAATTCTTACTACTAGTACCTACTATGTATTTTGTTCTCAGTGTGGCATCATAATATTTTTTTAAAGAGAGAATCAAACAGCTTTATGTATAAATCTACATTCACACATGTAGATTTCAATGCATTTTTTTCAACTAAAGCCTTTTTATTCAAATTGCATCATAAGAAGAAGTGTTAGGCTGCATTCACACATTTCTGTTACCATCCATTTTCCCAGGGATCATCCTAGTTGCAACCTAGTTGCTTTTGTTTTATTCTGATTCCTTTGTTTTATCTTCCAAGCCAATAAAATGACATCCGTGAGACATGGAAGAAAAATGAAAGCTTTCTGATTTGCATCTGCAGTCCACAGATCCTCATTGACTTGAACGGTGTAGTTTGATCCCCAAACACAGGTGAGAATAAGACCTCTTCTGTAGAGATAAGTGATCCCATGGAAGTTCAGATTCGTCGAGTTTGGCCAAACTTTAGTCAAAAGTTCGGTTTGGGCACCAGAGCTTGACCCACACTTGAACCCGGACCTGAACCAAGGGCTGTCGTCAGCACCTGGCACACCTGGAGCCCTGAGCAGATGGGGAGCCCACTTGCTGTCAGAGACTCTCTGTCAGAGACGCTATGGGGGCCAGGTGCCAGTAACCCACAAGTAGGCCCCCTCTGCCTCTTGCTCAGGGCACCAGTACTTGCAATACTTACCTGTCCCCATTCCTGAGCTGCGGTATCGTCTTTTGACTCTGACGTAGGAGGCGCGATGTGCACAGTATATACCCTATGGGAATAAACATGCTAGAATTAGGAGGAAACCACTATGGCTAAATAGAGCTGTAAGGGGCGCAATAAGGGACAAAAAGAAAGCGTTTAGGGAATTAAAGCAAGTAGGTAGTGAAGAGGCATTAAATAAATACAGAAGACTGAATAAATTCTGTAAAAAGCAAATCAAGACAGCAAAGATTGAGGCAGAGAGACTCATTGCCAGAGAAAGTAAAAATAATCCCAAAATATTCTTTAACTACATAAATAGCAAGAAACTAAAAAATGATAGTGTTGGTCCCCTTAAAAATAGTCTGGGTGAAATGGTGGATGAGGATGAGGAAAAAGCCAATATGCTAAATGACTTTTTTTCAACTGTATTTACACAAAAAAATCCCATGACAGATAACATGATCAGAGATAAAAAAATTTCTCCATTAAATGTCACATGTTTAACCCAGCAGGAAGTACGGCGGCGTCTAAAAATCACTAAAGTTGACAAATCCCCGGGCCGGATGGGATACACCCCCGAGTACTGCAGGAATTAAGTACAGTTATAGATAGACCATTATTTTTAATCTTTAAAGATTCCATAATAACTGGGTCTGTACCACAGGACTGGCATATAGCAAATGTGGTGCCAATATTCAAAAAGGGGGCAAAAACTGAACCTGGAAATTATAGGCCAGTGAGCTTAACATCTACTGTGGGTAAAATCCTGGAGGGTTTTTTAAGGGATACTATATTGGAGTATCTGAAGCTGAATAACCTCATGACTAGTGTTGAGCATTTCGATACCGCAAGTATCGGGTATCGGCCGATATTCGCTGTATCGGAATTCCGATACTTAGTTCCGATATTTTTCCAATATCGTATACCGGAATCGGAAGTTCCCATAATTCTTTGAGAGGCAATGTGATTTTAGTCAGCCAATGAGGAATCTTATGAAGTGTGGGCACATCCTGTAATGCTGCGGTCATCTTAACTAATGGCATGGCTGTGATTGGCTGCTGAAATGATGTCAGAATGCACTATAAAAGGCGCCGCCACCATTTTAGCGTCACTGTGCTGTGAACTCAGTTAGGGACAGAACGCTGCTGTGCTGACTCTGAGGGACAGTTAGAGATTGCGATTTAGTGTACTGTGCTGTAGGCAGGCTAGCACCAACCGCTGTGTAAAGCTTCCTTTTGCCTTGCAGTGTTGTTTTAACAGCTCTGTGCAAGGTGTGTGTGAGAGTGCAGGTGACGCTGCAGTTTGCTCTGCATCCACCGCTGTTTGTAGGCATCTGCACGTGTCACTCACTGACTCTTTTTTTTTTTTATTTTGTGGAATTGGTGCAGCTCCATTATATTTGAAAAAAATCTAATCTATTAGTGTGACGCGCTTCCATCCATATACAATACATTGGTTGCAAACACTATAGAAGTAACTTATAATTAAGTTAGTCTGACATGACTTATTAGTTACAAACCCATGCTGACTCTGTTTAATCACTTCATTCTTATCCAGGTACTTGCATACATGTTCTTTAATAATTTGTTCAAAGATCTTTCCTGGTATAGAAGTCAGACTCACCGGCCTGTAGTTCCCTGGGTCCACCTTCTTCCCCTTTTTGAAGATAGGAACAACATTTGCTCTTCTCCAGTCTTCTGGGACTTCTCCTGTTCTCCAAGAATTTTCAAAGATTATGGACAGTGGTTCAAGAATTTCTTCTGCTATCTCCTTCAGTACCCTGGGGTGTAATTCATCTGGACCTGGAGACTTGAATTCATTTATGTTAGCTAAGTGTTTCCTCACTGTCTTTCTGTTTATAGATATCCTGGATTCTTCTATTCCTTTAATAGGGCAGTGAAGATCAGTTGATGTTACATTTCCTTTCTGAGAGAAAACAGATGCAAAATAGGAATTTAAAAGTTAAGCCTTCTCAACATCCTGACTTACCATTTCATCATTTTCATCCTGTAAAAATCCTATAGCATCTTTGACTTTTCTTTTACTTTTGACATATCCCCAAAATCCTTTTTTGTTGCTTTTGACGTCACTTGCAAGCCTTAATTCATTGTCAGCTTTAGATAATCTGATTTGTGCCCTGCAGGTTCTGCAGACGGCATTATATTCTTCTTTAGATATGCCTCCCTCTTTCCATTTGATAAACATTTCTTTCTTCCTTTTTAGCATGTGTTTAAGTTCTATGTTCATCCATCCTGGTTTCCTTAAATGCTTCCCATTCTTCCCTCTTTTCGGAATTGTTAACGATTGTGCTTTGAGAATCTCATTTTTCAAGATTTTCCATCCTTCCTGGACATTTTTGTCCTTAAGGATATCCAGCCATTGGATCCCTCCAATTCTCTTTCTGAGTTCCTTAAAATCTGCCTATCTGAAATCTAACCTTGACGTCTGAGTCTTCACAGGTCTTCCTCCTCTTGTTATCCAAAATTCTAAAATAGCATGGTCACTACCTCCTAGAGTCCCAGCCACTCTTACCTCCTCCACCATTTCCTCCCTGTTTATGAGGATTAGATCCAAGGTAGCAGATCCCCTTGTTTTCTCCATTACCTTTTGGAAGATAAAGTTGTCAGCAAGAGAGGATAAGAATTTCCTGGACCTGTTAGTTTTGCCTGAGAGAGATTCCCAACAAATGTCTGGATAGTTGAAATCTCCCATGACCACTATGTCATATTTTTTGGAGAACTTGGCCATTTGATGCATAAAGAGTTCATCCATATCTTCAGCTTGCACAGGCGGCCTGTAGTAAATGCCTACAATGGTGTCCTTTCCATTGTTCTGTCCTTGTATTCTTACCCAAACAGTTTCCACAGAACTCCCAGTCTCTGAAGCGTCAATCTCTGTGCAGATATACGCTTTTCTAACATACAATGCAACACCTCCTCCTCGTTTATCAAGTCTGTTTCTTGCAAATAAGTTGTATCCTTCTAGCCTTGTATTCCAATCATGTGTATCGTCCCACCAAGTCTCAGTGATTCCAATGACATCATATTTCTTCTCCTGCGTTAGTAGCTCCAGTTCTCCTTGTTTGTTGCCCATGCTTTGTGCATTCGTATAGAAACACTTTCGTTTGTGATTGGTTTCTCTTCCTTCAATATTTTTATTATGTAAATTTTTTTGTCTTTGTTCTTCCCCTTCACTTCTAATAGCAGAAATCTCAATAATATTTGTCAAGTGTATGGCTTTTGCTGGCGTTTTGCTTCCCTTCCCACATTGTTCTAGTTTAAAGCTCTCCTGATGAGTGTAGCAAGGCGACTTCCAAATACATGTTTTCCAGTCTTCGTAAGGTGCACCCCATCTCTAGCAAGTAGTCCATCGTATAGGTAATTCACTCCGTGATCCAGAAATCCAAATCCTTGCTGACGGCACCATCGACGTAGCCAGTTGTTCACCTGCAGAATCTTATTCCACCAGGCTTGGTAGTGTGTGACAATGGCCGAAATCTGGTGGCAGCTCTGGGCCTTGGCAACCTCACTCACATACCATGTCTGGCACATGTGCTCAACTTGGTCGTGCAGAGTTTTTTGAGGGACTATCCGGATCTTGATGCACTGCTGCACAAGGTCCGCCTAGAGTGCGCTCACTTGCGACGTTCCAGCATCGCCAGATCGCGCATTGCAGCTCTGCAACGCAGATTTCGCCTTCCTGAACATCGCATCATATGTGACGTACCCACCAGGTGGAATTCCACGTTACATATGTTGGAGCAGTTGTGTGAGCAGCAGCCAGCAGTAATGGAGTATCAGCTGCATCAGGCGCAATCAACTCGCAATTTGCGCCGTTCACACTTCACCACTACTGAGTGGGCCTCTATGAAGGACATCTGCCACGTTTTGCGTGCGTTTGATGAGTCAACGCGGATGGCGAGTGCAGATGATGCACTAGTCAGCCTGACTGTCCCCCTTATCTGCCTGCTTCAAAAAACACTGCAAGCACTAAGGGATGAGGTTTTGGAATAGGTGGAGGATGAGGAGTCACAAATTCCATCACCTTCTGGACAGTCAGCGCAACGTGGTTCCTCACAAAGGGCTGGGCAGGGCTCACTTTGTGAGGAGGATGAGGAGGAGTCAATGGAGGAGGAAGACATCGCTCCAGAGGGAGGTACACAACGCTCTAGTCAGTATGTAGAGCGAGGGTGGGGTGATGCAGAGCAGGCAGAGATGACGCCTCTTGCAGGGGACAGCATTTCTTGGCCAGTTGGGAGTCTGCAGCACATGGTTGATTTCATGCTGCAGTGCCTGAGAAACGACCGCCGCATCGCCCACATTCTCACCACGTCTGATTATTGGGTGTACACCCTCCTAGACCCTCGCTACCGGGACAACTTACAAAGCCTCATCACACCGTTGAACCGGGAGCGTAAAATGCGGGAGTACCAAGACACACTGGTGCAATCCATAATGTTCTCCATTCCAGCCGAGAGCACTGCTGCTGCTACTGCTTTACAAAGCAGCTCTGTGCGTCGAGGCAGTGGAGACAGCTCTGCAACAAGAGGGAGCACAAGCAGCGCCTCTTCAAAAGGCAAGACCAGTATGTTCCAAATGTGGCGAAGTTTTGTGGCAGCGCCACAAATGTCTACACCATCCGAGACGGCTCCAGTCAGCAGGAGGCAACGTTTCCGTAAGATGGTGACAGACTACATTTCTTTCCCTCTCAGTGTACTCCCAGATGGCTCTTCCCCATTCAAGTTTTGGGTCTCTAAGCTGGATACATGGCCAGAGCTTAGCCAGTATGCATTGGAGGTGCTGACTTGCCCTGCTGCCAGTGTATTATCGGAGCGCGTCTTTAGTGCTGCAGGTGGTGTACTAACAGACCGTCGCATGCGACTATCCTCCGATAATGAAAAAACTCTATATAGTAGATGTGGATACAGACCAGCAGACACTAAGTGAATCCAACCAATGATGGTATGTAAGATAATATAAGAATTACCAATGCTATACACACAAAAAAATGTGCAAAATATAACAAATATATAAACTTTATTTGAGCAATGTAATACACAAAACAATCATAAATACGAAAATATATAAAATACAATAATCAAATAAAATGAAATAGGCAGGCTGACAGCAGATATTAATAACCCATTTAATATTATCAGGCCCAAAATAGGGTGCTAGGAATTATAAAATAAGTCCCAACCAGATTGTGAAAAAATCCCTTTAGTGAGTGCACAAAATATGAAGGGTCCTAAACACACAGTGTAAATCACAAAAGTGAATCTGACAAACCCAAAATAAGGTGCCTTGGATTATGATTAAAGTGATAAACAAATTGTGGAAAAACACATTCATAAGTGGCAAAATTATATGCAGTCACAGACACTAAATAAAAAATACTGTGACAATAATTAAAATACAAAGTGCCAAAGTAACTCAAATGAACAAATGTATAACAGCCACAAAACGTGTTAGGAGTGCACAGGCACAGTTTTGCCAATCAGGGACCAAATTTTTATAATATGACCACTACCTGAGAGCCTGAGTGGGGTGCTGACAGCTGCAGGAGAACGCGCCCCGACGCGCGTTTCGGTATGGATAACCTTCGTCAGGGGGATGACTCACCCCCCTGACGAAGGTTATCCATACCGAAACGCGCGTCGGGGCGCGTTCTCCTGCAGCTGTCAGCACCCCACTCAGGCTCTCAGGTAGTGGTCATATTATAAAAATTTGGTCCCTGATTGGCAAAACTGTGCCTGTGCACTCCTAACACGTTTTGTGGCTGTTATACATTTGTTCATTTGAGTTACTTTGGCACTTTGTATTTTAATTATTGTCACAGTATTTTTTATTTAGTGTCTGTGACTGCATATAATTTTGCCACTTATGAATGTGTTTTTCCACAATTTGTTTATCACTTTAATCATAATCCAAGGCACCTTATTTTGGGTTTGTCAGATTCACTTTTGTGATTTACACTGTGTGTTTAGGACCCTTCATATTTTGTGCACTCACTAAAGGGATTTTTTCACAATCTGGTTGGGACTTATTTTATAATTCCTAGCACCCTATTTTGGGCCTGATAATATTAAATGGGTTATTAATATCTGCTGTCAGCCTGCCTATTTCATTTTATTTGATTATTGTATTTTATATATTTTCGTATTTATGATTGTTTTGTGTATTACATTGCTCAAATAAAGTTTATATATTTGTTATATTTTGCACATTTTTTTGTGTGTATAGCATTGGTAATTCTTATATTATCTTACATACCATCATTGGTTGGATTCACTTAGTGTCTGCTGGTCTGTATCCACATCTACTATATAGAGTTTTTTCACTTCTTCGGATGGTTTACCATCCTGTTTTTCTTGAATTACTGGTATAATTTTATTAATTACTTACAGGTATATTGTTTTATTATAATATTTCAGGTCATCTACACCAGTTTTTCTTGTGCATTTGTCTTATCCTCCGATAATGTAGACCGGCTTACTTTTCTGAAAATGAACAAGGCATGGATCTCGCCAGAATTTGTCTGTCCGTTTTCAGATTAAATAACTGGTTCGCAACGTTATCCATGTCTCCTGTTATGTTCATCTTTCTACCACCTGAACTCTACTCCCTGGGCTACAACACTGCCAGTTGCTGCTCAGAAGTGTCGTGTCCACAGACCAATACACAAGCTATAGTGTTAGTGGGGTTCAGTAACGCCAGCTGTTCCCCTGCTGTGTGTCCGGCAAGAAGTCTCCTGTTCCCTACACATGCACAGAAAAACCCATGTCGAACATGCTCCAAATAGGGAAGAGCCGTCACCCTGATTGTTATGCTTAAAACATGAAATTGTGAAGTGTTATGATTTGGTAGCTGAGGAGTGCAGGTAAAAAGGCAATACACCAGAGCAGTTGGAATCTATGAGATTGCAGTACCCTGACTAACCACCACAACTAGAGGCAGCCGTGGAGCGTTCCTACGTTGGTCCTAGACGCCTCGTCACAGCCTGAGAAACTAACTACACCTAAAGATAGATATAGGAAAGCTATCTGCCCCGGAGCAGAACCCCAAAGATAATAGAAAGCCCCCAAACATGTAATGGCGGTTAGACAAGAAGAAATACTGACACAGAAAGAAAATAGTATGAGCAAACGCTGGGGCCCAAACTAACTAAATAGAAAAGGATAGGAAGGGTACTTACTGCAATCCCAGAAAACCCTGAAAAGCACCAACTCTACTAATTTCAAAATCACCTGAGATCACACGACCTCTACCACCTAAATTAGTTCTCTGGTGTAACAAAATCAAAACAGCAGCCACTGAAAAAACTGGAAAAAGCAAAGGTACAAACATCAGTGGCTGAACTGAACTGAGAGGGCAAAAGCCCCCGGAGGGGACCCTGAAGGCCCCCACAGAAGTGCAGGACAAAATGCAAAAATCTAGCACAAAAACAAAAAGAAGAAAATGTCTTATCTGATAGCAGGAGATGCAGACACGACACAGCAGGCTACAAGGGAAACAGGATTCAAGGATTGAGACCAGAACAATTGATCACCGGCAACCCTGATGGGAAGGTGACTCCCTTATATAAGACCAGTCAGTAACACCTGATTCCCAATCCTCACAATCTTCACTGGACAGACCAGCACCGCTTGTAACCACCAGAGGAAGCCTCTGCTCAGAACTCATCTCAAACCCATTCACAACAGTACCCCCCCCTTGAGGAGGGGTCACCGAACCCTCATTTGAGCAACCAGGTCGGTCAGGATGAGTTCTATGATACGCACGGATAAGTCTCCTAGCATGGATGTCTGAAGCAAACACCCAAGAATTGTCTTCCTGACCATAACCTCTCCATTTAACCAAATACTGGAGTTTCCGTCTAGAAAAACGAGAATCTAATATTTTCTCAACCACATACTCCAGATTGCCCTCAACCAAAACAGGGTCAGGAGGCACAGCAGCAGGAACCACTGGCTCAACAAACCTCTTCAACAAGGACTTGTGGAACACGTTATGGATCTTAAATGTCCCTGGAAGAAGCAAACGAAAAGAAACAGGATTAATAATCTCCATGATCTTATAAGGTCCAATGAACCTAGGCTTAAATTTAGGAGATGCTACTCTCATAGGAATATTTTTTGAGGACAACCAGACCAAGTCCCCTATTTTAAACCGAGGACCATCAGTCCTATGCCGGTTAGCAAACCGCTGGGCCTTCTCCTGAGAGAGGGACAACCTCTCCACTACCTGGTCCCAAATCTGTTGCATACGCTCCACAACAGAGTCAACACCTGGACAGACAGAAGCCTCCGTCTGTCCTGAAGAAAATCGAGGGTGAAACCCAGAATTACAGAAAAATGGAGACATCAAAGTGGCAGAGCTAGCCCTATTATTAAGAGCAAACTCAGCCAAAGGCAAAAAAGAGACCCAGTCATCCTGATCAGCAGACACAAAGCATCTAGATAAGTCTCCAATGTCTGGTTTGTTCTCTCAGTTTGACCATTGGTCTGAGGATGAAATGCCGAGGAGAAAGACAATTGAACACCCAGTTTAGAACAAAAAGTCCTCCAAAATCTGGAAACAAACTGGACTCCTCTGTCAGACACAATGTTCTCAGGAATGCCGTGTAAACGAACCACGTGCTGAAGGAACAACGACACCAATTCAGAGGAGGAAGGCAACTTAGGTAATGGCACAAGATGTATCATTTTGGAAAACCTATCACAAATTACCCAGATGGTGGTCATTCTCTGAGAAACAGGAAGGTCGGAAATGAAATCCATAGAGATATGGGTCCATGGTCTCTTGGGCACAGGCAATGGCATGAACAAACCACTAGAGTGAGAGCAAGGCTTGGAGCGAGAGCAAGTCCCGCAGGACTGCACAAATTCCCTGACATCACGAGACAAGGTAGGCCACCAAAAGGACCGACTAACCAAGTCTCTGGTACCAAAAATTCCGGGATGCCCAGCCAATGCGGAACAATGAATCTCAGACATCACACTCTTTTTCCACTGGTCCGGGACAAACAATTTCCCAACAGGGCAGCGCTCGGGCCTATCCTCCTGACACCCCTCCAGAGCAAGTCTCAAATTGGGCGAGATGGCGGAAAGAACTACACCCTCTTTCAAAATAGCAGAAGGATCAGATAACTCAGGAGAGTCCGCAAGGAAACTCCTCGAGAGGGAATCCGCCTTAACATTCTTAGTGCCAGGAAGAAAGGAAACCACAAAATTAAAACGTGTGAAAAACAAGGTCCACCTGGCCTGTCTAGGATTGAGTCGCTTGGCAGATTCCAGATAGACCAGATTCTTATGGTCCGTAAGGACCACCACCTGATGTTTGGCTCCCTCCAGCCAATGTCTCCACTCTTCAAAAGCCCACTTCATGGCCAATAACTCCCGATTACCCACGTCATAATTACGTTCAGTAGGAGAAAATTTTCGAGAGAAAAAGGCACAAGGGTTACTTTTAGAGGTCTCTGGATCTTTTTGGAACAAAACGGCACCTGCCCCAATTTCAGAGGCATCAACCTCCACCTGAAATGGCAGAGAAACATCAGGCTGCCGTAGAACAGGAGCAGAAGTGAATCTTTGCTTAAGTTCCTGAAATGCAGAGACTGCCTCAGGAGGCCAATTCACCACATCAAAACCCTTTTTGGTCAAATCAGTTAATGGTTTAACAATAACCGAGAAATTACCAATAAATTTACGATAAAAATTGGCAAAACCCAAAAATCTTTGAAGAGCCTTTAATGAAGTAGGTTGGACCCAATCACAGATGGCCTGAACCTTGACCGGGTCCATTTCAATAACAGATGGGGACAAAATGAATCCCAGAAATGAGATCCTCTGTACGCCAAAAAGACACTTTGATCCCTTCACATACAGAGCATTCTCTCTCAAAATCTGGAATACAGTTCGAACATGTTTCACATGAGAGTCCCAGTCATTAGAAAAAATCAAGATATCATCCAAATAAACAATCAGAAATTTGTCCACAAAATCCCTGAAAATGTCATTCATGAAGGACTGGAAGACGGAAGGAGCATTAGTGAGCCCAAAGGGCATCACTAGGTACTCAAAATGCCCTTCAGGGTATTGAATGCCGTCTTCCATTCATCCCCGTGCTTAATGCGAATAAGGTTATACGCCCCCCTGAGGTCAAGCTTGGTAAACCAAGTAGCGTTTTTCACCCTGGAAAACAGGTCAGAAATCAAGGGTAACGGATATTGATATTTCACAGTAATATTGTTCAAAAGACGATAATCAATACACGGCCTTAATGAACCATCCTTTTTGGCCACAAAGAAAAAACCGGCACCTAAGGGTGAAGAGGATGGTCTGATATGACCCTTCTCCAATGACTCCTTGATATAAGACCGCATAGCGTCATGTTCAGGTACAGACAAGTTAAAAAGGCGACCTTTAGGGAATTTATTACCCGGCACTAATTCAATAGCGCAGTCATAGCTCCTATGGGGAGGCAAGGATGCAGATTTACTTTCGCTAAACACATCAGAAAAATCAATCAAAAAGTCAGGAACATCCTGAGCCTGGGGGGAGGCAGAAAAAACAGGAGTGTTGGTATTAACACATTGGCAGCCCCAACTGGTTACAGACACAGATTTCCAATCCAAAACAGGATTATGAGACTGTAACCAAGGGAAACCCAGTACGATAATATCATGCAGATTATACAGAACCAAAAATTTGCAGCACTCCTGGTGATCAGGTTCAACCCTCATTATCACCTGAGTAGAGAACTGAGGTTTATTCTCAGCCAAAGGGGTAGAATCGATCCCCAGTAGGGGAATAGACTTCTGTAGGGGTATCAAGGGAAACCCACAACGTTTAGCAAAATCATAATCCATCAGGTTAATAGCTGCTCCAGAATCAACGAAAGCCTGAGCAGAAAATGAGGACAGAGAGGATATCAGAGTGACAGTTAGTAAAAACTTAGTCTGAACACTACCCAAGACAACTGAGCGTGCAAAACGTCTTCCCCGCTTAGGGCAGACTGAAATAGCATGAGAGGCATCACCACAGTAGAAACATAACCCATTGCGCTTTCGAAACTCATGACGCTGTGCCCCAGACACCACTCTATCACACTGCATGGATTCAGAAGCAGGTTCACAAGGCAACACTATTCCACGCATACTTCTCCGCTCACGCAAACGTCTGTCAATTTGAATCGCTAATGACATAGAATCATTGAGACCAGAGGGGACAGGGAATCCCACCATAACATCCTTTACATTATCTGACAGACCCTTCCGGAAAAGGGCCGCCAAAGCGTCGTCATTCCACTTGGTCAGGACTGCCCACCTACGGAATCTCTGACAGTATAACTCAGCGTCATCAAGCCCCTGATTTAATGCCAACAAGGCTTTTTCAGCTTGATCAGTGACATTAGGCTCATCGTACAATAACCCCAAAGCCTGAAAAAATGCATCAACATCGCTCTAAACAGGATCCCCAGGTGTCAGGGAAAAAGCCCAATCCTGAGGATCGCCGCGCAGGAGAGAGATGACAATTTGAACCTGCTGCGCTGCATTCCCTGAGGACTTAGATTTTAAGGCAAAAAACAATTTACAATTATTTTTGAAATTCTGAAACTTAGCTCGATCCCCTAAAAACAAATCTGGCATGGGGATCCTAGGTTCCACAACAGTCAACCTAGCAAGATATGCAGCAATACTCTGAACCTCAGTGGCAAGCTGATCCACACGGCCAGACAACTGTGCAAACTCCATTGAGAGAAAAGATCCTCCCCAGCACAAAGAGATACAGAGGGAAAAAAAAAAAAAAATGCAACAAACAGAAAAATATCTCTGACAACTCTGACAACCTTTTTTTTTTTTCTTTCACAATATTTTTCCCTTCTGTGAGTACCATACAATATTAAATTTTTGGCCGGTGATACTGTTATGATTTGGTAGCTGAGGAGTGCAGGTAAAAAGGCAATACACCAGAGCAGTTGGAATCTATGAGATTGCAGTACCCTGACTAACCACCACAACTAGAGGCAGCCGTGGAGCATTCCTACGTTGGTCCTAGACGCCTCGTCACAGCCTGAGAAACTAACTACACCTAAAGATAGATATAGGAAAGCTATCTGCCCCGGAGCAGAACCCCAAAGATAATAGAAAGCCCCCAAACATGTAATGGCGGTTAGACAAGAAGAAATACTGACACAGAAAGAAAATAGTATGAGCAAACGCTGGGGCCCAAACTAACTAAATAGAAAAGGATAGGAAGGGTACTTACTGCAATCCCAGAAAACCCTGAAAAGCACCAACTCTACTAATTTCAAAATCACCTGAGATCACACGACCTCTACCACCTAAATTAGTTCTCTGGTGTAACAAAATCAAAACAGCAGCCACTGAAAAAACTGGAAAAAGCAAAGGTACAAACATCAGTGGCTGAACTAAACTGAGGGGGCAAAAGCCCCCGGAGGGGACCCTGAAGGCCCCCACAGAAGTGCAGGACAAAATGCAAAAATCTAGCACAAAAACAAAAAGAAGAAAATGTCTTATCTGATAGCAGGAGATGCAGACACGACACAGCAGGCTACAAGGGAAACAGGATTCAAGGATTGAGACCAGAACAATTGATCACCGGCAACCCTGATGGGAAGGTGACTCCCTTATATAAGACCAGTCAGTAACACCTGATTCCCAATCCTCACAATCTTCACTGGACAGACCAGCACCGCTTGTAACCACCAGAGGAAGCCTCTGCTCAGAACTCATCTCAAACCCATTCACAACAGTGAAGTTTTCCAGGCCTAGAATGATAAATTTTTATGACAAATATGGACAAATAATAATTTGTCATCACAGCGCATATCTGCACATGTCTATTAGAAATGGTAACAAAAACTAAAACATAGTGTTCACTTTTTGAAATTAATGCATAAAAGTACATTTCATACTTATCAATTAATGCTTTTTAAGGAACTTTATCTGTACCTGTAAGATAATGCAGTCAATGGATGTACGAATCATAAAATCCTCATCATCATCATCACGAGTTTTATTTATGACAGACATTATAAAATACACATACTGATGCCAACTGTAACTTCACACACCATATATGAAATGGCCAGCATGTAAACCTGGTAATAATGTGCAATAATAAATTATTACACCTAGAAAGTGCATCATGCATACTGACAATAGGTAGTTATACCTGCAAGTGCTGTTGAAACAACCACAACAGATATAAATTAATAATGGTATATAGGTATCACAGTGCATAGTTACTCATGGACAATGTCGATGTAATACTGTACCTCAATAAAGTCAGCGTCAACCATTATGCTTGTTAGTCTTGTAGATTGTTAAAGAGGGAACGTTCTTTTTTTGGTGGTCATAGGTGGAGTATTAGACAGTAAATGATTACTGCTGTCGTATTTTTGGCGTCCCTAGGGCGCAATAACGCTGCGTAACGTCACATTTTATAGTCATCTAATTGACACACGCTACCCTACCCTACGCGTGACAGTAGGAAGGTAGTGTTGACGGATAAAGCCTTGCGCAACCAGACATTCTTTTACCCTCTTCAACACTGTACAAGCAAAAAATGCATGATTGCAGCCGCAGACTTTATTGACGTACAGTATAACATCGCCATTACCCATCAGAGGCTGTCCACTGTCTGATACAGACATAGAATATATCTTTGCTATCCGTAGCCTTTGTTTCACCTACACTTGCAGGCACACACTTAAATTGTGACAATGCATTATGTTTTTTTAAATGGTTATTTTTTATCGTACATTATTGTGTTATCACATTGATGAGTCCATGCTGGACATGTCATACATGCTGTACAAAGTAACGATTTTATTAACTTAAATAATTGAAATGTCTGTGACTGTCACATCTAAATTGCAATGATGATGATGATGAGTGACTATTACAAAATCCATTGTCTTCACTATGTTATGGTTTAACATAGCGTTCCTTAAGCATTATTCATAAATACAAAAATGGACTTTTATTCTTAAATTTACAACACTATATTTTGTAACCAATTTTTTGGGTGGTGTGTTGTTCCATTTCTTGTTGGCATGTGCATATATGCGTTTATATTTGCAGTGTCTTTATTTTTATTCTTGAAGTTAGGAAACATGTGTATCTTCGTACCGTGTTAGCCAGTAGATAGAAAAATATTTAGACTTGAGAGTCCGCAGTGGTTGTTACCTTTTAATGGATAACTGAAAAGATGGTAACAAATTGCAAGCTTTCGAGGCTACTCACGTCTCTTCATCAGGCAAAGACTAAAACAAAAAATGAAGCATCACATATTTCTATACACAACAGGACACAGGAATAGTGAAATAGGTAAGACAAGTAAGTGACGTGTAGCAGAACTCTCATTATCACAGAGGGATGAACATAAATATTGGAACAGTTCCTAGATAAGGATAGAAAGTTTTATTGCCCTCTGATTGGGGTCTGGTTTTGTGTTTTCATACCCCTGGAAGGGCAGAGACGCAGATTCCTTAATTGATATAGAATGACATAAATCCGTGTGATCTATTCATTCCATCACTAACAGTGTCAAAGGTCATGATGAGCTTATATTCTGAAACCTTTGTATCTTTCTCATATTTGAAGTTATATTTTAATACCAGTAATTCCATATCCATCATGCTATGACCGGGCATACAAAATTGTTTTGCCACAGGTAAATCCATTATTTTTTCTCTTATTGTGTGGCGCTGATAATTCATCCTTGTTCTCATTTTTTGGCCGGTCTCCCCTCACTTGTCCCTCCCTCACTTGTCTTACCTATTCCTGTGTCCTGTTGTGTGTAGAAATATGTGATTCTTCATTTTTTGTTTTAGTCTTAGCCTGATGAAGAGACCTGAGTAGTCTCGAAAGCTTGGAATTTGTTACAATATTTTCAGTTAGCCATTAAACGGTATCAACCACAGAGGACTCTCAAGTATAAATATTTTTCTATTCTTGGAATTGAAATTCATCATTTTATTGTCCTAGTAAAACTTCATTTATTCTTGTTTGAAGTACATACATTTGCAATGGCCACGTAACAAGGCAATAACTCAATATTTTATGCCTACACCCTCCTTGACCCTGGGCTTCAACACTGCCAGTTGCTGCTCAGAAGTGTTAGATGCACAGATGAAAACAATCGCTGATGTGTTTGTGGGGTTCAGTAACGCCTGCTGTTCCCCTGCTGTGTGTCTGGCAAAAATTATGCTGTAACTACAACTCAATTCAACTCTATACTAGCTTACTACACCTCTTGCCGCTTCAACACGCCTTGTGTCAAGGTAGATGCAGATGAAACATCGTATGTTGGTCATACGCCTCTTCCCTCTGTGTTTGCAAAAATACGTGCTACTACAACTCACTTAACACTCATACTAGCCTCTGCTAACCCTTGACTGGCTTCAACACCGCCAGTTGCTGCTCAGAAGTGTTAGATGCACAGATGAAAACAATCGCTGATGTGTTTGTGGGGTTCAGTAACGCCTGCTGTTCCCCTGCTGTGTGTCCGGCAAAAATTACTGCTAGCTACCTAATCATGGTGAAAAAAACATGACATGTCAAAGTGTCTAATGCTACACATAGATATGAGGCTACACCCTGATTTCTAAGCTGTAAACATTTGAAACGTCAACTTTAAAACCATAAAATGATTAGTCTTTGTCACAAATCTGTAACAAAATAATTGTGACATATTATTACAGATATGCACATGTCGAAAACAAATGCAAACACAAAAGCCTACTTATGCTATAGGATACTGATGGTCAACCTTGTCACTCCATAGCTTAGACAAATCCAACTCACATCATGACTCAAATTCTGCAATGTTGGAAGTGCATAATGTGGGTTGAACTTTGACAACTGCTGCAGTGCGAAGGTTATACTTCAGTGTTCTTGCCTTTTAAATAAAAGCATACAAGTAAATATAATAATCCAATGTTGATTAAGGGACGTGATGTACACCTGTAATATTGTGCAAACAATGCATGTAGGAATAGTCCTCTTCAACATTACTTATATTTGTGTCATTTTAAAAAATACATATTTAATTAGAAAGTTAACAGCCCATATCATAAAGGTCCTTCATGTAAACATGATAATCGCTAACAAAAATCATGCATTACCTTGGTAAAGTCAATAGTGCATAGTCACAATAGCAAAATATATACCTGTAAGTGGTGCTGAAAGAACGACAACTGATAGAATAGGTGAATGATATCTATTTATCAGACTGAATAGCGACACCTGTACAATGTCGATATAATACTGTACCTTAACAAAACAGCTGTGTCACACCTCACACTCGTTTTTCTTGTAGCTTGTTATGTAATAGGGCACATGCATGTATGTTTCATCATAGGTGCATGTTTACTGAGTAAAGCAGTCATGACAACGCCTTTGTGTTGTCGGTACGCTTGCGATGATGAACGATGCGCACCGTGAATGTTAGTCTGCGTCATAAGACGTACAGACGCTCCAATACCCAACGCGTCACAGCAGGAAGCCAGTCTGTGCGTCCAAACAAAGGCGCAACCATACATGCACGTAACCTTTTATAAAGCTATATAAAAAAAAGGATGTAGTAGTAACGCACACTTTATTGAGGTACAGTATTACATCGCCATTCACCATCTGTGGCTATGCAGTCTCATCTATATATACCTTATCTATCCGTTGTCATGCTTGCAAGTCCACAGTCAGGCATAAATATCTGTTTTCACTCTGCACTATGCACTTTTTAAATTTTTTGTTTGTTAATATAAATGATTGGCACATATTATCAGTATTACATGATGGAGATTTTAGATATTTTTAAAAAAATTTTAGTGATATTATTCACCAAATGTAAAGTTTTATGAATGTCAAAGATAACTTGTAATGCTGATTATGTTTTTAAGTCAGCCATTCATTGTCTACACAATAAAAATGGTGTACATACTGTTACTTAGCCATCATTAATGGATTCTGATATGTACTTGTATGCTTTTATTTTAAACCGTATAGCAGATTATTTAACCTATTTTAATTGTGGTTTGCATTGCTTTTCAACATGTTAATGTATGCGTTTATGTTTGTAAATTATTAATTTACATATATTTCTTTAAGTAAAATCATCATCTTATGGTACTAAAGGTTATATTTCTCTTGTTTGGAGTATAGACATTTTTAATTGACACGTAACAAGGAAAATACTTGATATAGTATTTAAACATCCTCCTTGACCCTGGGCTACAACACCGCCAGTTGTTGCTCGGAAGTGCTGTTAGCACAGTGAACACTTGCTCCTGTGTTACTGGGGTTCAGTAATGTCAGCTGTTCCCCTGCTGTGTGAACGGCAAAAAGTCCTGCTGCCTCCACCATGTTCTCTTCTCATTCCTGGGCTACAACACCGCCAGTTGTTGCTCGGAAGTGCTGTTAGCACAGTGAACACTTGCTCCTGTGTTACTGGGGTTCAGTAATGTCAGCTGTTCCCTGCTGTGTGAACGGCAAAAAGTCCTGCTGCCTCCACCATGTTCTCTTCTCATTCCTGGGCTACAACACCGCCAGTTGTTGCTCGGAAGTGCTGTTAGCACAGTGAACACTTGCTCCTGTGTTACTGGGGTTCAGTAATGTCAGCTGTTCCCCTGCTGTGTGAACGGCAAAAAGTCCTGCTGCCTCCACCATGTTCTCTTCTCATCCCTGGGCTACAACACCGCCAGTTGTTGCTCGGAAGTGCTGTTAGCACAGTGAACACTTGCTCCTGTGTTACTGGGGTTCAGTAATGTCAGCTGTTCCCCTGCTGTGTGAACGGCAAAAAGTCCTGCTGCCTCCACCATGTTCTCTTCTCATCCCTGGGCTACAACACCGCCAGTTGTTGCTCGGAAGTGCTGTTAGCACAGTGAACACTTGCTCCTGTGTTACTGGGGTTCAGTAATGTCAACTGTTCCCCTGCTGTGTGAACGGCAAAAAGTCCTGCTGCCTCCACCATGTTCTCTTCTCATTCCTGGGCTACAACACCGCCAGTTGTTGCTCGGAAGTGCTGTTAGCACAGTCAACACTTGCTCCTGTGTTACTGGGGTTCAGTAATGTCAGCTGTTCCCCTGCTGTGTGAACGGCAAAAAGTCATGCTGCCTCCACCCTGTTGTCTTCTCATCCCTGGGCTTCAACACCGCCAGTTGTTGCTCGGAAGTGTCATTGGCACGGGTACTCACTCCTGCCCAGACTGGTTACAGCACGCCATCTGTTTCCTGTCAGTGTAAACGTCACTTAGCCTCCAATAAGTTGTCCTGTCGTGTTGCGGTCGGGTTAGCCGACTCTTGGAGTTTAGGTGCTTCCTATGTGTGCTGCGGGATATGCAAATAAAGGCTGTTTCCGTTGTGACAATAGGACAATCACCCACTGTAGTACTGTGGGATTCGGTAACTGCGGCCGGCTCGCGGTCTGTCAACTTAAATTTCCATGGGTACCTTCTGCTACCCGTCCGGGTTCCAGTACTGTCAGCTGGTTCTCCGCAGTGCCTTTGGCCTAGGTGCCTCCATCTCGGTATCCGAGTTCCAGCAACGTCTGCTGGTCCTTGGTAGTGCTTTGGAGCACAGGTACCTCCTGCTTAGTAACCTGTCCCAGTAACGTCAGCTGGTCCTCATTTGTGCCATTGGCTCTTTTCCTTCTGCTGCCCCTCCGGGTTCCAGCACAGTCAGCTGGTCCTCGTTACTTGCATTGGCTCTTGTACCTTCTGCTACCCGTCCGGGTTCCAGTACCGTCAGCTGGTTCTCCGCAGTGCCTTTGGCCTAGGTGCCTCCATCTCGGTATCCGAGTTCCAGCAACGTCTGCTGGTCCTTGGTAGTGCTTTGGAGCACAGGTACCTCCTGCTTAGTAACCGTGTCCCAGTAACGTCAGCTGGTCCTCGGTTGTGCCATTGGCTCTTTTCCTTCTGCTGCCCCTCCGGGTTCCAGCACAGTCAGCTGGTCCTCGTTACTTGCATTGACTCTTGTACCATCTGCTACATTTACAAATTGAAGATTTTTTCAATGCTTTTTTGGGTAATCACTCTGGATCTCCAACAATTAAGACGACGACCCTGATGACCACCCCGAAGAAGATGACGACCACAAGGACGACGAGCATCAAGCCAACCAGCCTAAACACCATCACAAAGAAGAAATAAAAGATTACCAAACTGGACTAAGAAGGTTAAGACAAACTACAAGATACAGAACAAGAGACTTAAGAACAATAAGCAGAAGATCAAAAAGCAGAAGAACATGAAGTATAAGACCAAAATGAAGAGCAAAATATATGCTCTAAATTATAAGCAGAAGAAGACTAAGCAGTGTATGGGGGTGAGTCCGTTCCTCCTCGTGGTGCCCCTGGAAAATGCCTGCTGCTGCAGGCTAAACTGAACACGGACAAATACTGTTGTAATTTAAATCTTTTGTGACAGCAAGAACGGAAGGATGAAAAATTCATACTTTGACAGATTACAAGTACAGGATTCTCTGTCACAAATAAGAATATGATGAAGAAGATGAAGTACAATATGAATAAGAATAATAGTTTAATAAGAAGAATATGAGTAATGTTAACAAAAAGATGAATAGCAAGAAGTTTAAGAAGAAGATAAAGAAGGTGAAGATGAAGAATAATTTGATGAAAAAGATGATGCTGCTGAAGATTATGAAGGAGAAAGTGTGTCAAAAGTAGTGTTGAGCGATACGATACTGCAAATATCGGGTATCGGCCGATATTAGCTGTTTCGGCCTTTCGATTCCGAATACCGATATTTTCGTCATATCGAATACCGGAATCGGATTTGTCACTGTCACTGTGAGTGTCCGTCGGTCGGGTCTGTCAGGAGTCAGCGGCACTTACCTGGCAGAAGATCTCCGGCGGTCACGTCTGCACTGCTTGATGGCCGCCATTATCTTCTCCCTGGCGGTCACATGCAGTTTTTCGCGATAACTGCAGTGACTGCAGGGTAATCCCGGCCGTAAACCAGTCTGATGACGTCACCGCCGGGGAAGCAGGTAATCAGCTGTGCTGCGCCGGGATGACAGGCTCCGCCTGTCATTCTGATGTAGCAGAGCTGGATCGTCGTGGGACACTCGTTACTATGGACTGCGTCGGTAAGGTGGTATACTTTTTTTTTTCATTTTTTTACAGGAGATCGATGGCGTCGCAGGATGAGTCTGTAATAAAAGTAATGAAAACTGTGTTCTGGTTTTTTTTGTTAAATTAAAAAACTTTTTTATGAACATTCACCCGTCCGGGTACATCAACAATTTAACTATTTACATACAGGGACCCTGTCCGGGTTATTTATAATTCTTTGGCAGGGGTGTTCCAGGTACCACCTGGTACTCTTCTGATGCTTGCCAAACATCCGAGGCACCAAGGACCACCAGGACCTGATGACGTCGTGTGGCCTGTACAGTCAAGTCGTGACCCGCTATCTGGGTCTGTGTGGCCACCTCTTTCATCTCCCTCCGGGTCTGGAACCCTATGTCCCGGACTGAACGAACCCCAGGGGGCCTAACAGGCGCCGGGTACGGGCCAGCTATACTTATCATGTCCATAGCTGGGGCTGCTGAGGAGACCACTGAGGGAGGCTGGGGAGATTTACGGCGTGGGGTGGGCACTTTTGCAGAGGCCTGGATGTGGGAGGCTGAAGGCTCCGAGGGTCTCACAGGTTCCTGACACTCTGGGGAGTAGGGGTCGCACTGGTAACATTGGCTACACATGTACCCAGTGGTAAGTCACCATTCCTGGCAACAGTCCTCCGGGGTCCTCGAGGTGAGCCTCCACGTCCCGCCGGTTCACAAAAACTTCTAAATAAAGTCCAGGCTCCTGGATGAAGCCCCAACCACCTTTTAATTTAAAGCTCCGTACTGCACCCTTACGCCGCGGCTCCCACAGGGTTCCTTTATCTTTTCTCATCCGGTCCTTATCTGCCCGGTCCTTCTCCAGCTGACGTTGGCAAAGCTTTTGGGTTTCTCGCTGCTCCCTTTGTCGCTCTGCTTCCCGCTCCCAATGTCTCCACTCTTCCTCCTGACGCCGGTTGAAATTCTCCTCCACCAGCAGCTCCATGTCTCCACCATCAAACTGCAGCTTACAGTGTCCGGTTTGCGGCAGCTCTCCTGGCGCCCCCCAGTCCTGGCGGCGCTCACCTGCGGAGGAAGCAGCCGGCTCTGGAACAGATGACAGTCGGGGCTCCGGTACAGGCAGGTAGACCTCTGGTGCCTGCGCGGCCTCCTCCATGAGGACGGGTGTCGCTTCTTCTGTCTCAGCGACGGGGGCAGACAGCGGGATCTGGGTGTTGCCGGTGCAGAGTTTTTTCCAGGAACGGGTGCCTCCACTGCGACAACGTCAACCGGATCACATTGCGAGGGCTCCTCTACTAGAACGGGTGCCTCACCTTCCGGTACAGACACTTCAGGTAAGAGGGATTGGCGACGCTCCAAGTTTAGTTTTAGGGCACGCCAGCTGGCTTCCATCCTGGCGACCTCCTCCCGGTGCTGGGCCAGGCCTCTTAGGGTATCCTCCGCTTCTTGCAGCGTAGGAGGGTTTCCAGGCCGGGTGCCCAACGGTGGTTCCGTGGCGATCGGGTCGCTTCCGTGGGGGGAGAGCTCTGACTGTTCCATCCCTTCACACTTCTGCTCGTGTCCATTAGCCATCTCTGCCAAGTCACATGTGTCATTAGCATCTGGAGAGGGCCCCTCTTTTGTAGGGAGGCGGGACCTTCGTGTTAGTTTCCGCACACTGAGGAGGATGAGGAGGCGGAACTGAAGAGCTGTGGGGCACGATGTTACATTGCAGTACCATTTACAGTGGTCGGCCATCGTTTTCGCACCACTGAGTGAGTGTACACCCACGAAGAGCACGCCCTTCTTCTTCACCAGTGCCTCGTCGTGACGCAGATATGGCTGAAAAATGGCAAATACATTCTCTGATGATTTTAGCAATTCTCAAGCACAAAACCAGTTCAATTCAGGCACACAGGACTCGCTTATAGCGAGCTACAGAATCCTGTTCGTGACGCCCAAGTTGAGTCGCACAGAGCCAGAGGTTTTGGGGGTACTCGGCACCGAGCCCGTCGACTTCTATGGGGTATGTCACGGCTTTACCCGGCAATTGAATCAGAGTCTATTTTACTATGTAGAAGTGTATAAACTATAAATATTTGTATATATACATGTCACAATGACATGTATATATATATATGTATTCTATGTGTGTATATTTTGTGTTTACAACGAAAGAAAGGGTTTTTTTTGTTGCGATATTTTGTTCCCATAGACTTACATGGGACTTCCGGTATCAGAATCGGATATCGATGATATTTAGTGATATCGGCGATACCATTTCGATACGATATTTTTAGATATCGAGCAGTATCGCTCAACACTAGTCAAAAGTTAAAAAGGTGAAGAGCATGGAAGTTGTGAAATATACATATTTGCCAAAATAGAAAAAAACGTTAACAACATTGTCAATTTCTTCGTCAATCCGAACATCTTTAAAAAAAAAATATTTATGCTATTCCATTTGATTGGGTTAAACATCTATGCCTTTAATGTCTCCTCAACCTTCCCCAATACATTCTACATTACTCTTTGTTGTTTTCCTTCATGTACAATTAACCAACAAGGCAAGAATGGGTTTTTTTAATTCCGATATTTTGTTCCCATAGACTTACATTGGATTTCCGGTATCGTATCGGGTATCGCCGATATTTTTTGGGTATCGGCGATACCATTCCGATTCCGATACTTTTGGATATCGGAAAGTATCGCTCAACTCTACTCATGACACAGTATCAGCATGGGTTTACGAGGGACCGTTCTTGTCAGACTAATCTGATAAGCTTTTATGAAGGGGTAAGTTCAGGACTGGACCAAGGGAATGCAGTTGACGTGGTGTTCATGGACTTCTCAAAAGCTTTTGATACAGTGCCACACAAAAGGTTGATACATAAAATGAGAACAATGGGGATAGGGGAAAATATGTGTAAGTGGGTTAAGAACTGGCTCATGGATAGAAAACAAAGGGTGGTTATTAATGGAGCACACTCGGACTGGGTCACGGTTAGCAGTGGGGTACCACAGGGGTCAGTATTGGGGCCGCTTCTCTTTAACATATTTATTAATGACCTTGTAGGGGGCATACAGAGTAGTATTTCAATATTTGCAGATGACACTAAACTCTGCAGGGTAATAAATACAGAGGAGGATAATTTTATATTACAGGAGGATTTATGTAAACTAGAAGCTTGGGCTGATAAATGGCAAATGAGCTTTAATGGGGATAAATGTAAGGTCATGCACTTGGGTAGAACAAATAAGATGTATAATTATGTGCTTAATTGTAAAACACTGGGCAAAACTGTCACTGAAAAAGACTTGGGTGTATGGGTGGACGACAAACTCACATTTAGTGGCCAATGTCAGGCAGCTGCTGCCAAGGCAAATAAAATAATGGGATGCATTAGACGAGGCATAGATGCTCATGAGGAGAACATAATTTTACCTCTATACAAGTCACTGGTGCGACCACACTTAGAATACTGTGTGCAGTTCTGGTCTCCGGTGTATAAGAAAGACATAGCTGAACTGGAGCGGGTGCAGAGAAGAGCGACCAAGGTTATTAGAGAACTGGGGGGTCTGCAATACCAAGACAGGTTATTACACTTGGGGTTATTTAGTTTGGAAAAACGAAGGCTTAGGGGTGATCTTATTACAATGTACAAATATATAAGGGGACAGTACAAAGACCTTTCTAATGATCTTTTTACTCTTAGACCTGTGACGGGGACGAGGGGGCATCCTCTACGTCTGGAGGAAAGAAGGTTTAGCCATAATCACAGATGCAGATTCTTTACTGTAAGAGCAGTGAGACTATGGAACTCTCTGCCGTCTAATGTTGTAATGAGTGATTCCTTACTAAAATTTAAGAGGGGACTGGATGCCTTTCTTGAAAAGTATAATATTACAGGCTATATTCACTAGTTTCCTAGATACAGCGTTGATCCAGGGAGCTAGTCTGATTGCCGTATGTGGAGTCGGGAAGGAATTTTTTTCCCCAATGTGAAGCTTACTGTTTGCCACTTGGGATTTTTTTGCCTTCCTCTGGATCAACATGTTAGGGCAGGTTAGGATAGGATATGGGTTGAACTAGATGGACTTAAAGTCTTCCTTCAACCTTAATAACTATGTTACTATGATGTCATGTCTGTACACCCTCTGCCTGAACAGTCACAATGCAGAGAGCTGGAAGATGGTGACACTGAGGAGTCTGGAGCAGAGAAGCAGCCAGCAAGGATAGGTGAGTATTTCATTTTTTTTATTTTATTTTATTTTTTATGTTTGAAGCATTATATGGGGCCTATTATATACTGGAGCATCATATCGGGCCCATTATATACTGAATCATCATATGGGACCTTTATATATGGAGCATCATATGGGGTCTATTATATATGGAGCATCATATGAGGCCCATCATATACTGGAGCATCATATGGGTCCAATCATATACTGGAGCATTATATGGAACTCATTATATACTGGAGCATTTTATAGGGCCCATCATATACTTTATGGAGCATTATATGGGGCTTATTATGTATAGAACAATATATGAGGATCATTATGTATGAAGCTATATATGTGAGTCGCACGTACCAGGGCTGTGGGGTACTCGGCACCGAGCCTGTACACTTCAATGGGGATGTCACGGGTAGCGCAGCTCGGTCCGTTGCCCTGGGCGCTCACTAAAGGGGGATATTTACAGGGGATGATAGAATGTTCGTGACGCCACCTGTGGTTCCTGGTCAGGATGACCAGCGCTGCAGTGTAGATCCTCTGAGGGTTTGGGGCAGCAAGGTGTTAAGTCTCCCACAGGCGAGACTGATCCCTCGGAGTATATGGCGGTGTAGAGGTGCAGGAGCAATAATGCAGACACACACAAGACAGTCTCTTTCTGTACCTTTACTGGTGATGAAGTTGCAGGCACGTCCCGGGAGGCAGTCAGGGTGGAGGATTCACGTCCAGTAATCACTGAGTAGATGTAGGGCCTCCTTACGTCTATATGTGTGTGAGTTTCTAACTTGCATGAAACAAAGTTTAACTCCGTTCTCTTTGCTATGCCCGGCTGATCTTGTGGTGGAGCCTTCTTTTGGACAGAACTAAGTCTCCAATGGTTGCGCTGACCAGACTCCTGTTCTTCCTGACCCCGGTTACGTATCAGCACTGTTGGGCCCCTCTGTGACCTGAAGTCCTGCAGGGTCTCCGGTTTTTCCCACTAGCCGTGAAGGTTCTAGCAAGCTTGGACCCGGTGTCCGGTAGTGCAGAGTGGAGGTAAGCCATCATTGCTATTCATCCTCAGTCACTCTCTATTTCCCTTTTCCACTTGCCTGTCGTCCTACTCACACCTTTAACATAAGCACAAGCAGCAGTAGATGTCAGCTTCCTTCTCTTCACCGCTCTCCAAGCATCGGCACGCTCGCTCTCTAACAATACCTCAGTTGACTCGGTCTTACAAATACTGCAGTTCCCTTTCCTTCACTTCCTTCTTAGGCTCTGTCCGAAGTAGCTATCAGGACCTTCCGTCAGACTGATCTATGCTCACTTCGAGAGTCACTTTCCACTTCCCTAGGGAACTATCAGTCCGCACTTTCTGAGGTAACTTTCCTCTCGGCTCGTCTCTCTGAGGTACAACCAATGACTAGCTAACTCCCAGCTAGACTGCCTTCATCTCATCTCACTGCTCTATCTCTCCACACCCTTATATACTGCGTATTCTAAAGGGCTCCCTCTGGTGGTACCAGGAAAATGTGAAGTGTGAATGAATATCAGGTGATTGTGAATTACCTTTCATGCATCCTCCAGGGTAACATGTGGCACCAAGCGCAGCTGGGCTACACATATGGAGCACATCATATACTGTATGGATCATTATATGTGGCTCATTATGTATGGAGCATTATACAGGGCCCATTATGTATGGAGTCTTATATGGGGCTCGTTATGTAGGTAGCAATATATTGGAGCCATTATTCTGTATGAAGCATTATATGGTATTCAAATAATGCTGTATTGAGCATTATATGGTGTCCATAATATTGTATGGAGCACTATATGGGGCTCATTATTCTGTGTGGAGCATTATATGGGGTTCAGTATTTTGTATGGAGCATTAGATGGGGCCCATTATATTTTATGGAGCACTATATGGGGCTCATTATACTGTATGGAACTCCAGTCTCAGATTGGATGGCCAAACTGTCTTTCAAAACAAAGACTGCTCAGCAAAGCCCCTCCACTAGACCGGATGACTGAGGTGGCAATCACTGTGTTCAAGACACACTGAGTTGTGGAATCATAACAGTATAGTGGAGTAGCCAAAATTTGTTATTTCTAGAATCTGTAAAGTGACCTTGAAACATCAAATACAAGTGACCTCTAGATGAGGGTTTTTCTAATAAGACAGTAAAGTACTCTTCCCATTTTAATTCTATAATAATATTTACAATAAATACAGACATATACTCGTATATACTCTTCAACATTGAGATTGTAACACCGAGAAGGAAAAGTCATAGAATTAAGAAAATCATAGAAACAGTAGATATGTTAGTAATATACAAATGCTAAAAAAAGGAAACAACATTTTCAAAATGTGTCATTTTATTCAGTATCCAACATGTGCACCAAGCACCGAAATAGCTTCATATTTTATCAATGAATCAGTGAAATTATTAATGATGTTCTGGCACACTAGTAGAATTTGGTGTCATGCTCCTGGGTTTGAACCCTTGTGCCTATGTTTTGTGGTCAACTTCTCTGTACGCTGAGCCACAGCAGACACACCTTTTTTCCAGGTGTTCAGTTCTTGCTATTCTGGCTGCAGTCTTGTTTTTATTTGTCTCCCTTATTACCTTTCGGGTGCAGCTTTATATCCTTTTCTTTGTTAGCATTTCCTTCTGGTGATATTCTCATTTGGTTGTTCAGTCATTCTGATATAGGTTAAAACCAGTCAGTAAAATTCTAGCTACGGTTTATCTCTTTGCTGTTTCTGTTCTTTGCTCTGCACCTATTTTTGTTTTGTTTTAGGAAGTAGGTGGCATATTATCTAATAGTACATAATTTTTTCTTTATTTTGTAAGTCGGGGTTTATTTTACTCACTTTGTGATCTTTCCTTTTTTCAGCACACTTTCCTTTTGGTGGGAAATTCACACTCTGCTCTGCCCTCCAGTTCTTTAGGTCTAAGTTGCCATCTTCTATTCAGTGGTTATAGCTATCTCTACTCACACAGCAAACACTAGTGACTGATGGGTCAGGATCTCTAGTCAGTGCAGGAACCAGCAGGGTCAGTTGCAGCACTTAGCTTTACATATTATCCCGAGTGAGTAGCTACACTAGTATAACACTTTGTCATGCAAATCATCAAGATTCGCTGTTTGAAGTTAAACTTTGCAATTGCTGACCAATGACTCACAGATTTGCTTTTTGGGAGACAAATCTGAGAAATTGCCAGCCATGGTATCACATTTAGGCCATTTAGGATGCTCACATTAGCACGAGCAACATGCAATCTGGTAGAAAAATTGCTCTTGGGACATTTGGAAAAAATAGCTGTATCATTGGTTTCATGTCCAAAACAATGTAACGCTGAGCTGTTTTTCTACGTGGAATAAATACTAGAGCAGTCTGGCTACCATACATTATGCTATCCCACACTCTAATCTCAGGAGTAGCACCAGTGTTACTTTCCCTCATGAAGGACTGTTCATTGTGCTGCCCAATAGATCTCCAGATGCTGGCTAACACAGAGCAATGGAGGCTGGAAGGGAGGTCTATCATCTTCAGCAGTGATGAGCGAGCACTAGGGTTGAGCATTCCGATACTGCAAATATCGGGTATCGGCCGATATTAGCTGTATCGGAATTCCGATTCCGAGTTCCGATATTTTCGTCTTATCGGATACCGGAATCGGGATTGTCACTGTCACTGTCAGTGTCCGTCGGTCGGGTCTGTCAGGAGTCAGCGGCACTTACCTGGCAGAAGATCTCCGGCGGTCACGTCCTGGACTGCTTCATGGCCGCCATCTTCTTTCCCCGGCGGTCACATGCAGTTTCTCGCGATAACTGCAGTGACTGCTGGGTAATCCCGGCCGTAAAGCAGTCAGTCCGATGACGTCACCGCCGGGGAAGCAGGTAATCAGCTGTGCTGCGTTGCAATGACAGGCTCTGCCTGTCATTGCGATGTAGCAGAGTTGGATCGTCGTGGGACTGTCGTTATGGACTGCGTCGGACAGGTGGTATACTGTTGGTTTGTTTTTTTTCTTTTTTTACAGGAGATCGATGGCGTCGCAGGAATGAGAGAGTAATAAAAAAAATGAAAACTGTGTTGTCTCTTTTATTTCATTAAAAGACTTTTTTCTTGCTTTGTCTTTTTTTTACACATTTAATAACTTTGGGATTAATAATGGATCGGTGTCTTATTGACGCCTCTCCATTATTAACCGGGCTTATTGTCACCGTGCAATCAACGGTGACATTAACCCCTTATTACCCCGCTTGCCACCGCTACAGGGCAAGTGGGAAGAGCCGGGTAAAGTGCCACAATTGGCACATCTTTTGATGCGCCAAATGTGGGGCTGCTGTAGCCTGGTATTATCAGGCTGTTGAGGGCCAAAATCCATGGGCCTTGACAGTCTTTTAATACCAGGCCGCAGCAGTCTGCATTTTACTTGGCTGGTTAACAAAAATAGGGGGGATCCCCACGCCGTTTTTTTTTCGAGGGGATCCCCTATTTTTGTTAACCAGCCAAGCTAAGCAGACTGCTGTGGCCTGGTATTATCAGGCTTGCAAGGTCCATGGATATTGGATCCTTACCAGCCTGAAAAACCAGGCCTCAGCGGTCTGCTTCATCTGGCTGGTTAACAAAAATAGGGGGGACCCCATGCCAATTTTTTTCGAGGGGATCCCCTATTTTTGTTAATCAGCCAAGATATGCAGACTGCTGTGGCCTGGTATTATCAGGCTGGCAAGGTCCATGGATCTTGGCTCCTTAACAGCCTGAAAATCCAGGCCTCAGCGGTCTGCTTCATCTGGCTGGTTAACAAAAATAGGGGGGACCCCACGCCAATTTTTTTCGAGGGGATCCCCTATTTTTGTTAATCAGCCAAGATATGCAGACTGCTGTGGCCTAGTATTATCAGGCTGGCAAGGTCCATGGATCTTGGCTCCTTAACAGCCTGAAAATCCAGGCCTCAGCGGTCTGCTTCATCTGGCTGGTTAACAAAAATAGGGGGGACCCCACGCCATTTTTTTTTCGAAGGGAACCCCTATTTTTGTTAATCAGTTCCCTCTGACGTCACTGATTGTGTCCCTGGCTGACCTGAAGTGAAAGTGGAAAGCAATCAATTAAGCTTTCCACTTAAGGGCCCGTCTCACATAGCGATATCGCTACCGAGATCGCTGCTGAGTCACTAGTTTTGTGACGCAGCAGCGAGCTCACCAGCGATATCGCTGTGTGTGACATTCAGCGACGATCAGCCCCCCTGCCGGGTATCGCTGATCGTCGCTGAAATGTCAGGACCTTTTTTTGATCGCTGGTTTCCCGCTGACAGGCACGCATCGCTGCGTGTGACAGGCGGGAGACCAGCGATCCGCTGGTAACCAAGGTACACAGCGGGTTTCCAGGCGCGGGGCTGTGCCTAGAAACCCGCTGTGTACCTTGGATACCAGCGCCCTGATGCAGGGAGCTGGTATCCAAGGTACACAGCGGGTTTCCAAGCGCTGCGCGGTGCCTGGAAACCCGCTGTGTACCTTGGTTACCAGCGGATCGCTGGTCTCTCCACCTGTCACACGCAGCGATGCGTGCCTGTCAGAGGGAAACCAGCGATCAAAAAAAGGTCCTGACATTTCTGCGACGATCAGCGATACCCGGCAGGGGGGCTGATCGTCGCTGAATGTCACACACAGCGATATCGCTGGTGAGCTCGCTGCTGCGTCACAAAACTTGTTACTCAGCAGCGATCTCGGTAGCGATATCGCTATGTGAGACGGGCCCTTAAGCGATGTTACCCGCAGTGTCGCTGTCCCAGATCGCTGCCTGAGCTGCCTGTTTGGCAGCTCAGCAGCGATCATGTAGCGATACACCAGCGATCCTGACAAGTGCATATCGTTGTCGGGATCGCTGGTGTATCGTTATGTGACACCCAGCCTTTACTCTCCTGTCAGGCAGGAGAGGAACTCATTCATTTGGGGTTTACTGTGAGGCTGCAGCATTAGCTGCGGTCCCTGCAGTAAACATTAACCCTTTCTGAAGGATTACACCGTGGGACCTGACTGTGCATCGGATTGGTAAGAATAATTTTGCTTTATTATTTATTTTTATTACAGGAAATGGTTTTAGCAGGAAAATAAAATATGGTCAAAAACTGTGTGATTATTTCATTAAACTTCTTTTTTATTAAAGTGTGTGTGTTTGATTTTTCTTTCATACAATAGGATTAATAATTGATAGTTGTCTAATTGACAGCTCTCAATTATTAACCTGGCTTAAAGTGACCTTTTAATTGCAAGGTCATTTTAACCCCTTATTAACCCATTCGCCACCGCTACAGGGCAATGGGAATAGACGGGCAAAGTGCCAGAAAGGGCAAATCTAATTAGAGATTTGCCCTTTCTGGGGTGTCTGGGGGCAGATGTTAAGTAGCCGGGGGGGGCCAAAAAAAATAGTCCCTCTCTGGGCTATTATTATCTGCCCCCACTCACTGGCTTTGTCTGTCTGGTTGCGAAAATAGGGCGGGAGCCCACGCATTTTTTTTCAGCAATTTTACACCTCATATATATATATATATACATGTCATTGAATTTGTGACACATATATATATATATATTTATATTTGTAGTTCATACACTTCTACATAGTATAATAGCCGCTAATTCAATTGCCGGCTTTTGTGAAAATGCAGAACCCGACATGAAATGACACTTGGTGTACATAGGGTTAACCATGTCTTTTCATGTCCTTTGCTATCTAATTTGCACAAACAATTAAATCAGACTATGTGTGCAAAATTTCACACCTGTAGGGGTTAATTAAAGGTGTAAATTCGTAGCAAAAAAGTCCGTTTTTTTTACAACGAATTTACACCTTTAATTAACCCCTACAGGTGTGAAATTTTGCACACATAGACTGATTTAATTGTTTGTGCAAATTAGATAGCAAAGGACATGAAAAGACATGGTTAACCCTATGTACACCAAGTGTCATTTCATGTTGGGTGACCCGACATGAAATGACACTTGGTGTACATAGGGTTAACCATGTCTTTTCATGTCCTTTGCTATCTAATTTGCACAAACAATTAAATCAGACTATGTGTGCAAAATTTCACACCTGTAGGGGTTAATTAAAGGTGTAAATTCGTAGCAAAAAAGTCCGTTTTTTTACAACGAATTTACACCTTTAATTAACCCCTACAGGTGTGAAATTTTGCACACATAGACTGATTTAATTGTTTGTGCAAATCAGATAGCAAACGACATGAAAAGACATGGTTAACCCTATGTACACCAAGTGTCATTTCATGTCGGGTGCTTCTGTCTTTTCACTGAAGCCGGCTTTACCCGGCAATTGAATCAGAGAGGATATTTTACTATGTAGAAGTGTATAAACTATACATATATGTATATATACATGTCACAATGACATGTATATATATATATATATGTATTCTATGTGTGTATATTTAGTGTTTACAAGGAAAGAATGGGGTTTTTTTAGTTGCGATATTTTGTTCCCATAGACTTACATGGGACTTCCGGTATCGGTATCGGGTATCGCCGATATTTTAGTGATATCGGCGATACCATTCCGATTCCGATACTTTAGGATATCGGAAAGTATCGCTCAACTCTAGCGAGCA
This sequence comes from Oophaga sylvatica, assembly GCA_033576555.1. Lineage (NCBI taxonomy): Eukaryota > Metazoa > Chordata > Amphibia > Anura > Dendrobatidae > Oophaga > Oophaga sylvatica. Next base: position 288,360,794 of record JARQOD010000005.1, on the reverse strand, counting down.
CTGAAATGCTAGGGTGCTCGTTGCTCGGGCCGAGCAAATTGGAATGATCGGGTGCTCGACCCGAGCAACGAGCCCGATGTAAGTGTATGGGAAAACTAAGCATTTTTGCCGCGACCCCCCTGGAGGCCCTTTTAGGGTCTAAAAATGTCTGAAATTGATGAAAACAGTGCTCAAATGACATGGGAGTATCATGGGGAATACCCATGTAAGCATTTCTGACACAGCTATGAACAGTGTTGTCAGAGTGTTCCGCCACTTTTACAGGCGCACAATAAAACATACAAAAATTATACCAAAATGGGTTTTCCTGGGAAATATTTTAAGGAACATCCTTTCCAGCTTAATGACTTGTATATAAGGCAAAATAAATAGCCAAAAACAAAAATGCTCCTCCACTACTTGGGCTAAGTTCACAATTAGCGTTTTTGATGCGTTTTTCAACTTTACCATTGCTTTCAAGACAAGTGCATTCACTACGAAATGTCATTTCAACATTTTACAACCTTATTTGGCCATGTGGTGTGTGACACATCATCAGACACATCCTGTTTAATTTATGAAGGAGGGACACTGAAAGTCACAAAGTTTATTTTTATAGTGCCAGCAGTGGGCCCTCTCTTTTCTTGGAGAGCCATCAACCGGCTATGCTTTGTTGTTCCCACTATTAAACAGTGGGTACCTTATACTGTTATTGCGTATACAGTGAGTGGCAGGGCTGTCCAAAATTTGGACTCACCCCAACAATCTTTTGAACAGACATCATGGATGACCACATGCAACCAAAAGTTCCAAGTATTCATTTGGTACTCCCATACTTTTTACCTATGCATTGAATGCAAGACCTGTCCTGTCCCAAAGTTACATGCACCCCAATAAGCCTTTGAACCCACGTACTGGATGGCCCCATTAAACCAAAGTTCCCATTAAGCTTTATTTGGTACTGCCATACTGTTTGCCTAGGCATTGAATGCAAGGCCTGCCCTGCCCCAACGTTACCTACACCCCAATAACCCTTTGAACCAACATACTCCCATATTGTTTGGCTATGCAGCGAATTGTTGAGTGTGGAAAACCTGAAGTGCAGAATTTCAGTGTTGAGGCTGAAGAAACTGCAGTGGAGAATTGCAGTGTTGAGGCTAAAGAACACCTGGCAGTGGAGCATTTCATTGTTGAGGCTGAAGAACCTGCTTTGTTGAATGTCAGTATTGAGGCTGAAGGACCAGCAGTGGAGAATTTCAGTGTTGAGGCTGAAGAAAATGCAGTGGAGAATTGCAATGTTAAGGCTAAAGAACACCTGGCAGTGGAGCATTTCATTGTTGAGGCTGAAGAACCTGCATTTTTGAATGTCAGTGTTGAGGCTGAAGGACCAACAGTGGAGAATTTCAGTGTTGAGGCTGAAGGACCAGCAGTGGAGAACTGCATTGTTGAGGCTGAAGAACCTGCAATGGTGAATTGCAGTGGTGAGCCTGAAGAACCTGCAGTGGACAATTGCAGTGTTGAGGTTAAAGACCCAGCAATGGACAATTGCAGTGTTGAGGATGAACACACAGCAGTGGAGCATTGCAATGTTGAGCCCAAAGAATCTGCATTGTAGCATTGCAGTGTTGAGGAAGAACACCCAGCAGTGGAGCATGTCAGTATTGAGCCTGAAGTTCCAGCAGTGGAGAATTGCAATGTTGAGGCTGAAGAACCTGCATTGGTGAATTGCAGTGGTGAGGCTGAAGACCTTGCATTGTAGCATTGCAGTGTTGAGGCTGAAGAACTGGCAGTGAAGAATTGCAATGTTGAAAATGAACAACCAACAAAGTTCACATTATTAGGAAGTGGGTCTCTCATACTGTTTGCATATGCAGTGAATGCAAGGCCTGCCTAAATTTGGACGCACCCCAATACCACTTGGAAGAGATGTGGAGGAAGGCCTAATAAAAATCTGTTCCCATTACAAAGGTTCGGGATTCCTACACTTGTAATGCCCATACAGTAAGTGTAGGGATGACAAACCATTTTTGTTATGGGCATCATAAACACCCTTCAAAAATATGACATGGCTGTTGCATCACGGAACACGTTCACCCTAGTGATCTAGTGGTGGTGTCGTACGAGACATGGAGGATGGCCTCCAAAAATGCCTTCCCAGTTTAAAGGAGCGGGTCTCCTATACTTGGAATGCCCACACATTAATTGTATGGGCTGACAAACATTTTCCCCTGGGGACGTACAAATCAACCTACTGTGTAAATATTTTTGTTACGGACATCATAAACAGCCTTGCAAAAAATATAGTGGCTGTTACATCACGAAACACATTCACACTCTTGTTCTAATGGTGGTGTCTGAAGAGATGTGGAGGATGGCCTCAGAAAAATGTCTTTCCAGTTTAAAGGAGCGTGTCTCCTATACTTGGAATGCCCATACATTAAGTGTTTGTGCTGACAAACATTTCCCCCCTGGGGGTACACATCAACATACTGTCTCAACATTTTTGTTACGGGCATCATAAACACCCTTCAAAAATATGACATGGCTGTTGCATCACGGAACATGTTCACCCTAGTGTTCTAGTGGTGCTGTCTGAAGAGGCGTGGGGGATGACCTCTGAAAAATGTCTTCCCAGTTTAAAGGAGTTGGTTTCCTATTTTCCCCTGGGGTACACATCAACCTACTGTGTAAATATTTATTGTTATTGACATCATAAACACCCTTGCAAACAAATAAAGTGGCTGTTGCATCACGGAACAAATTCACACTCGTGTTCTAGTGCTGGTGTTTGAAGAGATGTGCAAGATGGCCTCAGAAAAATGTCTTCCCAGTTTAAAGGAGTGTGTCTCCTATACTTGGAATGCCCATACAATAAGTGTTTGGGCTGACAAACATTTCCCCCAGGGGGGTGCACATCAACATACTGTGTAAACATTTTTTTTAAAGGGCATCAAAAACACCTTTTTGTACAATAAGTTGGCTGTTGCATCACGGACCACGGTCATCATGGTGATCTAGTGGTGGTGGATGAGGAGAAGGAGGAGGATAACACACCAAATAGCCAAAGTCAGGAAGGTATACCCATGTGTTGGTGTGAAGTGGTGCATGGGAATACACCATCCAAAAAAAGACACTGCATTGGAGGTTATGTTTCATTGCTATCATTCGGTGGTGTAGAGAAGTCTGCCCCAATGCAGGCCTCGTTCATTTTTATAAGAGTCAGCCGGTCAGCATTTTCAGTTGACAGGCGGATGCGCTTATCAGTTATAATTCCACCAGCGGCACTAAAAACTCGCTCTGATAAAACGCTAGTGGCAGGACAGACCAGGGCATCCAAGGCGAAGAAAGCCAGTTCATGCCACGTGTCCAGTTTGGATACCCAATAATTAAAAGGCACAGAGGAATCACGGAGGATGTTGGTACGGTCAGCAAGGTACTCCTTCAACATCTTCCCAAAATTTTCATTCCTTGTGCATGTACCCCGCGCCTCTGGGCTAAGGCGATGGGAAAGTCTGAGAAAACTGTCCCAGAACTTTGCCAGTGTTACCCTGTCTCTGCTGGATTGGAGTTGTGTCTCTCTCACCTCTACTCCTTGGTTGTCCAGCGAACTGTGACCTCTGCCACCAGCGTTTTCAGATGGGAATTTTTTTAATAATTCAGCAACAATGGCCCTCTGGTACTGAAACATTTTAGTACACCTATCTGCCTCTGGAAGAAGAGATTGAAAGTTCTCTTTGTAGTGTGGGTCTAGAAGTGTCACCCACCAGTAATGATGTCAGCAAAAATTTTGATAATGCGAGGATCACGGGAAAGGCAGCGCAATATAAAGTCTGCCATTTCTGCCAGACTACTAACTGGCAAGACTTCCGTGTCCTCACCAACAGGATGACTGACCATGCTGTCCTCCTCCTCCCTGTTCTTAGGCCATCCACGCTGAACAGATGGTATGACAGTTGTGCTTGTAGTACCATCTGTAGCGCATAAAAGTAGCTCATGTTCTTCCTCCTCCGTTTCTTCCTCATTGTCAACCAATCCACGTTGGGCTGACATGAGGCTGTGTGTAATCACCCTGTATGGTTCCTTGCTTCGTCTCATCATGCTCCACCTGCAATGCATCCTCTTTAATTGTGAGCAGAGAGCATTTCAGAACACAGAGAAGCGGGATGGTGACGGCGTCATAGCCACTCACCAGCTTGGTGGAGTCCTCAAAGTTTTGTAAGATGGTACATATGTCTGACATCCATGTCCACTCCTGAGGTCTTATTTGTGGAGTCTGAACTGAATACCAATGGCCTTGTTGATGCTGGTGTTCAACAACTGCCCTCTTCTGCTCAAAAATCCTTTCCAACAGATGTAGTGTAGAGTTCCAACGCATGGGGACATCACACAACAGTCGGTGAACCTTGTGATTGATGTGGTGATTTCAGAGATGGAGGCAGAAGAGGAGGAGGAGGTGCAGGAGCTGCAGACTGTAGGGGCAACCCTGATTGACGCAGAGTCCGCAATCGGCATTAAATGGACATGTTCCATCCCAAGGTCCGACTGGCATTTACTATGTTAACCCAGTGTGTTGTCAGCGAGGTGTACCGTTCCTGCCCACAAGCACTTTTTCACATGTCCGTGTTTAGGTGGACTTTCCCAGAAACTGCATTGTTGAGGGAATGGCTAATGTTGTGGGACACATGCTTGTGTAATGCGTGGATGGCACACTGGGAGAAATAGTGGTGGCTGGGGAACGAGTACGGAGGGACGGCCGCCGCCATCAGGTTGCAGATAGCTTCAGTCTCCACGAGCCTAAAAGGCAACATTTTGAGTGCAAGCAGATGAGAAATGTGTGAATTCAGTGCTGTGGCCTGTGGGGCATTGGCTGCATATTTGCACTTGCATTCCAAGGACTGGGGTATGGACAACTGAACGCTGCGCTGTGACAAGGACGTGGATGTGCTTGATGATTGTGCTAATTGAGTGTGTGCAGCGACAGGTGCAGGGCAGGAGGCATCTTTGCATGCACCATGGACAGGGGATTGGCTTGCATGCACAACAACGGCAGAAGCAGTGGTGTCACCTACAGACATTGTTCCTGGACCCTGGGGTTGGCCCACAAATTCAAGTGCTTTGCGGTCATGTGCCTGATCATGCTGGTGGTGGTGAGGCTGGTAGTTTTCTTACCCCTGCTGATGCTGGCATGGCAGGTGGTACAAATGGCCTTTTTGGGGTTATCAGAAGAGTCTTTAAAAACAACCAGACTCCTTAAGACCTAACAGTTGGACAGGTAACTTCCGTCATGTTAGCGTTATGGAGATCGGTTGCCCGCCTTCTGTCTGCGGCCACTACACTGCTTCTTCCTGCCTGTTGGGGTACTACGCCTCCCTCCCCTGTGTGTTTCTGTCCTCACTCTGCATGTCCTCTTGACAGCTTGGGTCAGTTACTATATCATCCACCACCTCGTCCTCCACTTCCGCACCCTGTTCCTCCTCCTGACTTTCTGGCAATTGTGTCTCATCATCGTCCACCTCTTTAGACACTTTCCCACCGTCGCATTTGTGTGACCCTGGCCGCTCAAATATTTGGGCATCGCTACATGCAATCTCCTCTTGCCCCGCTTCAAGTGGACCGTGCGAGAGGCCAGAATCTATAAATGGAAAAGTGAACAGCTCTTGGGAGTTGCCAAGTGTGGGCTCAGTTGTCTCCGGGCACTCGGCATGGTGGGAGGAAGGAGGATCAGGGTGAGGAATATGCGATTCAGACTCACGGCTACTCAGACTTGACCATGTGGAAGACAGGGTGGTATCCAACCACAAACATTTTGCCACTGCTATGGGTTCAATAGTGGTGGGCTGCTGTGCTCCCTAGTAATTGGGACAGGAAGGTCAGGAGAGAAGATGTGGGTGTTTGTTGTGGCTTAATTTCAGCTTGCCCACGGCCTCTGCATGCACCATCACCATCACGTCCAGTTCCCCATACCTTGCCACGCGCCTTGCCCATTTTAAATGGAGTACAATATTTTCAATGTTCAGTACAAATGGTTGAATTTGGAGCAAACTTATAGGTGATCCGTGTGTGTGAAAACCACAGTTTAAAATACCTGGCCTGTATGTAACAATTTTTTTTGGCAGCAAAGTGGTGTCAATAGCTAAGCTAAGACACAGAAAAAAAGGCAATGGAGCCTGAAATGGCACAATTTTGAGTGCACTAATATGTGAGCCTGTGACGGAGATACCCAACTTTCAAATATCTGGCCTGTATTTTTTTTTTCCAGCAAACTGATGTCAATAAATAGGCTAAGACACAGCAAAAAAAATGCAATGGAGGCCTAAAATGGCACAATTTTGAGCGCACTAATATGTGAGGCCTGTGACGGAGATACCAACTTTCAAATATCTGGCCTGTACAATGATATGTGACCCGTGTGGCGGACAAAATCCAATGTAAAATAGCTGGCCTGTAGTTAGCTATGTTTTTTTCAGCAAACTGGTGTCAATAAATTGTATCACACACTTAACAAAATTTTAAAGTAGCAAAGAAATGGCAGAATTTTCTGCGCACTCAGATGTGATGGCTGTGACGGCCAAACCCCTGTTTAAAATAGCTGGATTTTCACACTGTACTATGGAAAGAATCTGGCTGTGTTCTGCAGTGCCAGCAAGCAAATGGAGAACATAAACCGTGTGCTCTGGATTGCTTTTGAAGAAAATAATCAGGATTAAGATGAAAATATTTTTTTCCTGGCCACTGATACCTGGGGCTATGTATATATGGTAAATATCTGTAATAGGCAGCAGCAGCAGACAGTAATGGAATGGACTCTTTTGCTGTATGCAATGAAGTATGCCATATAAAATGCCAGTCTGCCTAGCACTGATATCTATATACCCACATACACTGCCTGCATGCTTAGCACTGATATCTATATACCCACATACACTACATGCCTGCCTGCCTAGCACTGATACATGTATGTAGCCACATACACTGCCTGCCTACCTAGCACTGATATCTATATATCCAGTAATAATTCCTTAGAAGGACTGTTGGTTTAGCTGGATTTGTGTATTCAATAATGGTATACCAATACTAACTTATACACCACCAATTCTGTCCCTATCTCTGCAGCAACTCTCCCTACACTGCCTAGGTCCGGAGCTGACTGGGACGAGCAGGGCGGCACCAGGATTGAAATAGACCTGATGCGCTGCGCGACCAGCCAATCACTGTAATGCCACAACCAACATGGCTGCGGCATTACTGTGTGTGGCAGACAATCCCTGCATGTTGATTGGCGCTCTAAATAGGACCAAACATGCAGGGCGGGGACCCAAGCTCCCGCCGAGCAACACCGGAAATGCTCGGTGCAATGCTCAGGCGAGCACCAAGAGCTACAGAGCATGCTCGCTCATCACTAATATCTAGTGTTGAGCGATACGATAATGCAAATATCGGCTATCGGCCGATATTAGCTCTATCGGCCTTTCGATAATTCGTTTCGATATTTTCGTCTTATCGAATACCGGAATCGGATTTGTCACTGTCACTGTGAGTGTCCGTCGGTCGGGTCTGTCAGGAGTCAGCGGCACTTACCTGGCAGAAGATCTCCGGCGGTCACGTCCTGGACTGCTTGATGGCCGCCATTATCTTCTCCCTGGCGGTCACATGCAGTTTTTCGCGATAACTGCAGTGACTGCTGGGTAATCCCGGCCATAAAGCAGTCAGTCCGATGACGTCACCGCCGGGGAAGCAGGTAATCAGCTGTGCTGCGCCGGGATGACAGGCTCTGCCTGTCATTCTGATGTAGCAGAGCTGGATCGTCGTGGGACACTCGTTACTATGGACTGCGTCGGTCAGGTGGTATACTTTTTTTTTTTTTTTTTTAATTTTTTTACAGGAGATCGATGGCGTCGCAGGATGAGACTGTAATAAAAGTAATGAAAACTGTGTTTTTTTTTTTTTTATTAAATTAAAAAACTTTTTTATGAACATTCACCCGTCCGGGTACATAAACAATTTAACTATTTACATACAGGGACCCTGTCCGGGTTATTTATAATTCTTTGGCAGGGGTGTTCCAGGTACCACCTGGTACTCTTCTGGTGCTTGCCAAACATCCGAGACACCAAGGACCACCAGGACCTGATGACGTCGTGTGGCCTGTACAGTCAAGTCGTGACCCGCTATCTGTGTCTGTGTGGCCACCTCTTTCATCTCCCTCCGGGTCTGGAGCCCTATGTCCCGGACTGTACGAACCCCAGGGGGCCTAACAGGCGCCGGGTACGGGCCAGCTATACTTATCATGTCCATAGCTGGGGCTGCTGAGGAGACCACTGAGGGAGGCTGGGGAGATTTACGGCGTGGGGTGGGCACTTTTGCAGAGGCCTGGATGTGGGAGGCTCCGAGGGTCTCACAGGTTTCTGACACTCTGGGGAGTAGGGGTCGCACCTGGTAACATTTAGGGCGTACCATCCATTGTAACCCCAGTGTCGGGTGTAAGTCACCAAGTCTCCTGGCAACAGGTCCCTCCCCGGGTGTCCTTCTGGGAGGTGAGCCTCCACGTCCCGCCGGGTTACAAAAACTTCTAAATAAAGTCCAGGCTCCTGGATGAAGCCCCAACCACCTTTCAATTTAAAGCTCCGTACTGCACCCTTACGCCGCGGCTCACATAGGGTTCCTTTATCCTTTCTTATCCGGTCCTTATCTGCCCGGTCCTTCTCCAGGTGACGTTGGCGAAGTTTTTGGGATTCTCGCTGCTCCCTTTGTCGCTCTGCTTCCCGCTCCCAACGTCTCCACTCTTCCTCCTGACGCCGGTTGAAATTCTCCTCCACCAGCAGCTCCATGTCTCCACCACTCCACTGCAGCTTGCGATGTCCGGTTTGCGGCAGCTCTCCTGGCGCCCCCCAGTCCTGGCGGCGCTCACCTGCGGAGGAAGCAGCCGGCTCTGAACAGATGACAGTCGGGGCTCCGGTACAGACAGGTAGACCTCTGGTGCCTGCGCGGCCTCCTCCATGAGGACGGGTGTCGCTTCTTCTGTCTCAGCGACGGGGGCAGACAGCGGGATCTGGGGTGCTGCCGGTGCTGCGGTTTTTGCAGGAACGGGTGCCTCCACTGCGACAACGTCAACCGGATCACATTGCAAGGGCTCCTCTACTACAACGGGTGCCTCACCTTCCGGTACAGACACTTCAGGTAAGAGGGATTGGCGCCGCTCCAAGTTTATTTTTAGGGCACGCCAGCTCGCTTCCATCCTGGCGACCTCCTCCCGGTGCCGGGCCAGGCCTCTTAGGGTATCCTCCGCTTCTTGCAGCGTAGGAGGGTTTCCAGGCCGGGTGCCCAACGGTGGTTCCGTGGCGATCGGGTCGCTTCCGTGGGGGGAGAGCTCTGACTGCTCCATCCCTTCACACTTCTGCTCTTGTCCATTAGCCATCTCTGCCAAGTCACATGTGTCATTAGCATCTGGAGAGGGCCCCTCTTTTGTAGGGAGGCGGGACCTTCGTGTTAGTTTCCGCCCACTGAGGAGGATGAGGAGGCGGAACTCAAGAGCTGTGGGGCACGATGTTACATTGCAGTACCATTTAGAGCCATCGTTTTCGCGTCACTGAGTGAGTGTGTACACCCATGAAGAGCACGCCCTTCTTCTTCACCAGTGCCTCGTTGTGACGCAGATATGGCTGAAAAATGGCAAATACATTCTCTGATGATTTTAGCAATTCTCAAGCACAAAACCAGTTCAATTCAGGCACACAGGACTCGCTTATAGCGAGCTACAGAATCCTGTTCGTGACGCCCAAGTTGAGTCGCACAGAGCCAGAGGTTTTTGGGGTACCCGGCACAGAAGCCCGTCGACTTCTATGGGTATGTCACGGCTTTACCCGGCAATTGAATCAGAGTCTATTTTACTATGTAGAAGTGTATAAACTATAAATATATATATATATATATATATATGTCACAATGACATGTATATATATATATATATATATATATGTATTCTATGTGTGTATATTTTGTGTTTACAACGAAAGAAAGGGTTTTTTTTGTTGCGATATTTTGTTCCCATAGACTTACATGGGACTTCCGGTATCGAAATCGGATATCGACGATATTTAGTGCTATCGGCGATACAATTTCGATACAATATTTTTAGATATCGAGCACTATCGCTCAACACTACTAATATCTACTTTTAATGTACTGTAATGGAAAAAAAATTATTTAGGTAGTGTTCTTGTAACATCAAGACAGCTAATCACTAGAGTTGAGCGATACTTTCCGATATCCAAAAGTATCGGATCGGAATGGTATCGCCGATACACAAGAAATATCGGCGATACCCGATACCGATATCGGAAATCCAATGTAAGTCTATGGGAAAAAAATATCGGAATTAAAAAAAGCCCATTCTTGCCTTGTTGGTTAATTGTACATGAAGGAAAACAACAAAGAGTAATGAAGAATGTATTGGGGAGGTTGAGGAGACATTAAAGGCATAGATATTTAACCCAATCAAATGGAATAGCATTAATATTTTTTTTTGTAAAGATGTTCGCATTGACTAACAAATTGACAATGTTGTTAACCTTTTTTCTATTTTGGCAAATATGTATGTTTCACAACTTCCGTGCTCTTCACCTTTTTAACTTTTGCTACACTTTCTCCTTCATAATCTTCAGCAGCATCATCTTTTTCATCAAATTATTCTTCATCTTCACCTTCTTTATCTTCTTCTTAAACTTATTGCTATTCATCTTTTTGTTAACATTACTCATATTGTTCTTATTAAACTATTCTTCTTCTTCATATTCTACTTCATCTTCATTAGAGTTGAGCATTCCAATACCGCAAGTATAGGGTATCGGCCGATATTAGCTGTATCGGAATTCCGATACTTAGTTCCGATATTTTCCATATATCGTATACCGGAATCGGAAGTTCCCATAATTCTTTGAGAGGCAATGTGATTTTAGTCAGCCAATGAGGAATCCTAAGAAGTGTGGGCACATCCTGTACTGCTGCGGTCATGTTAACTAATGGCATGGCTGTGATTGGATGCTGAAATGATGTCAGAATGCACTATAAAAGGCGCCGCCGCCATTTTAGCGTCACTGTGCTGTGAATTCAGTAAGGGACAGAACGCTGCTCTGCTGACTCTGAGGGACAGTTAGAGATTGCGATTTTGTGTACTGTGCTCTAGGCAGGCTAGTTTACCAACCGCTGTGTAAAGCTTCCTTTTGCCAGTGTTGTTTTAACAGCTCTGTGCAAGGTGTGTGTGTGAGAGTGCAGGTGACGCTGCAGTTTGCTCTGCATCCAACGCTGTTTGTAGGCATCTGCACGTGTCACTCACAGACTCTTTTTTTTTCTTTAGTGTAATTCTTGCTGCTCCATTCAATTGAAATTATAGTATGACGCGCTTCCATCCGTATCCAATACATTGGTTTCAAACACTATAGAATTACAGAAAGGAGCCTTTCAGAGATAGTGAACAGTTGTGTTCAGTGTTCACTCTAGTCTGTGGGGTTTTTTTTTTTTTTGAGTGCAGATCACGCTCCAGTTAGTTCTTCAACCACTGCTGGTTGTAGTCTGCTGAACGTGTGTCACTGCCTCATCCTTGTCATTTTTCTCTAATTGGTGCTGCTCCATTCCATTTCAAATAACTCAAATCTATTAGTGTGACGCGCTTCCATCCGTATCCAATACATTGGTTGCAAACACTGTAGAATTACAGAAAGGAGCCTTTCAGAGATAGTGAACAGTTGTGTTCAGTGTTCACTCTAGTATGTGAGGTTTTTGTTTTTTTTGAGTGCAGATCACGCTCCAGTTAGTTCTTCAACCACTGCTGGTTGTAGTCTGCTGAACGTGTGTCACTGCCTCATCCTTGTCATTTTTCTCTAATTGGTGCTGCTCCATTCCATTTCAAATAACTCAAATCTATTAGTGTGACGCGCTTCCATCCGTATCCAATACATTGGTTGCAAACACTATAGAATTACAGAAAGGAGCCTTTCAGAGATAGTGAACAGTTGTGTTCAGTGTTCACTTTAGTCTGTGAGGTTTTTTTTTTTTGAGTGCAGATCACGCTCCAGTTAGTTCTTCAACCACTGCTGGTTGTAGTCTGCTGAACGTGTGTCACTGCCTCATCCTTGTCATTTTTCTCTAATTGGTGCTGCTACATTCCATTTCAAATAACTCAAATCTATTAGTGTGACGCGATGCCATCCGTATCCAATACATTGGTTGCAAACACTATAGAATTACAGAAAGGAGCCTTTCAAAGATAGTGAACAGTTGTGTTCAGTGTTCACTCTAGTCTGTGAGGTTTTTTTTTTTTGAGTGCAGATCACGCTCCAGTTAGTTCTTCAACCACTGCTGGTTGTAGTCTGCTGAACGTGTGTCACTGCCTCATCCTTGTCATTTTTCTCTAATTGGTGCTGCTCCATTCCATTTCAAATAACTCAAATCTATTAGTGTGACGCGCTTCCATCCGTATCCAATACATTGGTTGCAAACACTATAGAATTACAGAAAGGAGCCTTTCAGAGATAGTGAACAGTTGTGTTCAGTGTTCACTCTAGTCTGTGAGGTTTTTTTTTTTTTGAGTGCAGATCACGCTCCAGTTAGTTTTCAACCACTGCTGGTTGTAGTCTGCTGAACGTGTGTCACTGCCTCATCCTTGTCATTTTTCTCTAATTGGTGCTGCTCCATTCCATTTCAAATAACTCAAATCTATTAGTGTGACGCGCTTCCATCCGTATCCAATACATTGGTTGCAAACACTATAGAATTACAGAAAGGAGCCTTTCAGAGATAGTGAACAGTTGTGTTCAGTGTTCACTCTAGTCTGTGAGGTTTTTTTTTTTTTTGAGTGCAGATCACGCTCCAGTTAGTTCTTCAACCACTGCTGGTTGTAGTCTGCTGAACGTGTGTCACTGCCTCATCCTTGTCATTTTTCTCTAATTGGTGCTGCTCCATTCCATTTCAAATAACTCAAATCTATTAGTGTGACGCGCTTCCATCCGTATCCAATACATTGGTTGCAAACACTATAGAATTACAGAAAGGAGCCTTTCAGAGATACTGAACAGTTGTGTGCAGTGTTCACTGCAGTCTCTGCGTAATAACCACACTTAGGCCTTATAACTTTTCTGACTTTCTTTAACAATCTACCAAGATGAAGAAGGCAGGGAGTAAGGCACGTGGTCGTGGCCGTGGAGTTTCAGCAGGGAGAGGACGTGGGGATTCTGTGGCTGCTGCCGCCCCCAGTGACACAGCATCCACCAGTTTTTCCCCGTGAGCGTTCCTTTATGTGCAGTTTTGTAGGAGCTCGGCGTACCCCCATGCTGCGGGAAGAACAAATTGAAGCCGTTGTTGGTTGGATGGCAGCCAATGCATCGACTTCAATTGCTTCCACCTCCTCTCAGGACCACAACACTGTTGAGCAACCATCTGTCTGTTCACCGCCTGTCAAATTGCCCAGGCAGTCAGAGAGTTCTGAACTGGAGCCAGCTGAGTCTCTGCTTCTGTTCGCAGAATCTGTTGGCTTGCAAACAGGGGTCCAGCCAAGCAGCATTCTGGAATTTGAAGAAGAGGGAGTATGCAGTGATGCGCAACAGCTGTGTCTCTCTGAATCTGAAGAGGCGGGTGAGCCAGTGCCGATGGTCAGCACACCGCAGAACGCATCTGATGATGATGAGACTCAGTTGCCAGTTTCTGTTGAGCATGGTGCTGTCCAGACCACCCAACAGCAGCAGGTGTTGGAAGAGGGTAGTGGAGATGATGAGGTCCAAGACCCAACATGGCGTGAGGAACAGGAAGGTGGTGGGAGCAGCTCTGAGGAAGAGATTGGCCCAATGGTACAAACAGGAGGGAGAGGTAGGCTGCAGACTCGGTTGCCTGTAGCCTCCAGTTTGGCACCTGTTGGGAGCAGTTCTCTTCCAAAAGTCAAAACGGGCACTCCCAGGACTTGCACTGCGTGTTCCTTTTTTGACACACTTGCAGATGATATTTGCTATGTCAAATGCAAGCTGTGTAAGCAAAAAGTAAAAAGAGGTAAAAGTGTCAGTAACCTCAATACCACTAATATGTGGAAACATGTGCGGACAAAGCACGTAGTTGAGTTACAAAGACACACTGGAGATGTAGGCCAACCTACAGCAGCACCTACATCTTCAGCTCGTGTTGGAGCCTCTTCCTCCAGCTCACACACAGCTGGTTCGGCTTCCTCACACGATCGCCATGGAAGAACCTCGGTCACTATTGTCCAGAGACAAAGTGTTATTCCACCCACAGCTGCAAGTTCCCTGTCATCCTCACACTCCCAGGCCACAAAACAGCCATCGGTAGCACAGGCATGGGATAAAAGACGGCCATACTCGGCAAACCATCCACGAGCACAGGCTCTGAATGCTGGCAATGCAAAACTCCTGTCCCTTGAAATGCTGTCATTCAGGCTGGTGGAGACTGACAGTTTCCGGAACTTAATGGCATTGGCAGTCCCACAATACAATGTGCCAAGCCGATTTTATTTCAGCAGGCAAGCCGTCCCTGCTCTGCAAAAGCATGTTGAGGGAAAAATTAAACATGCGCTACTAAACGCCGTCAGTAGCAAGGTCCACCTGACCACTGATGCGTGGACCAGTACCCATGGCCAGGGACGATACCTTTCCCTCACTGCCCATTGGGTCAATGTTGTGGAGCCGGGTACAGATCTTGCGAGTGGCGCTGTACGTTTTCTGCCAACTCCAAGGATTGCAGAAATCCAGTCTGTACACATTGACTCCTCCTCCTACTCCAGTTCCTCAGAATCATCGCTGCAGGAGCCGTCACGGTCTACCTCCACATGGACCCGTGAATGCTTACCTGTTGCGACCGATATGAGCACAGCTGTGGCCAAACGTCAACAGGCCGTCCTGAAATTAATTTCCATGGGGAATCGAAGCCACACAGCGCAGGAGGTCTGGAATGCCATCAAGCAGGAGAGCGACGTGTGGTTTTTGCCAGCGAATCTCCAGCCAGGCTTGATAGTGTGTGACAATGGCCGAAATCTGGTGGCAGCTCTGGCCCTTGGCAACCTCACTCACATACCATGTCTGGCACATGTGCTCAACTTGGTCGTGCAGAGTTTTTTGAGGGACTATCCGGATGTTGATGCACTGCTGCACAAGGTCCGCCTAGAGTGCGCTCACTTGCGACGTTCCAGCATGGCCAGATCGCGCATTGCAGCTCTGCAACGCAGATTTCGCCTTCCTGAACATCGCATCATATGTGATGCACCCACCAGGTGGAATTCCACGTTACATATGTTGGAGCGGTTGTGAGAGCAGCAGACAGCAGTAATGGAGTATCAACTGCAACAGGCGCAATCAACACGCAATTTGCGCCGTTCACACTTCACCACTACTGAGTCGGCCTATATGAAGGACATCTGCCACGTTTTGCATGCGTTTGATGAGTCAACGCGGATGGCGAGTGCAGATGATGCACTAGTCAGCCTGACTGTCCTCCTTATCTGCCTGCTTCAAAAAACACTGCAAGCACTAAGGGATGAGGTTTTGGAAGAGGTGGAGGATGAGCAGACACAAATTCCATCACCTTCTGGACAGTCAGCGCAACGTGGCTCCTCCCAAAGGGCTTTGCAGGGCTCACTTTGTGAGGAGGATGAGGAGGAGTCAATGGAGGAGGAAGAAATCGCTACAGAGGGAGGTACACAACGCTCTAGTCAGTATGTAGAGCGAGGGTGGGGTGATGCAGAGCAGGTACAGATGACGCCTCTTACAGAGGACAGCGTTTGTTGGCCAGTTGGGAGTCTGCAGCACATGGTTGATTTCATGCTGCAGTGCCTGAGAAATGACCGCCGCATCGCCCACATTCTCACCACGTCTGATTATTGGGTGTACACCCTCCTAGACCCTCGCTACCGGGACAACTTACAAAGCCTCATCACACCGTTGAATCGGGAGCGTAAAATGTGGGAGTACCAAGACACACTGGTGAAATCCATAATGTTCTCCATTCCAGCCGAGAGCAGTGCTGCTGATACTGCTTTACAAAGCAGCTCTGTGTGTGGAGGCAGTGGAGACAGCTCTGCAACAAGAGGGAGCACAAGCAGCGCCTCTGCACAGGGGGGCAAGACCAGTATGTTCCAAATGTGGCGAAGTTTTGTGGCAGCGCCACAAATGTCTACACCATCCGAGACGCCTCCAGTCACCAGGAGGCAACGTTTCCGTAAGATGGAGACAGACTACTTGTCTTGCCCTCTCAGTGTACTCCCAGATGGCTCTTCCCCTTTCAAGTTTTGGGTCTCTAAGCTGGATACATGGCCAGAGCTTAGCCAGTATGCATTGGAGGTGCTGACTTGCCCTGCTGCCAGTGTATTATCGGAGCGCGTCTTTAGTGCTGCAGGTGGTGCACTAACAGACCGTCGCATGCGACTATCCTCCGATAATGTAGACCGGCTTACTTTTCTGAAAATGAACAAGGCATGGATCTCGCCAGAATTTGCCTGTCCGTTTTCAGATTAAATAACTGGTTGGCAACGTTATCAATTTCTCCTGTTATGTTCATCTATCTACCACCTGAACTGTACTCCCTGGGCTACAACACTGCCAGTCTGAGGGGAATGATCAGTTAACAACCAAAATGTTCTCCCCAACAGATAGTAGCGCAACGACTCCAGTGCCCACTTGATCGCCAGGCACTCTCTCTCTCTACAATGCTGTATCTGGTTTCAGCTGGAGTTAGCTTTCGACTCTGGAAAGTAATGTGATGCTCCTCCCCGTTAACCTCCTGAGACAAAACGGCACCCACACCTACCTCTGACGCATCAGTCTGGACAATAAATTCTCTTTTGAAGTCGGGTGTGATCAAAAATGGTGACACACACAGTGCCCCTTTTAGTTTTACAAACGCTTCTTCAAGCTGATCATTCCATCGCACCATTACTAACTTCCTGCCTTTTAGGCAGTCATTTAACGGCGCCGACAGTGTTGCAAAATTGTGAATAAACCGCCGGTAGTATCCCACTAACCCCAAAAACCCTTTCACTTGTTTTGTGGTGAGGGGACGGGGCCAGTTTTGGATTGCCTCCACTTTGTTTATTTGGGCTTTGATAACTCCTCTCACAATCACATACCCCAGGTAGCGAGCTTCCTCCAACCCTATGGAACACTTCTTTGGGTTGGCAGTTAGCTCTACTTGTCTCAGCGAATCTATCACCGCCTGTACCTTGGCTAAGTGACTTTCCCAGTCTGTACTGTACACCACAATATATTCCAGATTGGCCGCGGCATATCGGCGATGAGGACGAAGAACAACGTCCATTAACCTCTGGAATGTCGCTGGAGCGCCATGCAACCCTAAGGGTAGGACTATATACTGGAACAGTCCCTCGGGTGTTACAAAAGCCGTTTTCTCTCTCGCTGCTTTTGTTGGTGGCACCTGCCAATACCCTTTTGTGAGGTCAATGAGTGAAAAATAACGTGCCTGCCCAAACTGCTCTATTAACTCATCGACCCGGGGCATGGGGTAGGCGTCAAAGTTAGAAATTTCATTCAGTTTTCTGAAGTCATTACAGAACCTTAGTGTCCCATCTGGCTTTGGTATTAGGACTATTGGGCTGGCCCACTCACTCTGGGACTCTTCAATGACCCCTAACTGCAGCATCTTCTTGACCTCTTCCTTGATGGCTTGTCGCCGGGCCTCAGGCACCCGATATGGCTTTAATCGTACTTTGCCCTGCGGCTCAGTGACAATGTCATGTTGTATTAGGGAGGTACGACCAGGAAGTTCCGAAAAAACATTTGTATTTCGGCTAACAAACTCTCGGACTTCCTGAACTTGTCTGTGCGACAAAGTGTCTGATATTTTGACGGCAGAGAGGACTTCTCTTGCCTTCTCCTGAGGCAAGGAAGCCATCTGTACTGGAAATGCAGGCCGTGGACAATCCTCACCAAGCGGGTCTCTGTATTTCCATGGTTTGAGCAGATTCACATGGTATACGTGTTCTGGCTTTCTCCGCCCTGGTTGGTGTACTTTATAGTTTACTGGTCCCACCTTCTCTATAATGTCGTAGGGTCCCTGCCACCTTGCAAGGAACTTACTATCCACTGTAGGCACAAGTACCAACACCCGATCCCCAGGGTTAAAGGACCTTACCCGTGCCTCCCGGTTATAGACCTGCCTCTGTGACCTTTGTGCTGATTCCATATGTTCTCGGACTAATGGTAGGACTGTCTCCATTCTCTCTTGCATTTTGGCCACATGTTCTATCACACTTTTGTGGGGAGTTGTATGGTTTTCCCAGGCCTCTTTAGCTATATCGAGTAAGCCACGGGGATGTCTGCCATATAATAGTTCAAAGGGCGAGAACCCCGTGGATGCCTGGGGCACCTCCCGCACTGCAAACATCAGGTATGGCAACAAGAGATCCCAGTCCTTAGCATCTTTAGAGACTTTTTTTTTCAACATATTGTTCAGGGTTTTATTGAACCTTTCTACTAAACCGTCTGTTTGAGGATGATAGACCGATGTGCGCAACTGTTTAACACGTGGCAGAGTTCCTTCATGATTTTTGACTTAAAGGGGGTCACCTGATCTGTTAAGATTTCTTGAGGGATTCCCACCCGAGAGAACATACCCATGAGTTCTTTTGCGATCAGTTTTGCCGAGGTGTGTCGCAGGGGAATAGCCTCAGGATACCTGGTAGCGTAATCTAGAACTACGAGGATGTGTTGATGACCCCTTGCTGATTTATTAACCGTCCACACCAGATCCATAGGCTATTCTCTGAAACGGTACCTCTATAATTAGTAATGGCACCAAGGGACTCTGAAAATGAGGCTGCGGACTGGTTACCTAGCACACGGGACAAGAGTAACAATACCGTTTAACTTCTTCATAGACCCATAGCCAGTAAAACCGTTGTAGAATTCTGTCTAGGGTTTTCTTTGGTCCCAAATGTCCCCCTAGTACATGCGCATGCGCTAAGTCCATTACCAACCTCCGATATGACTGCGGTACCAGCAATTGCTCGACAATTTCCCCATGTATTTTTTCAACCCCATACAGCAAATCTTGGTTCAGCTCAAATCGGGGAAATACTTTAGCTGCCCTGGGGTGTTGGGGTTCCCCATTGACAACCAGTACATTTTCCCGGGCTCGAGTCAACATAGGGTCCCGTAGTTGCGCCGTACCAAAATTGTCACCTGCCACATTTAAGTATGACAATTCTGGTCCCGGTGGCAAATCTTCCATCTCCCCACCTAACACTTCTATAGGAGAGGGGTTTTCCTCTCCACCGAAGGCAAAGTACTCCTACCGCCAGTACATCTTCCTCTGGGCCACCAGGTTCATGCCCGATTTCTGGAGAATGCAATCTGTTTGCCACTGATGCCGACGACTGTTCTGTGGGAGGGGTAATTACAGGCCACAGCACAGAAAATAACGGAAAATCTCTCCCCATTATTAATGCTAATTAACCACCACCCCCACCTCGTATCACCTCCTCCCCGCTGGCGTGTTTATCATCACCAGGGTGGTAGGATAATGTTTTAAGTCACCATGTATACACAACACACCCATTTTCACAGCAGTATACTCGCTGATTTGGACGTGGCTGGCTCGTATTAGGGTTACTCACGAGACTCCCTGAGTCCACTAGAGCCACAGCAGGGTTACCCTCCACCTGCACTTTACACAAATGGTTCATATTGGGTCCCTCTGGTTTGACCACTGCACACATGTGTTCTGTATAGTGAGACTGATAGTAGCCAAAGTTGTTGTCCATGGGCTCTGTCAGGTGGGGGCAAACAGCTCTCACGTGTCCTGGTTGTTGACACCGCCAACAGATTATGGGGCCCCTTTCGTTCCCCGACCCGTCCTGGGCGGCCCTCCGAGTCTCTGCTCGCCGAGCTGTGGGTGAAGGTTTGTGGAATTTACTTGGTACCTTCCGGGTAGTCTCTCCCTGTATCTCCTTGGTAGCCCCATATCTTTCAATGAGGTCTACCATTTGGAGACCATCAGTAGGGGCTGCCTGTCCAAGCCATGTTTGAAGGGTGTGTGGCAAATTTCTCAAGAATTTATCAGTCACTATACGATCCAGCATAGCGCGGGGTGACAACACCTCCGGCTGCAACCACTTTTCTATCAGGTGTATCAAGTCATAATACTGTGACCGAGCTGGCTCGGAAGGGGAAAAGTTCCACTGGTGTACCCGCTGTGCCCGGACCAAAACATTTACCCCAAGACGTGCAAGTATCTCACCCTTGACGCTCTCATAGTCCTCCTGTTGCTCGGGGCGTAGGTCCCTAGAGGCTTTTGCGGGTCCTGAATTAAAAAAACGGAGCCACGATCTCGGCCCACTGGTACCGGGGCAGTCTCTCCCTTTTAGCCACGCCTTCAAACATCTCCAGGTACACCTCGACGTCATCTGATTGCACCGCTTTCCGGACATCCTGCCATCCCCGGGCAGCTCCTGCTGTCTGCG
>JARQOD010000005.1:288263924-288340248 GCA_033576555.1 Oophaga sylvatica | reverse complement strand
GTCCTGCTCGAGAAACCTCCATGGCCTCATGGGAGTCTGACGACTGACTGAAAGATTCTAGAGGTCTGGCGAAGGTGGGGGCCAGCCGGAACCTCTGCCTACACTGGGACCACTCCAACCTCCGCTTATGAAAACGGAGGTTGATGTGGGTAGATATTGCGATAAGTTTGTCCAGTGTGGCGGGAATCTCCCTAGTAGCCAAGGCGTCTTTCACATGGCCCGCCAGTCCTCTCCAAACCATGGGAATGAGGACTTATCTGGCCAGTCTAACTCCAAGGCCAGAGTCCGAAATTGGACAGCAAAACAGCTGACCAAGGACGAACCCTGTGAACTTGCCAGCAGTTGGAGCGCCGCATCGTGGTTGACCTGAGGTCCTAGAAATACCTTTTTAGAGCCTTCAGAAAATGAGGAGCACTCCGCACCACGCGGTCGTCACGCTCCCACAGCAGCGTGGCCCACTCCAACACTCTGCCCGACAGAAGAGATATTACAAAACCCACTTGTGCCCTATACGTGGGGAAACGTGCAGCCAGAAGCTCGAGCTGTATAGAGCACTGACTCACGAATTCCCGACATTGTTTGCTGTCACCAGTAGAGTTGAGCATTCCTATACCGCAAGTATCGGGTATCGGCCGATATTCGCTGTATCGGAATTCCGATACTTAATTCCGATATTTTTCATATATCGTATACCGGAATTGGAAGTTCCCATAATTCTTTGAGAGGCAATGTGATTTTAGTCAGCCAATGAGGAATCCTAAGAAGTGTGGGCACATCCTGTACTGCTGCGGTCATGTTAACTAATGGCATGGCTGTGATTGGATGCTGAAATGATGTCAGAATGCACTATAAAAGGCGACGCCGCCATTTTAGCGTCACTGTGCTGTGAATTCAGTAAGGGACAGAACGCTGCTCTGCTGACTCTGAGGGACAGTTAGAGATTGCGATTTTGTGTACTGTGCTCTAGGCAGGCTAGTTTACCAACCGCTGTGTAAAGCTTCCTTTTGCCAGTGTTGTTTTAACAGCTCTGTGCAAGGTGTGTGTGTGAGTGCAGGTGACGCTGCAGTTTGCTCTGCATCCAACGCTGTTTGTAGGCATCTGCACGTGTCACTCACAGACTCTTTTTTTTTCTTTAGTGTAATTCTTGCTGCTCCATTCAATTGAAATTATAGTGTGACGCGCTTCCATCCGTATCCAATACATTGGTTGCAAACACTATAGAATTACAGAAAGGAGCCTTTCAGAGATAGTGAACAGTTGTGTTTAGTGTTCACTCTAGTCTGTGAGGTTTTTTTTTTTTGAGTGGAGATCACGCTCCAGTTAGTTTTTCAACCACTGCTGGTTGTAGTCTGCTGAACGTGTGTCACTGCCTCATCCTTGTCATTTTTCTCTAATTGGTGCTGCTCCATTCCATTTCAAATAACTCAAATCTATTAGTGTGATGCGCTTCCATCCGTATCCAATACATTGGTTGCAAACACTATAGAATTACAGAAAGGAGCCTTTCAGAGATAGTGAACAGTTGTGTTCAGTTTTCACTCTAGTCTGTGAGGTTTTTTTTTTTTTGAGTGCAGATCACGCTCCAGTTAGTTCTTCAACCACTGCTGGTTGTAGTCTGCTGAACGTGTGTCACTGCCTCATCCTTGTCATTTTTCTCTAATTGGTGCTGCTCCATTCCATTTCAAATAACTCAAATCTATTAGTGTGACGCGCTTCCATCCGTATCCAATACATTGGTTGCAAACACTATAGAATTACAGAAAGGAGCCTTTCAGAGATAGTGAACAGTTGTGTGCAGTGTTCACTGCAGTCTCTGCGTAATAACCACACTTAGGCCTTATAACTAGAGTTGAGCGATACTTTCCGATATCCAAAAGTATCGGAATCGGAATGGTATCGCCGATATCATTAAAATATCGGCGATACCCGATACCGATACCGGAAGTCCCATGTAAGTCTATGGGAACAAAATATCGTAACTAAAAAAAACCCATTCTTTCCTTGTAAACACTAAATATACACACATAGAATACATATATATATATATACATGTCATTGTGACATATATATATATACATATATGTATAGTTTATACACTTCTACATAGTAAAATATCCTCTGATTCAATTGCCGGGTAAAGCCGGCTTCAGTGAAAAGACAGAAGCACCCGACATGAAATGACACTTGGTGTACATAGGGTTAACCATGTCTTTTCATGTCCTTTGCTATCTAATTTGCACAAACAATTAAATCAGTCTATGTGTGCAAAATTTCACACCTGTAGGGGTTAATTAAAGGTGTAAATTCGTTGTAAAAAAAACGGACTTTTTTGCTACGAATTTACACCTTTAATTAACCCCTACAGGTGTGAAATTTTGCACACATAGACTGATTTAATTGTTTGTGCAAATTAGATAGCAAAGGACATGAAAAGACATGGTTAACCCTATGTACACCAAGTGTCATTTCATGTCGGGTTCTGCATTTTCACAAAAGCCGGCAATTGAATTAGCGGCTATTATACTATGTAGAAGTGTATGAACTACAAATATAAATATATATATATATGTGTCACAAATTCAATGACATGTATATATATATATATATATATGAGGTGTAAAATTGCTGAAAAAAAATGCGTGGGCTCCCGCCCTATTTTCGCAACCAGACAGACAAAGCCAGTGAGTGGGGGCAGATAATAATAGCCCAGAGAGGGACCATTATTTTTGCCCCCCCCCGGCTACTAACATCTGCCCCCAGACACCCCAGGAAAGACAAATCTATAATTAGATTCGCCCTTTCTGGCACTTTGCCCGTCTATTCCCATTGCCCTGTAGCGGTGGCGAATGGGTTAATATGGGGTTAAAGCCACCTTGCTATTGAAAGGTGACCTTAAGCCAGGTTAATAATTGAGAGCTGTCAATTAGACAACTATCAATTATTAATCCTATTGCATGAAATAAAAATAAAACACACACACTTTAATTAAAAATCATTTTAATGAAATAAAGACGCATGTTTTTGACCATCTTTTATTTTACTGCAAAAACCATTTCCTGTAATAAAAATAAAATAAAAAAGCAAAATTATTCTTACCTATCCCATGCACAGTCAGGTCCCACGGTGTAATCCTTCAGAAAGGGTTAATGTTTACTGCAGGGACCGCAGCTAATGCTGCAGCCTCACAGTAAACCCCAAATGAATGAGTTCCTCTCCTGGCTGACAGGAGAGTAAAGGCTGGGTGTCACATAACGATACACCAGCGATCCCGACAACGATATGCACTTGTCAGGATCGCTGGTGTATCGCTACATGATCGCTGTTGAGCTGCCAAACAGGCAGCTCAGGCAGCGATCTGGGACAGCGACACTGCGGGTAACATCGCTTAAGGGCCCCTCTCACATAGCGATATCGCTACCGAGATCGCTGCTGAGTCACTAGTTTTGTGACGCAGCAGCGAGCTCACCAGCGATATCGCTGTGTGTGACATTCAGCGACGATCAGCCCCCCTTCCGGGTATCGCTGATCGTCGCAGAAATGTCAGGACCTTTTTTTGATCGCTGGTTTCCCACTGACAGGCACGCATCGCTGCGTGTGACAGGCGGGAGACCAGCGATCCGCTGGTAACCAAGGTACACAGCGGGTTTCCAGGCACCGCGCAGCGCTTGGAAACCCGCTGTGTACCTTGGATACCAGCTCCCTGCATCAGGGCGCTGGTATCCAAGGTACACAGCGGGTTTCTAGGCACAGCCCCGCGCCTGGAAACCCGCTGTGTACCTTGGTTACCAGCGGATCGCTGGTCTCCCGCCTGTCACACGCAGCGATGTATGCCTGTCAGCGGGAAACCAGCGATCAAAAAAAGGTCCTGACATTTCAGCGACGATCAGCGATACCCGGCAGGGGGCTGATCGTCGCTGAATGTCACACACAGCGATATCGCTGGTGAGCTCGCTGCTGCGTCACAAAACTAGTGACTCAGCAGCGATCTCGGTAGCGATATCGCTATGTGAGACGGGCCCTTAAGTGGAAAGCTTAATTGATT
The DNA here is from genome assembly GCA_033576555.1 of Oophaga sylvatica. Taxonomy (NCBI): domain Eukaryota; kingdom Metazoa; phylum Chordata; class Amphibia; order Anura; family Dendrobatidae; genus Oophaga; species Oophaga sylvatica. Next base: position 288,336,206 of record JARQOD010000005.1, on the reverse strand, counting down.
GCTTTCCACTTTCACTTCAGGTCAGCCAGGGACACAATCAGTGACGTCAGAGGGAACTGATTAACAAAAATAGGGGTTCCCTTCGAAAAAAAAATGGCGTGGGGTCCCCCTACTTTTGTTAACCAGCCAGATGAAGCAGACCGCTGAGGCCTGGATTTTCAGGCTGTTAAGGAGCCAAGATCCATGGACCTTGCCAGCCTGATAATACCAGGCCACAGCAGTCTGCATATCTTGGCTGATTAACAAAAATAGGGGATCCCCTCGAAAAAAATTGGCGTGGGGTCCCCCCTATTTTTGTTAACCAGCCAGATGAAGCAGACCGCTGAGGCCTGGATTTTCAGGCTGTTAAGGAGCCAAGATCCATGGACCTTGCCAGCCTGATAATACCAGGCCACAGCAGTCTGCATATCTTGGCTGATTAACAAAAATAGGGGATCCCCTCGAAAAAAATTGGCGTGGGGTCCCCCCTATTTTTGTTAACCAGCCAGATGAAGCAGACCGCTGAGGCCTGGTTTTTCAGGCTGGTAAGGATCCAATATCCATGGACCTTGCCAGCCTGATAATACCAGGCCACAGCAGTCTGCTTAGCTTGGCTGGTTAACAAAAATAGGGGATCCCCTCGAAAAAAAAACGGCGTGGGGATCCCCCCTATTTTTGTTAACCAGCCAAGTAAAATGCAGACTGCTGCGGCCTGGTATTAAAAGACTGTCAAGGCCCATGGATTTTGGCCCTCAACAGCCTGATAATACCAGGCTACAGCAGCCCCACATTTGGCGCATCAAAAGATGTGCCAATTGTGGCACTTTACCCGGCTCTTCCCACTTGCCCTGTAGCGGTGGCAAGCGGGGTAATAAGGGGTTAATGTCACCGTTGATTGCACGGTGACAATAAGCCCGGTTAATAATGGAGAGGCGTCAATAAGACACCGATCCATTATTAATCCCAAAGTTTTAAATGTTTAAAAAAAAGACAAAGCAAGAAAAAAGTCTTTTAATGAAATAAAAGAGACAACACAGTTTTCATTTTTTTTATTGTACTCTCATTCCTGCGACGTCATCGATCTCCTGTAAAAAAAGAAAAAAAACAAACCAACAGTATACCACCTGTCCGACGCAGTCCATAACGACAGTCCCACGACGATCCAGCTCTGCTACATCGCAATGACAGGCAGAGCCTGTCATCGCGACGCAGCACAGCTGATTACCTGCTTCCCCGGCGGTGACGTCATCGGACTGACTGCTTTACGGCCGGGATTACCCAGCAGTCACTGCAGTTATCGCGAGAAACTGCATGTGACTGCCGGGAAAGAAGATTGCGGCCATGAAGCAGTCCAGGACGTGACCGCCGGAGATCTTCTGCCGGGTAAGTGCCGCTGACTCCTGACAGACCCGACCGACGGACACTGACAGTGACAGTGACAATCCCGATTCCGGTATCCGATATGACGAAAATATCGGAACTCGGAATCGGAATTCCGATACAGCCAATATCGGCCGATACCCGATATTTGCAGTATCGGAATGCTCAACCCTACTTATAACTTTTCTGACTTTCTTTATCAATCTACCAAGATGAAGAAGGCAGGGAGTAAGGCACGTGGTCGTGGCCGTGGAGTTTCAGCAGGGAGAGGACGTGGGGATTCTGTGGCTTCTGCCGTTCCCAGTGACACAGCATCCACCAGTTTTCCCCGTGAGCGTTCCTTTATGTGCAGTTTTGTAGGAGCTCGGCGTACCCCCCTGCTGCGGGAAGAACAAATTGAAGCCGTTGTTGGTTGGATGGCAGCCAATGCATCGACTTCAATTGCTTCCACCTCCTCTCAGGACCACAACACTGTTGAGCAACCATCTGTCTGTTCACCGCCTGTCAAATTGCCCAGGCAGTCAGAGAGTTCTGAACTGGAGCCAGCTGAGTCTCTGCTTCTGTTCTCAGAATCTGTTGGCTTGCAAACAGGGGCCCAGCCAAGCAGCATTCTGGAATTTGAAGAAGAGGGAGTATGCAGTGATGCGCAACAGCTGTGTCTCTCTGAATCTGAAGAGGCGGGTGAGCCAGTGCCGATGGTCAGCACACCGCAGAACGCATCTGATGATGATGAGACTCAGTTGCCAGTTTCTGTTGAGCATGGTGCTGTCCAGACCACCCAACAGCTGCAGGTGTTGGAAGAGGGTAGTGGAGATGTTGAGGTCCAAGACCCAACATGGCGTGAGGAACAGGAAGGTGGTGGGAGCAGCTCTGAGGAAGAGATTGGCCCAATGGTACAAACAGGAGGGAGAGGTAGGCTGCAGACTCGGTTGCCTGTAGCCTCCAGTTTGGCACCTGTTGGGAGCAGTTCTCTTCCAAAAGTCAAAACGGGCGCTCCCAGCACTTGCGCTGCGTGGTCCTTTTTTGACACACTTGCAGATGATATTTGCTATGTCAAATGCAAGCTGTGTAAGCAAAAAGTAAAAAGAGGTAAATGTGTCAGTAACCTCAATACCACTAATATGTGGAAACATGTGCGGACAAAGCACGTGGTTGAGTTACAAAGACACACTGGAGACATAGGCCAACCTACAGCAGCACCTACATCTTCAGCTCGTGTTGGAGCCTCTTCCTCCAGCTCACCCACAGCTGGTTCGGCTTCCTCACAGGATCGCCGTGGAAGAACCTCGGTCACTGTTGTCCAGAGACAAAGTGTTATTCCACCCACAGCTGCAAGTTCCCTGTCATCCTCACACTCCCAGGCCACTGTACAGCCATCGGTAGCACAGGCATGGGATAAAAGACGGCCATACTCGGCAAACCGTCCACGAGCACAGGCTCTGAATGCTGGCATTGCAAAACTCCTGTCCCTTGAAATGCTGTCATTCAGGCTGGTGGAGACTGACAGTTTCCGGAACTTAATGGCATTGGCAGTCCCACAATACAATGTGCCAAGCCGATTTTATTTCAGCAGGCAAGCCGTCCCTGCTCTGCAAAAGCATGTTGAGGGAAAAATTAAACATGCGCTACTAAACGCCGTCAGTAGCAAGGTCCACCTGACCACTGATGCGTGGACCAGTACCCATGGCCAGGGATGATATCTTTCCCTCACTGCCCATTGGGTCAATGTTGTGGAGCCAGGTACAGATCTTGCGAGTGGCGCTGTACGTGTTCTGCCAACTCCAAGGATTGCTGGAATCCAGTCTGTACACATTGACTCCTCCTCCTACTCCAGTTCCTCAGAATCATCACTGCAGGAGCCATCACGGTCTACCTCCACATGGACCCGTGAACGCTTACCTGTTGCGACCAATATGAGCACAGCCGTGGCCAAACGTCAACAGGCCGTCCTGAAATTAATTTCCATGGGAATCGAAGCCAAACAGCGCAGGAGGTCTGGAATGCCATCAAGCAGGAGAGCGACGTGTGGTTTTTGCCAGCGAATCTCCAGCCAGGCTTGGTAGTGTGTGACAATGGCCGAAATCTGGTGGCAGCTCTGGCCCTTGGCAACCTCACTCACATACCATGTCTGGCACATGTGCTCAACTTGGTCATGCAGAGTTTTTTGAGGGACTATCCGGATCTTGATGCACTGCTGCACAAGGTCCGCCTAGAGTGCGCTCACTTGCGACGTTCCAGCATGGCCAGATCGCGCGTTGCAGCTCTGCAACGCAGATTTCGCCTTCCTGAACATCGCATCATATGTGACGTACCCACCAGGTGGAATTCCACGTTACATATGTTGGAGCGGTTGTGTGAGCAGCAGACAGCAGTAATGGAGTATCAGCTGCAACAGGCGCAATCAACACGCAATTTGCGCCGTTCACACTTCACCACTACTGAGTGGGCCTCTATGAAGGACATCTGCCACGTTTTGCATGCGTTTGATGAGTCAACGCGGATGGCGAGTGCAGATGATGCACTAGTCAGCCTGACTGTCCCCCTTATCTGCCTGCTTCAAAAAACACTGCAAGCACTAAGGGATGAGGTTTTGGAAGAGGTGGAGGATGAGGAGACACAAATTCCATCACCTTTTGGACAGTCAGCGCAACGTGCTTCCTCCCAAAGGGCTTTGCAGGGCTCACTTTGTGAGGAGGATGAGGAGGAGTCAATGGAGGAGGAAGAAATCGCTACAGAGGGAGGTACACAACGCTCTAGTCAGTATGTAGAGCGAGGGTGGTGTGATGCAGAGCAGGTACAGATGACGCCTCTTACAGAGGACAGCGTTTCTTGGCCAGTTGGGAGTCTGCAGCACATGGTTGATTTCATGCTGCAGTGCCTGAGAAACGACCGCCGCATCGCCCACATTCTCACCACGTCTGATTATTGGGTTACACCCTCCTAGACCCTCGCTACCGGGACAACTTACAAAGCCTCATCACACCGTTGAACCGGGAGCGTAAAATGCGGGAGTACCAAGACACACTGGTGAAATCCATAATGTTCTCCATTCCAGCCGAGAGCAGTGCTGCTGATACTGCTTTACAAAGCAGCTCTGTGCGTGGAGGCAGTGGAGACAGCTCTGCAACAAGAGGGTGCACAAGTAGCGCCTCTACACAGGGGGCAAGACCAGTATGTTCCAAATGTGGCGAAGTTTTGTGGCAGCGCCACCAATGTCTACACCATCCGAGACGCCTCCAGTCACCAGGAGGCAACGTTTCCGTAAGATGGTGACAGACTACATGTCTTTCCCTCTCAGTGTTCTCCCAGATGGCTCTTCCCCATTCAAGTTTTGGATCTCTAAGCTGGATACATGGCCAGAGCTTAGCCAGTATGCATTGGAGGTGCTGGCTTGCCCTGCTGCCAGTGTATTATCGGAGCGCGTCTTTAGTGCTGCAGGTGGTGTACTAACAGACCGTCGCATGTGACTATCCTCCGATAATGTAGACCGGCTTACTTTTCTGAAAATGAACAAGGCATGGATCTCGCCAGAATTTGCCTGTCCGTTTTCCGATTAAATAACTGATTGGCAACGTTATCAATTTCTCCTGTTATGTTCATCTATCTACCACCTGAACGCTACTCCCTGGGATACAACACTGCCAGTCTGAGGGGAATGATCAGTTAACAACCAAAATGTTATCCCCAACAGATAGTAGCGCAACGACTCCAGTGCCCACTTGATCGCCAGGCACTCTCTCTCTCTACAATGCTGTATCTGGTTTCAGCTGGAGTTAGCTTTCGACTCTGGAAAGTAATGTGATGCTCCTCACCGTTAACCTCCTGAGACAAAACGGCACCCACACCTACCTCTGACGCATCAGTCTGGACAATGAATTCTCTTTTGAAGTCGGGTGTGATCAAAAATGGTGACACACACACAGTGCCCCTTTTAGTTTTACAAACGCTTCTTCAAGCTGATCATTCCATCGCACCATTACTAAATTCCTGCCTTTTAGGCAGTCATTTAACGGCTCCGACAGTGTTGCAAAATTGTGAATAAACCGCCGTAGTATCCCACTAACCCCAAAAACCCTTTCACTTGTTTAGTGGTGAGGGGACGGGGCCAGTTTTGGATTGCCTCCACTTTGTTTATTTGGGCTTTGATAACTCCTCTCACAATCACATACCCCAGGTAGCGATCTTCCTCCAACCCTATGGAACACTTCTTTGGGTTGGCAGTTAGCTCTGCTTGTCTCAGCGAATCTATCACCGCCTGTACCTTGGCTAAGTGACTTTCCCAGTCTGTACTGTACACCACAATATCGTCCAGATTGACCGCGGCATATCGGCGATGAGGACGAAGAACAACGTCCATTAACCTCTGGAATGTCACTGGAGAGCCATGCAACCCGAAGGGTAGGACTATATACTGGAACAGTCCCTCGGGTGTTACAAAAGCCGTTTTCTCTCTCGCTGCTTTTCTTAGTGGCACCTGCCAATACCCTTTTGTGAGGTCAATGAGTGAAAAATAACGTGCCTGCCTAAACCGCTCTATTAACTCATCGACCTGGGGCATGGGGTAGGCGTTAAAGTTCGAAATTTCATTCAGTTTTCTGAAGTCATTACAGAACCTTAGTGTCCCATCTGGCTTTGGTATTAGGACTATGTTACACCCGGTCCCAGCGCTGCCTCTGCACTCCGCTCTGCTCACTCACCTGTTCCTCGGGCTGTCCCTCTGCGGCGGTCTGTGCGTGGGCTGGTGTCTCCTGTCCCATCTGCTCTCCGGCGTCCTGAGTCCTCCTCCACTTCCTGGCACGCTGCTGGCAGGCCTCCAGACAGTCGGCTTAGGACGCGAGGCCGCGCCCACCGCCTCTCTTAAAGGGGCAGCGTGCATCTTTTGAAATAGCTAATTATCCAATGGCTGCGCACTCAGTACTATATCTGGTCACTCCACCATTAGGGGAGTGCCGGAGCAACGTGTTCTATCATTGCTACATCCGGTTTTGTGCCTGTTCTGTCTGCGCTGCGTCTGCAGTCTCTGTGCTTCTCTGATACTGTTTGTCTCCTCAGATCATTGTTAACCCGTATCTGGCTAATCTGGACAATCTCGGCTATTACTGGCGCAAGTGTCATCCCGTTCCGCCATCAGCCATCTGTACCCGTGGACCGTGACAAGGTCACTGAAGCCAGCCTTCTACCATCTGTTCTGGACCAGGACCTTACCCTTCTCCGTCAAGAACTTCCACGGACTCTGTAAATACTTGTTACCCTTTTGGTCCCTCTGGGACAGCTGCCACGTGTCCGGGGTCTAACTGGAGGTAGCACCTGTGTCCTCCGGGTATTCCATTCTGGTCCTGTTCGAGGGGCCTTACTACGGGTACCCGGGGCTCACTAGTTACGCCCCCTTCGGAGCCCCCCAGACCGCGGTCTCGAGGTTCCACATTAAAAAATAAAAACGAATGTGAACTTCACCACCTCTGCCTCCACTTCCATTCGTTACAGATTGCTCCGGCCATGGAACCCGCTGGATCCCAGAGACCTCCGACCATGGATCTGTGCCAGGAGGTGGCCCGTTTGGGAGTTCAACAGGACAAGATCACGACTTATCTACGCAGCTTGTCTACCCGCATGGATTCCCGAGGGTCCTCGTCTGCACCTGACTCTTCTATCAATAATCAGGTACCAGTTCCCATGGCAAATCAAGGTCCCCGTTTGGCGGCTTCTACCCGTTTCCAGGGTGATCCTACTCTGTGTCGGGGTTTCCTCAATCAGTGCACTCTACACTTCGAAATCTTGGGCACATGTTTGCTTCTGACCGAGCCAAGGTGGGCTTCATCATGTCACACCTGGGAGGAGAAGCCCTCGCCTGGCTAAACCCGCTATGGGAGAGAGGGGATCCGGTGGTTAACGATCTTCAATCTTTCCTAGAGGCTTTTCGCAGGACTTTCGATGAACCTGGTCGTACCACTTCGACTGCATCAGCTCTGCTCCGCCTGTGCCAAGGTACTCTCACGGTAGCTCAGTATGCTGTTAAATTCCGCACCCTCTCGTCTGAATTGTCGTGGAACAATGAGGCCCTGGTTGCTAACTTCTGGGAAGGCCTATCCGGAAGAATCAAGGATGAGCTGGCGGGACGGGACAGACCTACTCTCTTGAAAGAGCTAATATCCTTGGCAACCCGAATTGACCTGCGTTTTCAGGAGCGCTCCATGGAGATCAAGCGGGACAAAAGGTCCTATCACCTGGACTCTAGTTTGTACAAAACAGGTACTTCACCCTCCGCCTCCGAGGCCATGGAGGTGGACCATGTAAGTTTGGCCACCCGCTGCCGGGAGGCACGTCGCAAGGAGGGAAGTTGTTACTACTGTGGTAGTTCTGAACATTTGATTCATTTCTGTCCTAAAAAGTCGGGAAACTCCAGTGCCTAGGTCCGGTAGGAGGGGCCAACCTAGGTAAAGAGCAGTCCTCTCCCTCTTTACACATCTCTGTCACCGTGTCCTATGGAGCAATAAAATTCTCCGAACACTGTCTACTGGATTCTGGAGCTGCAGGGAACTTCATCCAGCAGGCGGTTGTGGATCATTATCGCTTACCAGTCAAGCGTCTTCCTGATCCGTTACAGGTGTCCGCCGTGGATGGCAAACCGCTGACCGAGCCCGTCCAGTTTCAAACCGAGTTGGTGGAACTCCGGGTAGGTCTAATGCATACTGAACGAATGCGATTTTATGTATATCCTGGTTTATCCCATCCCATGCTTCTAGGTTTACCTTGGCTCCAGATGCATGAACCAGTCCTTAATTGGAAAACTGGAGAAGTTCTGCGTTGGGGAGATACCTGCATGAATCGTTGCTTAACCCGGATTCAACCTGTTTCGCCTCCAGTCCAGCCTGATACCCTGCCAGGGTTACCTTCCGCCTATTGGTCCTTCTCTGACGTCTTTGGGAAAAAAGAGGCTGAGAGACTACCTCCACACAGGTCGTATGACTGTCAGATAGAGCTTCTTCCAGGAGCATCACCCCCTCGCGGGAGAGTTTATCCTCTTTCACAGGCAGAGACTCAGGCCATGTCGGACTACATTCAAGAGAATTTGGCTAGAGGATTTATCCGAAAGTCATTGTCACCGGCAGGAGCTGGATTCTTCTTTGTAAAGAAAAAGGACGGATCCTTGCGACCCTGCATTGACTATCGGGGTCTAAATCAAATCACGGTAAAAAACAGGTATCCATTGCCTCTTATTTCAGAGCTGTTTGATCGTCTCCGAGGGGCCAAGATCTTCACCAAATTGGACCTCAGAGGGGCCTACAACCTGATCCGAATCAGAGAGGGAGACGAATGGAAAACAGCCTTCAACACCCGTGACGGCCACTATGAATACCTGGTAATGCCATTCGGCCTAAGCAATGCACCTGCGGTTTTTCAGGAATTTGTTAATGACATTTTCAGGGACTTGCTCTATACTTGTGTCGTGGTTTACCTGGACGATATTTTGATTTTTTTCTGCTGACTTGACGTCACTCCGGAGGCAAGTACGCCTGGTCTTACAAAGACTGAGAGAGAACAGGCTCTATGCCAAATATGAGAAATGCCTCTTTGAGCAGTCCTCTTTGCCTTTCCTTGGGTACATTGTATCTTCCACAGGATTAAAGATGGATCCAGAGAAGTTGTCTGCAGTTCTCAACTGGCCTCGTCCGTCTGGGCTAAAAGCCATACAAAGGTTCCTGGATTCGCCAATTACTACCGGCAATTCATTCCACACTTTTCCACCCGAGTGGCTCCAATCACAGCCTTAACCCGGAAAGGTGTAAACTCTAAGGAATGGTCCTCCGAGGCAGAAGAGGCCTTTGTTTCTCTCAAAAAAGCCTTCGCTTCCGCACCCGTTCTCCATCGTCCTAATTCTAGTGAGCAATTTTTTCTTGAAGTTGACGCTTCTTCCATAGGTGCAGGAGCAGTTCTGACCCAGAAGTCGTCTACCGGGCGGATGATCTCGTGTGGTTTTTTTTCCAAGGTTTTTTCTCCTGCAGAAAGGAACTACTCTGTCGGTGATCGCGAACTGTTGGCCATCAAATTGGCTCTGGAAGAATGGAGACATCTTCTTGAAGGAGCTCATCACCAGGTAATCATATTCACCGACCATAAAAACCTTGCCTATCTCCAATCTGCTTTAAGACTGAATCCCCGTCGGCCGTTGGCATTATTTTTTGCCCATTTCAATTTTGTACTTCATTTCCGTCCAGCTGACAAGAATATCAAGGCAGACGCACTCTCTAGGGCTTTCTTGCCTCCTGAACTGGAGGAGGAACCTCAGCACATTATTGAACCTTCTAGGTTAGTCTCTGTTGCCTCCACTGATCTGGCCCGGCTTCCTCCTGGGAAGACTGTCGTGTCTGCTTCTGACCGTACTCGTGTTCTGCGCTGGGGCCATTCTTCGAAGTTGGCTGGCCATGCTGGTCAGAAAAAGACGCATCAACTCATCTCCCGGTATTACTGGTGGCCTACCATGGTCAAGGATATCCAGGAGTTCGTCGCAGCATGTCCTTCATGTGCTCGTAACAAAACTGTTAAACATCTACCAGCCGGCAGGCTTCTGCCTCTTCCGATTCCGTCCGCTCCCTGGCAGCACATCGCGATGGATTTCATCACGTATCTTCCCATCTCTTCTGGCTGCTCAGTGGTATGGGTTGTGGTGGACCGCTTCTCTAAAATGGCTCACTTCGTTCCGCTATCTGGCCTCCCGTCTGCTCCAGAACTGGCCACTCACTTCATCCAGCACATCTTTCGTCTACATGGATTTCCTCTCCACATCGTGTCCGACAGGGGTGTCCAGTTCACCTCTAAGTTCTGGAGAGGACTCTGTAAAATGGTAAAAATTGAACTAGATTTTTCTTCTGCATATCATCCCCAGTCTAATGGGCAAGTGGAGAGGATCAATCAAATCCTGGCTGGATACCTGCGTCACTTCGTCAACGCTCATCATAATGACTGGGTAGAATTACTGCCCTGGGCGGAATTCTCCTACAACAATCAAGTAAGTGAATCTTCTGGAAAGTCTCCCTTTCAGATTGTGTTTGGACTGCAACCCGAAATTCCTCTTCCTGTCTCGGGATTGTCGGATGTTCCGGCAGTCGATACCTTGTCAAAGAATTTCTCGGACATTTGGAGAGAGACCAGGTCGGCTTTGGAGAAAGCTTCTCAACGTATGAAAACGCATGCGGACAAAAGACGTTTTTAATGCTCCCATCTTTCGTCCAGGAGACAAGGTATGGCTCTCCTCCAAGTACATCCGTCTGAAGTTACCATCATACAAATTGGGTCCTCGTTTCATTGGTCCCTTTGAAGTTTTGAGACAGATCAACCCGGTCTCTTATAAACTGAAATTGCCTAATTCTCTAAGAGTACCTAACTCCTTTCATGTTTCCCTCCTCAAACCAGTAGTGTTGAGTTCCTTTTTTAAGGACCCGGGTACCACTCCTGATCCGGTCTCTGAGGATGATGTTTTTGAGGTAAAACATATCTTGGCCTCTAAGCGAGTAAGAGGTAGGATCTATTACCTGGTGGACTGGAAGGGTTTTGGTCCTGAGGAGAGGTCTTGGGAGCCTAAAGAGAACATCCAGGCCCCTCTTCTTCTTAAAAGATTTCACGCAGGCTTGAAAAAGAGGGGGAGTAAAGAGGGGGATACTGTTACACCCGGTGTAAAGTAAGTAGTACAGTTCATATAGCGTCTTGTGCTTGGGTGCGATGAAAATACATGAGACACAGGTTTGATATAGAAAGTCTTGTATTACTTCATACAAGTTGGCAAAAATAGTCACACAGTTTGCAGACACAGAAGCAGGAGACACAGCAGGCCAGAGTAATCTAAGCTCAGCAATCACTCTCCACAACAGGTTCAGGATCTTCTTCTCTGTTACCGTAAGTCCATGCAAACGTGGGTCTTTCAAAGAGCAGGTTCAGAGTCCACAAGTGCTTCAGAGTTCCTCAGTAGGAATAGCTGGAGTACAAGGTCCAAGGCTTTAGGAGTCAGGTCACAGGTTCACTGCAGGCTAGATTCTGAAGCACTGATTGCTCAGCTGTGGCTGCTTAAGAAGCAAAAGGAGAGAATCAGGGCGGGAACATGCAAGCTGGAAACTCCATTTTGACTGAGGGCAAGATAGCTGCAGCAAGACAGAAAGTAAAATGGCTGACGAACAAACTGAGTTTCAGGAACATGTACACAGAACCTTACATTACTCCCCCCTTAGGACAACCTCCGGATGACCTCAGACCAGGCTTGTGTGGGTACCTCTGATGAAACTGACGGAGCAAGCGAGGAGCATTAACGTTATTGACTGGTTCCCATGAGTTGTCCTCCACTGGTAGCCCTGCCATTTAATCAGATATTGTAACTGATTTCTATACAACCTGGAATCTAAAATCCTTTCCACCACAAATTCTTCCTAACCATCGACTAGCACTGGGTCAGGGCAAGGAGAAGAACGTCCAGGAAACGTATTGGGTGTCGCAGCCTTTAGTAGGGATACATGAAAAACAGGGTGGATTCTCATAGTTCTGGGCAGTTGAAGACGACAAGCAACGGCACTTATAATTTTACTGATTTTATAGGGTCCAATGTACTTATGTCCCAACTTAGACGATGGAATCCTTAACTTAAGATTTCTGGTTGACAGCCAAACCAAGTCTCCTACCTTGAAAGCTGGTGCAGGTTTACGAAATTTATCTGCTGCTTTCTTGTACCTTTCCTGAGCCGATTCCAGATTCTCCTTTAGAAGATCCATATTCTTCTGTAAAGACGTGATTCTTTCAGCCACTGCTGGTAAAGGCGTTTCTATGGGAAATCGTGGTAGAATGTTAGGATGATAACCTAGATTAGAGTAAAAAGGAGACTGTTTAGTGGAGGCACTCTGAGAGTTGTTATACGAGAACTCAGCTAATGGAAGTAGATCCACCCAATCATCCTGTAGGTGGCAGATAAAGCAGCGGAGATACTGCTCCAGGGTTTGATTGGTTCGTTCGGTCTGTCCATTAGTCTGGGGATGAAAAGCAGAAGAAAGGTTTACTTTAATGTCCAATGCTGCACAGAAATTTTGCCAAAACCTAGAAGTGAATTGCACCCCTCGATCCGAAATAACCTCATCCGGTACTCCATGTAAGCGAAACACATCTTTAATCATCAAATCTGATGTCTGTTTTGCAGTGGGTAAGCCGACACAAGAGATAAAATGAGCTGCCTTTGTTAGACGGTCAACCACCACTAGAATGGTGTTCTTCCCTTGAGAGGTTGGTAACTCCACAATGAAGTCCATAGAAATGGATCCCCACGGGCGGGACGGGGTGGGAAGAGGCTGTAACAGACCAGTTGGTGAGGAGCGAGGTGTTTTGGATCTTGCACAGACTTCACATGAAGTGACATAGTTTAAAACATCCTTCCTGCAAGTGGGCCACCAAAAGAAACGAGAAAGAAATTCCTGTGTCTTTAGAATTCCTCTATGCCCAGCTATCTTGGAATCGTGAATGAGTTGCAATACTCTCAATCTGACTGTTTCAGGAATATACAGGCGTTGTCCCTGAATCCACACACCATTCTTAAAGACAAGACTTACGTCCCTTGGGGGTTGTGCCAAAAAGGAATCCGCATGGTATGCTTCCTTGATGTCCTTAAGTAGGTCTTGATTATGAATTACTCCTAGGAATCTAGAGTCAGGAAGAATAGTCTTAGGAGGAGTAATTGGACGTGTCTCTGCTGAGTAAATCCTAGAGAGTGCATCAGCCTTTCCATTGCGCGATCCTGGTCTATAAGAAATGATAAAATTAAATTGGTTTAAGAAAAGATTCCAGCGAGCCTGGCGAGGAGTCAGGCACTTAGCCGACCTGATAAACTCAAGGTTACGATGGTCTGTCAGGACGACTATTTGCTGTGCAGCTCCCTGAAGAAGGTGTCTCCATTCTTTGAAGGCGGCAATAATGGCCAACAACTCTCTATTGCCCACATCGTAGTTCCTCTCAGCCGAAGACAACTGCTGGGAAAAGAAGGCACAGGGATGCAAGACATTCTTCTCACCTGTTCTCTGAGAGAGTATAGCTCCAACGGCACAGTCTGAAGCATCCACCTCTATTATGAAGGCAAGCTCGGGTTGGGATGTACTAGGATAGGTGCAGTGGTAAATTTATCTTTTAGACAGGAAAATGCTTCCTGGGCTTGGGGAGTCCAGGAGAACCTAGACTCTTTCCGGGTAAGTTGGGTGATAGGTAACACTACCTCAGAGAAATTTCTAATGAAACGTCTATAGAAGTTGGCAAACCCGATGAAGCGCTGTACCTCCTTCACATTTCTAGGACTTGGCCAATCCTTGATGGCTTGGGTTTTGCTTCCATCCATACTAATTCCTTGTGTAGACAGTACATACCCCAGAAATTGAATTTCGGTCCTATGGAATTCACACTTTTCAAGTTTGATGTAAAGATGATTTTGTCTTAGACGTTCCAAGACCATTCTCACATGTCCATGATGTTCCTCTGTGGAGTTAGAAAAAATTAGAATATCATCCAAATAAATTACCACGAATGTATCTAGGAGATCCCTGAAGATGTCATTCACCAAGTGTTGGAAAGTGGCTGGGGCGGTACTCAGACCAAAAGGCATAACTAGATATTCAAAGTGTCCATAGCGTGACCTGAATGCAGTCTTCCATTCATCCCCAGGTCTAATACGGACTAAGTTATAGGCCCCACGAAGATCTAGTTTAGAGAAAATTTTGGCATGTCGCACTCTCTCCAATAACTCAGGGATTAAAGGCAATGGATAACGGTTTCTAATAGTAACCTTATTGAGTTCCCTATAGTCTACGCATGGTCTCAGAGATCCATCTTTCTTCTTTACAAAGAAGATGGGTGCACCTGCAGGAGATGAAGAGGGGCGTATGAAGCCCTTGGCTAGATTTTCGTCTATGTAATCCTTTAAAGCCTTTAGCTCGGGCCCCGCCAGGGGGTAGATCTTACCAAAAGGTATCTCTGCTCCAGGCAATAATTCAATTGGACAATCATATGGACGGTGAGGAGGAAGCTGGTCAGCGTTCTTCTTGTCACATAAATCCACATAGTCCTGGTATACAGCTGGTAGTTCAGGGACTGACATGGTTCCTTTAGGAACAGAGCAAGCTGAAACTTTTGGACTCATCTGTTTCTCTGGAAAGTGTAATTCCTTGGTCTCCCAGTTAATGGTAGGATTCTGAGCCTGCAGCCATGGTAGCCCTAGAATAATGGGAAAGTGGGGAGAAGAGATAAGCATAAAGGACAGTTTCTCTTGATGATCTTTACCCATAAGAACCCTCAAAGGCTCTGTTTCCTGATCCACTGGTCCAGAGGTCAGCAGGGAGCCATCCACAGTTTCCATCTGTACTGGAGTAGCCTTCTTCACTGAACGTATCCCCTGTTTCAGAGCAAAGGAGACATCCATAAAATTTCCACTTGCCCCTGAGTCGATCATAGCAGAGCTAGACACCCAAGCTGAGTCAACCCAGAGTTTGATGGAAAGAAAGCAATGAGAATTGTTTTTCTTACAACTCAGCTGGGACACCGCTGAGGAAACTTGAAAAATGGCAGCGTTTACACAGTCAACGTCCTCAGAAGTAACGGAGTTTAAGTCCGAGAAATCAAGATCTGTTGCTGCAGATCTCTCTGGAGCCTGAGGCTCGGACCTGACAGATCCCCTCTCGCAACACTCACAATGAATGAGTGCTGCAGTAGTCTTACGAGAACGGCTGGGGCAGTTTATAATGAAGTGCCCTGACTTACCACAATAGAAACATAGATTCTCCTTAAAACGATGTTCCTTGCGTGCATCACTAACCCGTCGTTGTAAAGAGTCTACCTGCATGGGTTCAGGTTCAGGTTCCCGTGTAATCCTACTCAAACGTTCCTTAGCTGGAGAGGAAGGTAGGAAAAGGTTAGTGCGATTGCTTTCGAACCATCTCTCTTGCCTGCGTTCAGTCAGACGAGTATCAATACGGATGCAGTAGTTAATAAAGTCACCTAACGCAGTGGGAGGGTCGGCACGAGCAAGTTCATCCTTAATCAGTGGAGATAACCCCTTTCGAAAAATAGATTTTTTGGCGGAACTGTCCCAGGTGGTATCAAGGGCCCATCTCCTGAAATCCAAGGCATATTCAGCTACCGAGTGCTTACCTTGGCGCAAAGCTAACATGGCTGCTTCAGCTGTTGCACCTCGATTGGGGTCATCAAACACCTGCCCCATGGCTGAAATAAAATCATCAAGGTGATTCAAACAATCATCCTCAGTCTCAATCAGAGGTTTGCCCACATCAAAGCCTTGTTGGTAAGCAACATAATTATAGTAAGCACCTTAGATCGTTCAGTGGGAAATTGTGAAGCATGTGCAGAAAAAAAAAGATTGCATTGATTAATAAATCCCCTGAATTTCTCACATTCACCGCCAAAACGAAAAGGGGGCAACTTGGGAATCCCAGAACTCGGGGCTACGGCAGGAGTCTGGACTCGCTCCTCTAGAACCTCAATCCTGGCTCGCAAATCCTGGGCAGTCTGTCCAAACACTTGCAAATTGTGATTAGTGAGGTCCTGTAGGCTTGAAAAACGGGTCTTTATATTCTGCAAATCTGCAAGGATATTATCAGTCACTCCGCAAAGTTCCTTTATGCGGGCCTCCATTTTCCAGATCTTTTAAGACAGGAGTACTGGAAGAAGAGGAGAGGAGAAAAAAAAAAAACAATAGTGTTTACCTGTGGTAACACTGCAGAGAGAAAAAAAAATTAAGGGAACTGCTCACCTGGAATGGTTGTGAGAAGTCACAACCACTATCATCACAGAAAGTTCACCCGGACATCTGATATCCACAGTTACAGCAGACAAAAAAGAGAAAGGAAAAAAAAAAAAACAATAGTGTTTACCTGTGGTAACACTGCAAAAAAAAACACTTAAGGGAATTGCTCACCGGGAATGGTTATGAGAAGTCACAACCACTGTCATCACAGAAAGTACAACCGGACATCCGATATCCACAGTTACAGCAGACACAGCCTTTCCAGACCCAGCAGACACTAACGTTTGGCTTCAGAATCTTGTAAAGTAAGTAGTACAGTTCATATAGCGTCTTGTGCTTGGGTGCGATGAAAATACATGAGACACAGGTTTGATATAGAAAGTCTTGTATTACTTCATACAAGTTGGCAAAAATAGTCACACAGTTTGCAGACACAGAAGCAGGAGACACAGCAGGCCAGAGTAATCTAAGCTCAGCAATCACTCTCCACAACAGGTTCAGGATCTTCTTCTCTGTTACCGTAAGTCCATGCAAACGTGGGTCTTTCAAAGAGCAGGGTTCAGAGTCCACAAGTGCTTCAGAGTTCCTCAGTAGGAATAGCTGGAGTACAAGGTCCAAGGCTTTAGGAGTCAGGTTACAGGTTCACTGCAGGCTAGATTCTGAAGCACTGATTGCTCAGCTGTGGCTGCTTAAGAAGCAAAAGGAGAGAATCAGGGCGGTAACATGCAAGCTGGAAACTCCATTTTGACTGAGGGCAAGATAGCTGCAGCAAGACAGAAAGTAAAATGGCTGACGAACAAACTGAGTTTCAGGAACATGTACACAGAACCTTACACCCGGTCCCAGCGCTGCCTCTGCACTCCGTTCTGCTCACTCACCTGTTCCTCGGGCTGTCCCTCTGCGGCGGTCTGTGCGTGGGCTGGGGTCTCCTGTCCCATCTGCTCTCCGGCGTCCTGAGTCCTCCTCCATTTCCTGGCACGCTGCTGGCAGGCCTCCAGACAGTCGGCTTAGGACGCGAGGCCGCGCCCACCGCCTCTCTTAAAGGGGCAGCGTGCATCTTTTGAAATAGCTAATTATCCAATGGCTGCGCACTCAGTACTATATCTGGTCACTCCACCATTAGGGGAGTGCCGGAGCAACGTGTTCTATCATTGCTACATCCGGTTCTGTGCCTGTTCTGTCTGCGCTGCGTCTGCAGTCTCTGTGCTTCGCTGATACTGTTTGTATCCTCAGATCATTGCTAACCCGTATCTGGCTAATCTGGACAATCTCGGCTATTACTGGCGCAAGTGTCATCCCGTTCCGCCATCAGCCATCCGTACCCGTGGACCGTGACAAGGTCACTGAAGCCAGCCTTCTACCATCCGTTCTGGACCAGGACCTTACCCTTCTCCGTCAAGAACTTTCCACGGACTCTGTAAATACTTGTTACCCTTTTGGTCCCTCTGGGACAGCTGCCACGTGTCCGGGTCTAACTGGTGGTAGCACCTGTGTCCTCCGGGTATTCCATTCTGGTCCTGTTCGAGGGGCCTTACTACGGGTACCCGGGGCTCACTAGTTATGCCCACTTCGGAGCCCCCCGGACCGCGGTCTCGAGGTTCCACATTAAAATATAAAAACGAATGTGAACTTCACCACCTCTGCCTCCGCTTCCATTCGTTACAGATTGCTCCGGCCATGGAACCCGCTGGATCCCAGAGACCTCCGACCACGGATCTGTGCCAGGAGGTGGCCCGTTTGGGAGTTCAACAGGACAAGATCACGACTTATCTACGCAGCTTGTCTACCCGCATGGATTCCCTAGGGTCCTCGTCTGCACCTGACTCTTCTATCAATAATCAGGTACCAGTTCCCATGGCAAATCAAGGTCCCTGTCTGGCGGCTCCTACCCGTTTCCAGGGTGATCCTACTCTGTGTCGGGGTTTCCTCAATCAGTGCACTCTACACTTCGAAATCTTGGGGCATATGTTTGCTTCTGACCGAGCCAAGGTGGGCTTCATCATGTCACACCTGGGAGGAGAAGCCCTTGCCTGGCTAAATCCGCTATGGGAGAGAGGGGATCCGGTGGTTAACGATCTTCAATCTTTCCTAGAGGCTTTTCGCAGGACTTTCGATGAACCTGGTCGTACCACTTCGACTGCATCAGCTCTGCTCCGCCTGCGCCAAGGTACTCTCACGGTAGCTCACTATGCTGTTAAATTCCGCACCCTCTCATCTGAATTATCGTGGAACAATGAGGCCCTGGTTGCTAACTTCTGGGAAGGCCTATCCGGAAGAATCAAGGATGAGCTGGCGGGACGGGACAGACCTACTCTCTTGGAAGAGCTAATGTCCTTGGCAACCCGAATTGACCTGCGTTTTCAGGAGCGCTCCATGGAGATCAAGCGGGACAAAAGGTCCTATCACCTGGACTCTAGTTGGTACAAAACAGGTACTTCACCCTCCGCCTCCGAGGCCATGGAGGTGGACCATGTAAGTTTGGCCACCTGCCGTCGGGAGGCACGTCGCATGAGGGAAGTTGTTACTACTGCGGTAGTTCTGAACATTTGATTCATTTCTGTCCTAAAAAGTTGGGAAACTCCAGTGCCTAGGTCCGGTAGGAGGGGCCAACCTAGGTAAAGAGCAGTCCTCTCCCTCTTTACACATCTCTGTCACCGTGTCCTATGGAGCAATAAAATTCTCCGAACACTGTCTACTGGATTCTGGAGCTGCAGGGAACTTCATCCAGCAGGCGGTTGTGGACCATTACCGCTTACCAGTCCAGCGTCTTCCTGATCCGTTACAGGTGTCCGCCGTGGATGGCAAACCGCTGACCGAGCCCGTCCAGTTTCAAACCGAGTTGGTGGAACTCCGGGTAGGTCTAATGCATACTGAACGAATGCGATTTTATGTATATCCTGGTTTATCCCATCCCATGCTTCTAGGTTTACCTTGGCTCCAGATGCATGAACCAGTCCTTAATTGGAAAACTGGAGAAGTTCTGCGTTGGGGAGATACCTGCATGAATCGTTGCTTAACCCGGATTCAACCTGTTTCGCCTCCAGTCCAGCCTGATACCCTGCCAGGGTTGCCTTCCGCCTATTGGTCCTTCTCTGACGTCTTTGGGAAAAAAGAGGCTGAGAGACTACCTCCACACAGGTCGTATGACTGTCAGATAGAGTTTCTTCCAGGAGCATCACTCCCTCGTGGGAGAGTTTATCCTCTTTCACAGGCAGAGACTCAGGCCATGTCGGACTACATTCAAGAGAATTTGGCTAGAGGATTTATCCGAAAGTCATCGTCACCGGCAGGAGCTGGATTCTTCTTTGTGAAGAAAAAGGACGGATCCTTGCGGCCCTGCATTGACTATCGGGGTCTAAATCAAATCACGGTAAAAAACAGGTATCCATTGCCTCTTATTTCAGAGCTGTTTGATCGTCTCCGAGGGGCCAAGATCTTCACCAAATTGGACCTCAGAGGGGCCTACAACCTGATCCGAATCAGAGAGGGAGACGAATGGAAAACAGCCTTCAACACCCGTGACGGCCACTATGAATACCTGGTAATGCCATTCGGCCTAAGCAATGCACCTGCAGTTTTTCAGGAATTTGTTAATGACATTTTCAGGGACTTGCTCTATACTTGTGTCGTGGTTTACCTGGACGATATTTTGATTTTTTCTGCTGACTTGACGTCACACCGGAGGCAAGTACGCCTGGTCTTACAAAGACTGAGAGAGAACAGGCTCTATGCCAAATATGAGAAATGCCTCTTTGAGCAGTCCTCTTTGCCTTTCCTTGGGTACATTGTATCTTCCACAGGATTACAGATGGATCCGGAGAAGTTGTCTGCAGTTCTCAACTGGCCTCGTCCGTCTGGGCTAAAAGCCATGCAAAGGTTCCTCGGATTCGCCAATTACTACCGGCAATTCATTCCACACTTTTCCACCCGAGTGGCTCCAATCACAGCCTTAACCCGGAAAGGAGTAAACTCTAAGGAATGGTCCTCCGAGGCAGAAGAGGCCTTTGTTTCTCTCAAAAAAGCCTTCGCTTCCGCACCCGTTCTCCATCGTCCTAATTCAAGTGAGCAATTTTTTCTTGAAGTTGACGCTTCTTCCATAGGTGCAGGAGCAGTTCTGACCCAGAAGTCGTCTACCGGGCGGATGATCTCGTGTGGTTTTTTTTCCAAGGTTTTTTCTCCTGCAGAAAGGAACTATTCTGTCGGTGATCGCGAACTGTTGGCCATCAAATTGGCTCTGGAGGAATGGAGACATCTTCTTGAAGGAGCTCATCACCAGGTAATCATATTCACCGACCACAAAAACCTTGCCTATCTCCAATCTGCTTTAAGACTGAATCCCCGTCAGGCCCGTTGGGCATTATTTTTTGCCTGTTTCAATTTTGTACTTCATTTCCGTCCAGCTGACAAGAACATCAAGGCAGACGCACTCTCTAGGGCCTTCTTGCCTCCTGAACTGGAGGAGGAACCTCAGCACATTATTGAACCTTCTAGGTTAGTCTCTGTTGCCTCCACTGACCTGGCCCGGCTTCCTCCTGGGAAGACTTTCGTGTCTGCTTCTGACCGTACTCGTGTTCTGCGCTGGGGTCATTCTTCTAAGTTGGCTGGCCATGCTGGTCAGAAAAAGACGCAGCAACTCATCTCCCGGTATTACTGGTGGCCTACCATGGTCAAGGATATCCAGGAGTTCGTCGCAGCATGTCCTTCATGTGCTCGTAACAAAATTGTTAAACATCTACCAGCCGGCAGGCTTCTGCCTCTTCCGATTCCGTCCACTCCCTGGCAGCACATCGCGATGGATTTCATCACGGATCTTCCCATCTCTTCTGGCTGCTCAGTGGTATGGGTTGTGGTGGACCGCTTCTCTAAAATGGCTCACTTCGTTCCGCTATCTGGCCTCCCGTCTGCTCCAGAACTGGCCACTCATTTCATCCAGCACATCTTTCGTCTACATGGATTTCCTCTCCACATCGTGTCTGACAGGGGTGTCCAGTTCACCTCTAAGTTCTGGAGAGGACTCTGTAAAATGGTAAAAATTGAACTAGATTTTTCTTCTGCATATCATCCCCAGTCTAATGGGCAAGTGGAGAGGATCAATCAAATCCTGGCTGGATACCTGCGTCACTTCGTCAACGCTCATCATAATGACTGGGTAGAATTACTGCCCTGGGCGGAATTCTCCTACAACAATCAAGTAAGTGAATCTTCTGGAAAGTCTCCCTTTCAGATTGTGTTTGGACTGCAACCCGGAATTCCTCTTCCTGTCTCGGGACTGTCGGATGTTCCGGCAGTCGATACCTTGTCAAAGAATTTCTCGGACATTTGGAGAGAGACCAGGTCGGCTTTGGAGAAAGCTTCTCAACGTATGAAAACGCATGCGGACAAAAGACGTTTGGAGGCTCCCATCTTTCGTCCAGGAGACAAGGTATGGCTCTCCTCCAAGTACATCCGTCTGAAGTTACCATCGTACAAATTGGGTCCTCGTTTCATTGGTCCCTTTGAAGTTTTGAGACAGATCAACCCGGTCTCTTATAAACTGAAATTGCCTAAGTCTCTAAGAGTACCTAACTCCTTTCATGTTTCCCTCCTCAAACCAGTAGTGTTGAGCTCCTTTTTTAAGGACACGGGTACCACTCCTGATCCGGTCTCTGAGGATGATGTTTTTGAGGTAAAACATATCTTGGCCTCTAAGCGAGTAAGAGGTAGGATCTATTACCTGGTGGACTGGAAGGGTTTTGGTCCTGAGGAGAGGTCTTGGGGGCCTAAAGAGAACATCCAGGCCCCTCTTCTTCTTAAAAGATTTCACGCAGGCTTGAAAAAGAGGGGAGTAAAGAGGGGGATACTGTTACACCCGGTCTCAGCGCTGCCTCTGCACTCCGTTCTGCTCACTCACCTGTTCCTCGGGCTGTCCCTCTGCGGCGGTCTATGCTGGGCTGGGGTCCCCTGTCCCATCTGCTCTCCGGCGTCCTGAGTCCTTCTCCACTTCCTTGCACGCTGCTGGCAGGCCTCCAGACAGTCGGCTTAGGACGTGAGGCCGCGCCCACCGCCTCTCTTAAAGGGCAGCGTGCATCTTTTGAAATAGCTAATTATCCAATGGCTGCGCACTCAGTACTATATCTGGTCACTCCACCATTAGGGGAGTGCCGGAGCAACGTGTTCTATCATTGCTACATCCGGTTCTGTGCCTGTTCTGTCTGCGCTGCGTCTGCAGTCTCTGTGCTTCGCTGATACTGTTTGTCTCCTCAGATCATTGCTAACCCGTATCTGGCTAATCTGGACAATCTCGGCTATTACTGGCGCAAGTGTCATCCCGTTCCGCCATCAGCCATCCGTACCCATGGACCGTGACAAGGTCACTGAAGCCAGCCTTCTACCATCCGTTCTGGACCAGGACCTTACCCTTCTCCGTCAAGAACTTTCCACGGACTCTGTAAATACTTGTTACCCTTTTGGTCCCTCTGGGACAACTGCCACGTGTCCAGGGTCTAACTGGAGGTAGCACCTGTGTCCTCCGGGTATTCCATTCTGGTCCTGTTCGAGGGGCCTTACTACGGGTACCCGGGGCTCACTAGTTACGCCCCCTTCGGAGCCCCCCGGACCGCGGTCTCGAGGTTCCACATTAAAAAATAAAAACGAATGTGAACTTCACCACCTCTGCCTCCGCTTCCATTCGTTACACTCACAGTAACCCTTGACTCTGCCCTGTCCTTCAAACCGCACATTCAAGATCTCTCCACTTCCTGTCACCTCCAGATCAAAATTATTTCCAGAATCCATCCCTTCCACAACCCTCAATCTACTAAATTGCTTGTGCATGCCCTCATCATCTACCGCCTCGACTACTGCAACATCCTTTTCTGTGGCCTCCCTGCTAACAACCTTGCACCTCTCCAGTCCATCCTTAACTCTGCTGCCTGACTAATTCATCTCTCTCCTCGCTACTCCTCCGCTTCTCCCCTCTGCAAGTCTCTTCGCTGGCTCCCATTCCCTCAGTGAATCCAGTTCAAATTACTAATACTGACCTACAAGGCCATCTATGACCTGTCTCCTCCATATATCTCTGAACTAATGTAATCTTCGGTCCTCCCAAGACCTCCATCTCTCCTCCACACTTATTCGCTCCTCACCCAACTGCCTCCAAGACTTCTCCCGAATATCCCCCATCCTCTGGCACTCTTTGCCCCAACACGTCCGACTATCAACCACTCTCGGATCCTTCCGACGGAACCTGAAAACCCATCTCTTCAGGAAAGCTTACAGCCTGCAATTACCCCGCTACCGCCTCACCACTACCGGAGATATCGCCTCAACCAACACCGGAACTGCTGCAGCCCCCCAACCTACTGTCTCCTTCCCCACCATTGTGTGGAATGTAAGCCCGAAAGAGCAGGGTCCTCTCCCCTCTGTATCAGTCTGTGATTGTTAGTTTGTTTACTGTAAGTGATATCTGTAATTTGTATGTAACCCCTCTGCATGTACAGCACCATGGAATCAATAGTGCTATATAAATAATTAATAATAAAAATAATAATAACAAACTGTTATCACTGTCAATAACTGTGGTAAGATAAAGAAAAAACTCTCTAATGTAGCCCTGAAATGTAGCCCTCCCTGTCTCATGTCTTTCTCCATCTCCACCTGATCTGCATGCATTGGTTCAATTTTAATTGTGAGCAATGAAAGTTTAGTAGGCACAGAAGTGGGATCAGTGCACTGACTGTGGCTTCATCACCTATCACTTTGGGTAGTCCTCAAGTCTTGGAGAACTGCACAAATTTAAGAAATCCATGCCCACTCTTCAGTTGTTATGTGTGGAGGTAGACTAGATTACTGACAGGCGTGTTGGAGCTGGTATTCAAAAACTGGCCTCTCCTGTTCACAAAGCCTTGCCAGCATGAGCAGTGTGGAATTCCAGTCTGTGGTGATATCACACCAGTTGGAGAACTTGGACTTGCATGTGCTGCTGCAACATTGTCAGAGTAGCGGCAGGTGTAGCCAACTTTCAGAAAATGGCACTGACGTGGTGTACCTTGACTAGAAGCACTGGGAAATCTGGGTATGTTTTCAGAATCCACTGAACTACCAAGTTGAGCATGTGAGCCAAGCATGGCACGTGTGTGAGCTTGCCAAGCTTTACAGTCACCACCAGGTTACGCCCATTACCACACACAACCATATCTGGTTGGAGGCTCAGCTATAAAAAACACAGATCTGTCTGATCAGTTATTCCTTTAAAATGAACCTGTCAGCAGGATTTTGCTAAGTAAAATACAGGCATTATCAGGTTGGCGGTGTTAAACTGATTAAAATGATTCCTAGGGTGAATAAATCACTCTTGTAGTTTTTGTTTAAAGGGAATCTGTCACCCCATTTTTCGACTATGAGATGTGGCCACCGCCATCAGGGGCTTATCTACAGCATTCTGTAATGCTGCAGATAAGCCCCCGATGTAACCTGATAGATTAGAAAAACGAGTTAGATTATACTCACCAAGGGGAAGTCCGGAGTCCAGTTCGGTCCGGAGGGAGTCACGGTCCGCTCCGGCGCCTCCCATCTTCTAGCGAAGCCGTCCTCTTCTTTGCTTCCTGTCACGGCTGCGCCGCAGGAACATTACTCTGCCCTGTTGAGGGCAGAGCTGAGTACTGCAGTGCGCAGGTGCCGGGCCTCTCTGACCTTTCCCGACGCCTGCGCATTGCAGTACTCTGCTCTGCACTCAACAAGGCAGAGCAGTGTGCCTGTGCCAGAGCCACGATGGGAAGCAAAGAAGAGGATGGCTTCACTAGAAGATGGGAGGCGCCGGATCGGACTGTGACTCCCTCCGGACCAAACCAGACTCTGGACCGCGCCCCTGGGTGAGTATAATCTAACTCGTTTTTCTAATCTTTCAGGTTACATCGGAGGCTTATCTACAGCATTACAGAAAACTGTAGATAAGCCATTGATGGTGGTGGCCGCATCTCATAGTCGAAAAATGGGGTGACAGATTCCCTTTAATCAGTGTTAGAAGATTTGAGTTAAGGCCCCTCCTCACATAGCGAGATCGCTAGTGAGATTGCTGCTAAACAGCGATCTCAGCAGCGATCTCGCTATGTCTGACACGTACCAGCGATCAGGCCCCTGCTGTGAATCACTGGTCGTGTCAGAAATGCCTGGACTTTTTTTTGATCGCTGGTCTCCCGCTGGCCAGCATGCATCGCTGCGTGTGGCAGGCAGGAGACCAGTGATCAGCTGGTAACCAAGGTACACTTCGGTTTCCAGGTGCGGGGCTGTGCCTGGAAACCCGATGTGTACGTTGGTAAAACCAGCGCGCTGCTGCAGGGGAGCTGGTAACCAAGGTACACATCGGGTTTCCAAGCACCGCGCAGCGCCTGGAAACCCGAAGTGTACCTTGGTTACCAGCTCCCTGCATCAGTGGGCTGGTATCCAACGTACACTGGGGGTAACTAGGCGACGCTACCCGCAGTGTCGCTGTCCTGATCGCTGCCTGAGCTGCCTGTTTGGCAGTTCAGCAGCGATCATGTAGCGACACACGAGCGATCCTGATCGTTGTCGGGATCGCTGGTGTGTCGTTATGTGAGACGTGGCCCTTAGTCAGAAGGCTATACACTGGGGCGGGACTGTTCACAAAGTCTTATCTTATCTACCTGCTCTAATACAGAGAAACCAAGTTAAGACCTACCCACAGGCCCGCACTGAAGCACAAACAGTCTGTCTCGCTCTCTGTGTACATGATAAGGAACATGTTTCTGCTTCAGGGCGGGCCTCTGGACAGGTCTTTCCATTTTTATTCCGGCTTAGAGCAGGAAGATAAGACCCTGCTTACAGTTCCGCCTGTAGTTTACTTAGCAAAATCCTGCTGACAGGTTCTCTTTAAGTAACTCTGCCGTAGTGTGTTGTTTGTCTCTTAGAAAAATTTGCTTCAGCAGAGCCTATCGCCGATTCGTTGAGGAAGTGCTGCAGAGCTACCAACTTCCAATTGATGTGAATGACATGCTTTTAGATAACACATTGGAGGTTGGTTATGAGGAGGAGCAAGATGGTGAGCAAGAACTGATGTAGGAGGTGGAGGAAACACGGATAAACGGAGGGCCAGAAATCCTCAGCATCTGGAGTGCATGTGCCGTGCCAGCCTCCACAATGTTCACCCAGTGTGCCGTCAGAGAAATGTAGTTACCTGGCCAAAAGTGCTTGTCCAAGTGATTGTCATTAAATGAACAATTCCAGTAAATGCATTGGAAATGGCATGGATGATGTTCCTGGACACATGCTGTTACAAGTCAGGAATTCCACACCGGGAGGAAAAGTGGTGGCTGGGGACTAAGTACAGAGGGACGGCATCTGCCATAAGTCAGAGGTAATCTTCTGTGTCAACAAGCTGAAATGGCAGCATTTTACACAGCAAGCTGACAGGTAATGTGCCGGTTTAGTGTTTGGGCCTGTGAGTGGGTGCCTGGAATCTTTCTCTTTCGTTCCAAGGCCTTGGAAAGAGACAGCTGAACTCTGTGCTGAGAAAAGAATTTTGAAGTGCCTGATGATGGTGTGTCAAAATGTGCAAGAACAGATGCAGGGCGGGAGTCATCTGTGCCAGTGTCATGGACAGGAGATTGGGAAGCACCTAACACAGGGGAAGAGGCAGTGGTATCACCTGCTGGCACCAAGTTGTTACAGAACTGCAACTCAGGACTAGGGAAGAAAGGGGAGAAGCTGACCCTGTACTAGGACTAGGCTGAACCCCTAAGATGGAGTGGGCGACCTAACCCTTGTGAATAGACCCACCGATGATTCCTAGGCTAAACTCAAATGAAGACATAAAGGTAGGGGGAAGGGTATCCCTGAATGATCTAGGGACCGGGAACAAAAAACTGGTAACCTCCTAGTAGGAAAATAGAGGAAGCTGCAGAAACAAAAGGAAAACCAAAAACAAAGCAGGCAGAACTAGAGATCCCAGAACTGCACAATATCAAACACAGAAGGCAATCAAAGCACCTAGCCAGAACTCTAGCAATTAACACTGTTGTCCAGCAAGGACTGGAAGGAAGGTGCTGAGTAATAAAGGGTGATACAATCACCTGACCTTAGACAAACCCAGCACCAGGGGAAAAAGACCAGCAGCCAGAAAACCACAACAAGATGGTGGATGGTCAAGATGAAATAGATTCTAACACAAGTATGGACCCAGACTTTCGGCCCACCGAGTCTGATGCTTAGATATCATGTGCCTAATCATGCTGGTGGTATTTAGGCTGTTAGTGGCCAGGCCTCTGCTGATGTTGGCATGGCACAGGTTGCTAATGACCATTTTGTTTGTCTCAGAACTCTGTTTAATAAAGTCCCAGACTGGGGAACACCTAACTTTTTGATAGAGAAATTCACGAGTGTCACTGCTTTGCGGAAAAGTTGACCACCTTCTCCCTCTGGTCACCCCACTGCCTCTTGCTGCCTGTTTTGATGCTGCTGATTCCTCCCCCTCGACGCTGCTGGCCTCTCCCTGCATGACAGATCCCCAGGATGGGTCAGTGGCTTCATCATCGACCACCTCATCTTACCCTGCCGCACTTTGATCCTCCTGATTTGGTGACTTAACAAGTCTGATCTGCAACTGTGTCTCATCATCATCTTACTCCTTATACAAATTTTTCCATTCCCCATTGTCATCTTCTTGTGGCTAGGCTACTCTAAGTTTTGTGCATCAATAAACAGCATCTCCTCCTTTTCCTCTTGGACCATGCAGGGTGAAAGGCCACAATCAAGAAATGATGTTTTAAACAGCTCCTCGGTGTGTCCTAGTGTGGATTCACTAGTCTCCTGGGACTCAACATGGTGGGAGGATGGCTCATCAGGGTGAGGATTAAGTGATCCAGTCTCTTGGCTGGTAAGATTGGACCATATGGAAGACTGGGTGGTGCTGACAAACATCATGGAAGCATTATCTGCTAGCCAACCAACCACTTGTTTATACTGGTGTGGCTTTAGAAGTGGTGTCCTGTGCCTCCCTGCAGAGTGGAACAGGAACCTATGTGCCGAGGATGGGAGTGTTTCTTGTGCTCTATTTTAAATGTTGTGTGTTTACACAATTAATACTGTGATCTTTGAAAAAAATAATTACTCCAACAAAATTGTAGTGATACAGGACACCATCACAATTCTTTTTGTGTCCTTATGAATAAGTTAGACAACTTCAAAATGCGTAGATATAGTAAACCGCAAAAATAAAAAGAACCTATCATTCATCTTCATCTCCCGAGTCTTTTTGTGTGATTTCGCCAGCAGTGCCAGAAAAAGTGCTTATCTCAAAACAGTATGACAAGTGTAGCTCCAGTATAGGAGACAGAGTCAGGTGCAACCCTTAATCTCTTATCCCTAAGTATGATGTATCACATCTGTGTGTGTCATGCAGAGATGCATAGCACAGATTCTGTTACTAATTCCAGCCCCCTAAAAAGCAAATAATTATTAATAACAAAATGGAAATTAAAATAGTTTAACTTTTTTTTATTAAAATGAAAATTTGAATAATTAAAAAAAAACATGACATTTCTTTTAAGAGATGTTTTGTAGGAAAACAGCTATAGTTTAGAGGCAGACTAAAGGGAATAAGGGGAATCTATGGTAAGTTAGAGTTCAACTTCTGAGAATAGCATAACAAGGACATGAAACCTCAGAATCACCTGTCTTTGGGAGCGAAGAATTTCACCATCAATCTCAGTAAAATACTTTGACTTTATAGCAGACAACAGGAAAACAGCATTCAGCAATAAAGTTTTGAAGGCCAATACAAAAACATTGAAAACTAAAGCTAATACAGTTAGAATACTATAGAGGAGCACATTATAGAGCAATGAAGTGTTTTTCACATTTCATAACTGATCATATGATGGATTGGAGGCTTTAAAAGGATCAGCTGGGTCTCAATAGCTCATGGATGGCTCTTTGAACAGCCCAATACAGTATAAATGCATGTACGTACACATGTGTATATATACTATAAATATATGCTATTAGAGTTGAGCGATACTTTCCGATATCCTAAAGTATCGGAATCGGAATGGTATCGCCGATATCACTAAAATATCGGCGATACCCGATACCGATACCGGAAGTCCCATGTAAGTCTATGGGAACAAAATATCGCAACTAAAAAAACCCCATTCTTTCCTTGTAAACACTAAATATACACACATAGAATACATATATATATATACACATGTCATTGTGACATATATATATAGATATATGTATAGTTTATACACTTCTACATAGTAAAATATCCTTTGATTCAATTGCCGGGTAAAGCCGGCTTCAGTGAAAAGACAGAAGCACCCGACATGAAATGACACTTGGTGTACATAGGGTTAACCATGTCTTTTCATGTCGTTTGCTATCTGATTTGCACAAACAATTAAATCAGACTATGTGTGCAAAATTTCACACCTGTAGGGGTTAATTAAAGGTGTAAATTCGTTGTAAAAAAAACGGACTTTTTTGCTACGAATTTACACCTTTAATTAACCCCTACAGGTGTGAAATTTTGCACACATAGTCTGATTTAATTGTTTGTGCAAATTAGATAGCAAAGGACATGACAAGACATGGTTAACCCTATGTACACCAAGTGTCATTTCATGTCGGGTTCTGCATTTTCACAAAAGCCGGCAATTGAATTAGCGGCTATTATACTATGTAGAAGTGTATGAACTACAAATATAAATACATAAAATATATGTGTCACAAATTCAATGACATGTATATATATATATGAGGTGTAAAATTGCTGAAAAAAAATGCGTGGGCTCCCGCCCTATTTTCGCAACCAGACAGACAAAGCCAGTGAGTGGGGGCAGATAATAATAGCCCAGAGAGGGACCATTATTTTTGCCCCCCCCCGGCTACTAACATCTGCCCCCAGACACCCCAGGAAAGACAAATCTATAATTAGATTCGCCCTTTCTGGCACTTTTCCCGTCTATTCCCATTGCCCTGTAGCGGTGGCGAATGGGTTAATATGGGGTTAAAGCCACCTTGCTATTGAAAGGTGACCTTAAGCCAGGTTAATAATTGAGAGCTGTCAATTAGACAACTATCAATTATTAATCCTATTGCATGAAATAAAAATAAAACACACACACTTTAATTAAAAATCATTTTAATGAAATAAAGACACGTTTTTGACCATCTTTTATTTTACTGCAAAAACCATTTCCTGTAATAAAAATAAAATAAAAAAGCAAAATTATTCTTACCTATCCCATGCACAGTCAGGTCCCACGGTGTAATCCTTCAGAAAGGGTTAATGTTTACTGCAGGGACCGCAGCTAATGCTGCAGCCTCACAGTAAACCCCAAATGAATGAGTTCCTCTCCTGCCTGACAGGAGAGTAAAGGCTGGGTGTCACATAACGATACACCAGCGATTCCGACAACGATATGCACTTGTCAGGATCGCTGGTGTATCGCTACATGATCGCTGCTGAGCTGCCAAACAGGCAGCTCAGGCAGCGATCTGGGACAGCGACACTGCGAGTAACATCGCTTAAGGGCCCGTCTCACATAGCGATATCGCTACCGAGATCGCTGCTGAGTCACTAGTTTTGTGACGCAGCAGCGAGCTCACCAGCGATAT
This sequence comes from Oophaga sylvatica, assembly GCA_033576555.1. Lineage (NCBI taxonomy): Eukaryota > Metazoa > Chordata > Amphibia > Anura > Dendrobatidae > Oophaga > Oophaga sylvatica. The sequence goes on along the minus strand of JARQOD010000005.1, from coordinate 288,305,458 downwards.
CGCTGTGTGTGACATTCAGCGACGATCAGCCCCCCTGCCGGGTATCGCTGATCGTCGCAGAAATGTCAGGACCTTTTTTTGATCGCTGGTTTCCCTCTGACAGGCACGCATCGCTGCGTGTGACAGGCGGGAGACCAGCGATCCGCTGGTAACCAAGGTACACAGCGGGTTTCCAGGCACCGCGCAGCGCTTGGAAACCCGCTGTGTACCTTGGATACCAGCTCCCTGCATCAGGGCGCTGGTATCCAAGGTACACAGCGGGTTTCTAGGCACAGCCCCGCGCCTGGAAACCCGCTGTGTACCTTGGTTACCAGCGGATCGCTGGTCTCCCGCCTGTCACACGCAGCGATGTGTGCCTGTCAGCGGGAAACCAGCGATCAAAAAAAGGTCCTGACATTTCAGCGACGATCAGCGATACCCGGCAGGGGGCTGATCGTCGCTGAATGTCACACACAGCGATATCGCTGGTGAGCTCGCTGCTGCGTCACAAAACTAGTGACTCAGCAGCGATCTCGGTAGCGATATCGCTATGTGAGACGGGCCCTTAAGTGGAAAGCTTAATTGATTGCTTTCCACTTTCACTGCAGGTCAGCCAGGGACACAATCAGTGACGTCAGAGGGAACTGATTAACAAAAATAGGGGTTCCCTTCGAAAAAAAAATGGCGTGGGGTCCCCCCTATTTTTGTTAACCAGCCAGATGAAGCAGACCGCTGAGGCCTGGATTTTCAGGCTGTTAAGGAGCCAAGATCCATGGACCTTGCCAGCCTGATAATACTAGGCCACAGCAGTCTGCATATCTTGGCTGATTAACAAAAATAGGGGATCCCCTCGAAAAAAATTGGCGTGGGGTCCCCCCTATTTTTGTTAACCAGCCAGATGAAGCAGACCGCTGAGGCCTGGATTTTCAGGCTGTTAAGGAGCCAAGATCCATGGACCTTGCCAGCCTGATAATACCAGGCCACAGCAGTCTGCATATCTTGGCTGATTAACAAAAATATGGGATCCCCTCGAAAAAAATTGGCGTGGGGTCCCCCCTATTTTTGTTAACCAGCCAGATGAAGCAGACCGCTGAGGCCTGGATTTTCAGGCTGTTAAGGAGCCAAGATCCATGGACCTTGCCAGCCTGATAATACCAGGCCACAGCAGTCTGCATATCTTGGCTGATTAACAAAAATAGGGGATCCCCTCAAAAAAAATTGGCGTGGGGTCCCCCCTATTTTTGTTAACCAGCCAGATGAAGCAGACCGCTGAGGCCTGGTTTTTCAGGCTGGTAAGGATCCAATATCCATGGACCTTGCAAGCCTGATAATACCAGGCCACAGCAGTCTGCTTAGCTTGGCTGGTTAACAAAAATAGGGGATCCCCTCGAAAAAAAAACGGCGTGGGGATCCCCCCTATTTTTGTTAACCAGCCAAGTAAAATGCAGACTGCTGCGGCCTGGTATTAAAAGACTGTCAAGGCCCATGGATTTTGGCCCTCAACAGCCTGATAATACCAGGCTACAGCAGCCCCACATTTGGCGCATCAAAAGATGTGCCAATTGTGGCACTTTACCCGGCTCTTCCCACTTGCCCTGTAGCGGTGGCAAGCGAGGTAATAAGGGGTTATTGTCACCGTTGATTGCACGGTGACAATAAGCCCGGTTAATAATGGAGAGGCGTCAATAAGACACCGATCCATTATTAATCCCAAAGTTATTAAATGTATAAAAAAAAGACAAAGCAAGAAAAAAGTCTTTTAATGAAATAAAAGAGACAACACAGTTTTCATTAATTTTATTACTCTCTCATTCCTGCGACGCCATCGATCTCCTGTAAAAAAAGAAAAAAAACAAACCAACAGTATACCACCTGTCCGACGCAGTCCATAGTAACGACAGTCCCACGACGATCCAACTCTGCTACATCGCAATGACAGGCAGAGCCTGTCATCACGATGCAGCACAGCTGATTACCTGCTTCCCCGGCGGTGACGTCATCGGACTGACTGCTTTACGGCCGGGATTACCCAGCAGTCACTGCAGTTATCGCGAGAAACTGCATGTGACCGCCGGGGAAAGAAGATTGCGGCCATGAAGCAGCCCGGGATGTGACCGCCGGAGATCTTCTGCCGGGTAAGTGCCGCTGACTCCTGACAGACCCGACCGACGGACACTGACAGTGACAGTGACATCCCGATTCCGGTATCCGATAAGACGAAAATATCGGAACTCGGAATCGGAATTCCGATACAGCCAATATCGGCCGATACCCGATATTTGCAGTATCGGAATGCTCAACACTATATGCTATATCTATGTATGTACATACAGTATATATATTAGTATATTAAAATTAGAATATCATCAAAAAGTTAATTTATTTCAGTTCTTCAATACAAAAAGTGAAACATATATTATATGTAGTCATTACAGAGTGATCTAGTTCAAGTGTTTATTTCTGTTCATGTTGATGATTATGGCTTACAGCCAATGAAAGCCCAAAAGTCGTTATCTTAGTAAATTAGAATAATTAGCAAAAAAACACATGCAAAGGGTTCCTAAGCTTTAAAAAGGTCCCTTAGTCTGCTTCAGTAGGCTCCACAAACATGGGGAACACTGCTGACTTGATAAATGTCCAGAAGACACTCATTGACACACTCCACAAAAAATAAGCCACAAAAGGTCATTGCTAAAGAAGCTAGCTGTTCACAGAGTGCTGTATTCAAGCATATTAATGAAAAGCTGAGTGGAAGGAAAGGAAAAAGTATGGTAGAAAAAGGTGCACAAGCAACTTGGACAACTGCAGCCTTAAAAGGATTGTTAATAAAAAGTCCATTCAAAAATTTGGGGACATTCACAAGGAGTAGACTGCTGCTATAGTCATTGCTTCAAGAGCCACCACACACACAGAGGTATCCAGAACATGGGCTGCAAGTGTTGTGTCTCATTCCTTGTGTCAAGCCAGTCATGACCAATAGACAATGCCAGAAGCATCTTACCTGGGCCAAGGCGAAAAAGAACTGTACTGTTACTCAGTGGTCCAAGGTGTTATTTTCAGATGAAAGTAAATTTTGCATTTCATTTGGGAATCAAGGTCCCAGAGTCTGGAGGAAGAGTGGAGAGGCACACAATCCAAGCTGCTTAAGGTCTATTGTGAAGTTTCCACAATCACTGATGGTTTGGGGAGCCATGTCATCTGTTGGTGTAGGTCCAATGTGTTTTATCAAGTCCAAAGTCAGCACAGACGTCTACCTGTAAATTTTAGAGCACTTCATGCTTCCCTCTGCCCACAAGCTTTTTGGAGATGGAAATTTCATTCTCCAGCAGGACTTGCAACCTGTCCACACTGCCAAAAGTACCAATACCTGGTTTAAAAACAACAGTATCACTGTGCTTAATTGGCCAACAAACTCACCTGAACTTAACCCCATATAGAATCTATGCGGTATTGTCAAGAGGAAGATTAGAGACACCAGACTCAACAATGCAGACGAGCTGAAGGCTGCTATCAAAGCAACCTGGGCTTCCATAACACCTCAGAAGTGCCACAGGCTGATCGCCTCCATGCCATGCCGCATTGATGCAGTAATTGATGCAAAAGTAGGACCGACCAAGTATTGAGAGCATTTACTGAACATACAATTCAGTAGGCCAACATTTCGGATTTTAAAATCATTTTTCAAGCTAGTGTGATAAAGTATTTTAATTTACTGATATAATGACTTTTGAGTTTTCATTATGTGTAAGCCATAATCATTAACATTAACAGAAATAAACACTTGAAATGATCACTCTATTTGTAATGACTCTATAGACTTTATATAATATATGAGTTTCACTTCTGGTAATGAAGAACTGAAATGTCCTCAGAAATAAGAATACAGACAATAAATGGGAAATGTTTAAGAACATCCTAAATAGGCACTGTAAGCGGTTTATACCTTGTGGAAATAAAAGGACAAGAAATACCCAATGTAGCTAAACAAAGAAATAAGAGGGGCAATTAACAGTAAAAAGAAAGCATTTAAACTACGAAAACAGAATGGCACTATTGAAGCTCTAAAAAACTATAGGGAGAAAAATACTTTATCTAAAAAACTAATTAAAGCTGCCAAAAAGGAAAAAGAGAAGCACATTGCTAAGGAGAGTAAAACTAATCCCAAACTGTTCTTCAACTACAGTACAGACCAAAAGTTTGACACACTTTCTCATTAGTGTTGAGCGATACTTTCCGATATCAAGAAATATCGGATCGGATTGGATCGGACCGATAACCAAAAAGTTCCGGAAACCAATGCAAGTCAATGGGACAGAAATATCGGAATTAAAATAAAACCTTTCTTTCCTTGTAAACACTAGATATATACACATAGAATACATATATATATATATATATAATACATACATGTCATTGTGACACACATATATATATATATAAATATAATATATATTTATAGTTCATACACTTCTACATAGTATAATAGCTGCTAATTCAATTGCCGGCTTTTGTGGAATTACAGAACCACCCGACATGAAATGACACATGGTTTACATACAGTTAACCATGTCATTTCATGTAGTTTGATATATGTTTTTCACTAACAATTACATGAGTGCATGTGTGCAAAATTTCATACATGTAAGGGTTAAATAAAGGTGTAAACTCATTGAAAATAAATGCGTGGGCTCCCGCGGTATTTTCTACACCAGACAGGGAAAGCCAGTGAGTGGGGGCAGATAATTTTAGCCTAGGGAGGGTGCATTTATTTAGTGCCCCCCTGGCTGCTAAGATCTGCCCCCAGCCACCCCAGAAAAGGCAAATCTGTAATTAGATGCGCCCTTTCTGGCACTTAGCCCATCTATTCCCATTGCCCTGTAGCGGTGGCGAATGGGTTAATAATGGGTTAAAGCCACCTTGCTATTGAAAGGTGACTTTAAGCCAGGTTAATAATTGAGAGCTGTCAAATAGACAACTATCAATTATTAATCCTATTGAATGAAATTGACAACTCTCAATTATTAACCTGGCTTAAAGTCACCTTTCAATAGCAAGGTGGCTTTAACCCATAATTAACTCATTCCCCACCTCCACAGGGCAATGGGAAAAGACGGGCTAAGTGCCAGAAAGGGCGCATCTAATTATAGATTTGTCTTTTCTGGGTGGCTGGGGGCAGATGTTAGTAGCCAGGGGGGGCACAAAATAAATGCACCCTCCCTAGGCTAAAATTATCTGCCCCCACTCGCTGGCTTTGTCTGGTTGAGAAATAGCGCGGGAGCCCACGCATTTTTTTTCAATGAATTTATACCTCATATATTTATATATATACATGTCATTGTGACATATATATATATATATATATATATATATATATATATATATTTATAGTTCATACACTTCTACATAGTATAATAGCCGCTAATTCAATTGCCGGCTTTTGTGAAATTACAGACCCGACATGAAATGACACATGGTTTACATACAGTTAGCCATGTCATTTCATGTAGTTTGATATATGTTTTTCACTAACAATTACATGAGTGTATGTGTGAATAATTTCATACAGCTAGGGGTTAATGAAAGGTGTAAATTCGTTGAAAAAAAATGTGTGGGCTCCCGTGGTATTTTCTACACCACACAGGGAAAGCCAGCGAATGGGGGCAGATAATTTTAGCCTATGGAGGGTGCATTTATTTAGTGCCCCCCCTGGCTACTAACATCTCCCCCAGCCACCCCAGAAAAGGCAAATCTATAATTAGATGCGCCCTTTCTGGTACTTAGCCCATCTATTCCCATTGCCCTGTAGCGGTGGCTAATGGGTTAATAATTGGTTAAAGCCACCTTGCTATTGGAAGGTGACTTTAAGACAGGTTAATAATTGAGAGTTGTCAATTAGACAACTCTCAATTATTAATCCTATTGTATGAAGTAAACAATCAATTAAGCTTCCCACACTTATCACTTCCTCTCCTGTCAGCCGGGAGAGGAACTCCTTCATTCAGGGCTTACAGCTGAGCTGCTAGCATCAGCTGTGCTGCTAGCTGTAAGTCAGTTAACCCTTTGTGAAGGATTACAGCGTTGGACCTGACAGAGCACCGGATAGGTAAGAAGAATGTTGCTTTATTATTTTATTTTTATTACAGGTGAACAAGGGCATCGCACGGATTAACTGTAAAATAAAAGATGGTCAAAAACTGTGTGATTATTTCATTAAAATGATTTTTAATTAAAGTGTGTGTGTTTTATTTTTATTTCATACAATAGGATTATTAATTGATAGTTGATGGCTTTAACCCATTATTAACCCATTCGCCACCGCTACAGGGCAATGGGAATAGATGGGCTAAGTGCCAGAAAGGGCGCATCTAATTATAAATTTGAATTTTCTGGGGTGGTTGGGGCAGATGTTAGTAGCCAGGGGGGCACTAAATAAATGCACCCTCCCTAGGCTATAATTATCTGCCCCCACTCGCTGGCTTTCCCTGTCTGGTTGAGAAAATAGCTGGAGCCCACGCATTTTTTCAATTAATTTACATCTTTAATTAACCCCTACATGTATGAAATTTTGCACACATACACTCATGTAATTGTTAGTGAAAACGATATATCAAACTACATGAAATGACATGGTTAACTGTATGTAAACCATGTGTCATTTCATGTTGGGTGGTTCTGTAATTTCACAAAAGCCGGCAATTGAATTAGCGGCTATTATACTATGTAGAAGTGTATGAACTATAAATATATATATATATATAGTTGTCACAATGACATGTATATATATATATATAATATATATATATATATAATATATATATATATTATATATATATATATATATATATGTATTCTATGTGTATATATCTAGTGTTTTGTGAGCTGTCAGTGTGATTTTACAGTATTGACTATGTATAGCATTATGTATGGGAACTTCCGATTCCGGTATTCGATATGCAAAAAGTATCGGAACTCAGTATCGGAATTCCGATACTGCGAATATCGGCCGATACCTGATATTTGCAGTATCGGAATGCTCAATACTACTTCTCATTTAAAGATTTTTCTGTATTTTCATGACTATGAAAATTGCAAATTCACACTGAAGGCATCAAAACTATGAATTAACACATTTGGAATTATATACTTAACAAAAAAGTGTGTAAGAACTGAAATTATGTCTTATATTCTAGGTTCTTCAAATTAGCCACCTTTTGCTTTGATGACTGCTTTGCACACTCTTGACATTCTCTTGATGAGCTTCAAGAGGTAGTCACCGGAAATGGTTTTCACTTCACAAGTGTGCCCTGTCAGGTTTAATATGTGGGATTCCTAGCCTTATAAATGGGGTTGGGACCATCAGTTGTGTTGTGCAGAAGTCTGGTGGATACACAGCCGATAGTCCTACTGAATAGACTGTTAGAATTTGTATTATGGCAAGAAAAAAGCAGCTAAGTAAAGAAAAACGAGTGGCCATCATTACTTTAAGAAATGAAGGTTAGTCAGTCCGAAAAATTGGGAAAACTTTGAAAGTGTCCCCAAGTGCAGTTGCAAAAACCATCAAGCGCTACAAAGAAACTGGCTCACATGAGGACCGCCCCAGGAAATGAAGACCAAGAGTCACCTCTGCTTCTGAGGATAAGTTTATCCGAGTCACCAGCCTCAGAAATAGCAGGTTTACAGCAGCTCAGAGTAGAGACCAGGTCAATGCCACACAGAGTTCTAGCAGCAGACACATCTCTACAACAACTGTTAAGAGGAGACTTTGTGCAGCAGGCCTTCAAGGTAAAATAGCTGCTAGGAAACCACTGCTAAGGACAGGCAACAAGCAGTAGAGACTTGTTTGGGCTAAAGAACACAAGGAATGGACATTAGACCAGTGGAAATCTGTGCTTTGGTCTGATGAGTCCAAATTTGAGATCTTTGGTTCCAACCACCGTGTCATTGTGCGACGCAGAAAAGGTGAATGGATGGACTCTACATGCCTGGTTCCCACCGTGAAGCATGGAGGAGGAGGTGTGATGGTGTGGGGGTGCTTTGCTAGTGACACTGTTGGGGATTTATTGAAAATTGAAGGCATACTGAACCAGCATGGCTACCACAGCATCTTGAAGCGGCATGCTATTCTATCCGGTTTGCGTTTAGTTGGACCATCATTTATTTTTCAACAGGACAATAACCCCAAACATACCTCCAGGCTGTGTAAGGGCTATTTGACCAAGAAGGAGAGTGATGGGGTGCTACGCCAGATGACCTGGCCTCCACGGTCACCAGACCTGAACCCAATCGAGATGGTTTGGGGTGAGCTGGACCGCAGAGTGAAGGCAAAAGGGCCAACAAGTGCTAAGCATCTCTGGAACTCCTTCAAGATTGTTGGAAGACCATTTCAGGTGACTACCTCTTGAAGCTCATCAAGAGAATGCCAAGTGTGCAAAGCAGTCATCAAAGCAAAAGGTGGCTACTTTGAACAACCTAGAATATAAGACATATTTTTCAGTTGTTTCACACTTTTTTGTTAAGTATATAATTCCACACGTGTTAATTTATAGTTTTGATGCCTTCAGTGTGAATGTACAATTTTCATAGTAATGAAAATACAGAGAAATCTTTAAATGAGAAGGTGTGTCCAAACTTTTGGTCTGTACTGTATATCAATAGTAAAAGAATCAAAAGTGAAAGTGTAGGCCCCTTAAAAAATTGTGAGGAAAGAATGGTTGTAGATGACAAGCAAAAAGCTAATAAATTATGCTAGGTGAAATGCAGAGAGACAAAGAAAACCCTATATTAAGGGTCACCAATCAAACCCAAGAAGAGGTGCGAAACCAGCTAAATAAGATTAAATAATAATAATAATAATTTTATTTCTATAGCGCCAACATATTCCGCATCATTAAAATAGATAAATTTCCGGGTCCGGATGGCATACACCCACAAGCACTAAGAGAACTAAGTAATATAATAGACAAACCATTATTTCTTATATTTAGGAACTCTATAGTCTGTTCCACAGGTCTGGCGCATAGCAAATGTGGTACCACATCATATAAAAAAAGGCTCTAAAAGTGAACTTGGATATTATAGGCCTGTAAGTCTAACCTCTAGTGCTGGTAAAATATTTGAAGGGTTTCTGAGGGATGTTATTCTGTATTATCTCAATGAGAATAACTATTTAACTCCATATCAGCATGGATTTATGAGGAATCGCTCCTGTCTAACAAATTTAATCAGTTTTTATGAAGAGGTAAGCTATAGACTGGACCAAGGTGAGTCATTTCACGTGGTATATCTTGATTTTTAAAAGCATTTGATATCATGCCACACAAGAGGTTGGTACACAAAATGAGAATGCTGGGTCTGGGGGAAAATGTGTGTAAATGGGTAAGTAACTGGCTTAGTGATAGAAAGCAGAGGGTGGTTATAAATGGTATATTCTCTAACTGGGTCGCTGTGACCAGTGGGGTACTGCAGGGGTTGGTATTGAGACCTATTCTCTTCAACATATTTATCATTGATCTGGTAGAAGGTACAGTAAAATATTGATATTTGCAGATGATACAAAACTATGTAAAGCAGTCAATACAAGAGGCAATACTATTCTGCTACAGATGGATCTGGATAAGTTGGAAACTTGGGCCGAAAGGTGGTAGATGTGGTTTAACAATGATAAATGTAAGGTTATACACATAGGAAGAAGAATCAATATCACCATTACACACTGAATGGGAAACCACTGGGTAAATATGACATGGAGAAGGACTTAGGGATTCTAGCTATTGATAAACTTACCTGTAGCAACCAGTGCTAGGCACCGGCTACTCAGGCAAACTGGATCATGGGGTGAATTAAAAGAGGTCTGGATACACATGATGATTATACTACCTCTGTACAAATCCCTGGTTAGACCACACATGGAGTACTATGTACAGTTTTGAGCACCGATGCTCACTAAGGCTATAATGGCTATAATGGAACTAGAGCGAGTACAAAGTCGGGTAACAAAATTAATAAAGTAGAACTACAATACCCTGAGAGTTTAGAAAAAATTAGGATTATTTAGTCTAGAAAAAAGATGACTGAGGGGTGATCTAAAAACCATGTATAAGTATATAAGGGGACAATACAAATATCTCTCTGAGGATCTGTTTATACCAAGGAAGGAGACAGTTAAAAGTGGGCATTCTCTGCGTCTGGAGGAGAGAAGGTTGTTTCACCAACATAGAAGAGGATTCTTTACTGTTAGGGCAGTGAGAATCTGGAATTCCTTGCCTGAGGAGGTGGTGATAGCGAATTCAGTCGAGGGGTTCATGAGAGGCCTGGATGTCTTCCTGGAGCGTAACAATATTGTATCTTACAGTCATTAGGTTCTTGGAAGGACGTAGATCTGGGATTTATTCTGATGGAATATAGGCTGAACTGGATGGACAAATGTCTTTTTTCGGCCTTGCTAACTATGTTACTATGTAAATAAATTAACTTTTTAATGATATTCTCATTTTGTGAGAAGCACCTGTATATACATTGGCATGTAAAACTTTGGGCACCCCTGGTAAAAATGACTGTAATTGTAAACAGTTAGGCAAGTTGAAGATAAAATGATCTCTAAAAGGCCTTACAGCGAACCTGTCAGCAGGATTTTGCTAAGTAAACTACAGGCATTATACTTATCAAGTGATGGGTTAGAAAAACATTATCAGAAAAAATACCTCACTAAAATGTAACATTTATAAAGATTATTTAAAAGTCAAAAACAGAAAATGAATCAATAATATTAGAATATCAAATATAGTATACCTTAGGGTATAAAAAACATGTAGAAAATATCTCCGTTGCCTTATTGATGCCCTGATTTACACACCTTCCTGGCTGTGGAGGTTGGCACCCTATCCAGGATGAAATGTGGCGCCCCAGCTCACGCACAATTGTCCCTAATGGTCCCTAATGCATATTGTGAAGTGAGTAATTAACACTGAAAAAGCATTGATCCAAAACAACACTGTCCATAATGGAGCAATTATTATAATCAAAGGCAAGAGAGTAAACAGATTAAACCACAATAAATCCAAACACTCTATAGATAATAAAACAATATCAAGGGAGTAACCTATGCGATCAACAGTTTAATAAGGGATTGATATTAAATCTAATGTCATAAACACTTGAACAGGGCCCCAGGTGTTCAAATACCTTACTCAAGTGAGTATCAGCCTTTCATGTAATACCACAACATTATGTTTAAGAAAAGTAATAAGTAAATTAGTTGCCCAAAATAATATAACTCAATTTAAATACCTAGCTTTCACTCACATGTCCCTATTGAAGGTCCCTGCTTTGCCGTGGAGGGGCACTCTAGCTTGGTTGCAATATGGTGCCCCCGCTCACCGACGGCTGATCGTGCATCAACCTGGTAAAATTCTCTACTATAGGTTGTCCACAGTGGACCAGGTATATTCAACCAAGATGTCACTCAAAGCAAAAGCAAAATCTATTAAGAACCAAAACCAAACTGTTATGTAGCCAAGGGTAAGATTTTTGCATATGGAAATGGAAATATCTTAAAGCACTACAGACATAGAGTCTAAATCAAAATCATTCATTAGAATTTTTCCCAAATTTCTCAGCACAACACTAATGAATCTAAATCAATGATGTCCCCCAAAAATGTCAACATGTACAGTAGATATATTTCAATACATATACTGTATATATAAGGGATATAGTACCCCCTCACCGCTTGTGTAATCAGGTTAGCTGTGTATGGCTATGCATAGGTCAATTGAATGTGGCTATTCAGAGGTCACTCAAGGGTCATTCAAAATCACATGGAACATGAACAGGGTATAATGTATTGTAAAGACTCATGGTTAACCCCTTAACTTCCAAGAGTCGTTTGCACGTTAATGAACAGACCAATTTTTACAATTCTGACCACTGTCTCTTTATGAGGCTATAACTCTGGAACGCTTCAACGGATCTTAACGATTCTGAGAATGTTTTCTCCTGACATACGTTAGGGTTCGACTTCCCGCTGCTGCACAAGGGAGTCTCGAACCAGTCCCGCTGTGGTCCCCCATCCATCTCCGGCCGCAGTGGAGCCTGCTCAGCAGAGACACCGGTCTCAGCGTCTAGCCCAGTTTAACACTGTGCAGAGGCTTGTTGCAGTCTTTCCTGGTTCCTCTATTATAACCAGTGCTGGAGCAGGCAGTTCGGGAACTAAGTCCCTGCTTTCTCCATCTGAGCATGCCCAGGGCAAGTTCTCCCATTGGAGATCAGGGGTCACATGCTCGGTTGCAGCAGCGACTCCCATTGGTCCGCCAGGAAGGTCCTGAAACTACATGTGTTCTGGAATGGTTTCGCATTGGTCCTTTTCTGGTAGGTCCTGCAGTTGCTACTATAAAAGGGTGGCATGGCTGGGCCGCCATGCGCTAGTATCAAATCTGTTACGTGCTTGCTCCAGTGTGGTCATGTATGCATGTGGTTAGGTCTGGCTGAAATAAGCCCCTAGAATACTGGCACCTCCGGTGAGGAGATTGTATGCACATGTTGAGGGCTCGGCTGAAAACGCCATTAGAATACCGGCTACTCCGGTGAGGAGATTACTGCTTGGGTTCTGATTGCATGACCACAGACTGCAATCCGCTTAGCAGTCATTTGTGTTCCCTGTGAGTCTAACAGGACACAGTCTTTGTTACAGCGGCTCTGTGAGTTAACAGAGACCGCTTATTCCGCCATATAGTGCTATGGCGTTTACATCTGCGACTCTGCGGGATAACAGAGTTCGCTTCTACCGCCTATTTACGCCATCTTACTAGCATCAGGCTCTGCCTGCACGGTGGACCACGGGCTGCGAATGCACCTCTCCTTAATATCTGTTAGGTGCGTTCCGAAGGCCCTTAACATAATACTAGCGCCAGGATCTGGCTAGTAAAATGGCGGATGACCAGCATCGACAGTAGTAAATCCAGCAGCTGGAGGGTAGGTTGGCGGTCCTTGAGCGCACAACCTCAGCTGTGGATGTTACCGCAGTCGCTGTTCAGGCTGCTAGCGTAGCTGCAGCCAGTTTGTCCACCCCTACCTCTGCTCCGACATTATCCCACCTCCCACTTCCAGACAAGTTTACGAGTGACAGTAAACATTGTCGGGGATTCGTGAGTCAGTGCTCTATACAGCTTGAGCTTCTGGCAACACGTTTCCCCACGGAACAGGCACAAGTGGCTTTTATTGTGTCTCTTCTGTCGGGCAGAGCATTGGAGTGGGCAACGCCGCTGTGGGAGCGCGACGATTGTGTGATGCGGAGTGCTCCTCGGTTTTTGGAGGCTCTGAAAAAGGTCTTTTTAGGACCTCAGGTCACGCACGATACGGCTCTCCAACTGCTGGCAATATCACTGGGCTTGTCCATGGTCAGCCAGTTCTCAGTTCAATTTCGTACTTTGGCCTCTGAATTAGAGTGGCCAGATAAAGTTCTTATTCCAGTGTTCTGTAGAGGACTGGCAGACCATGCAAAGGACGCTTTGGCTACCGGGAGATTCCTGCCACCCTGGAGAAACTCATTTCTATATCTACCCGCATCGACCTCCGTTTTCACGAGCGGAGGTTAGAGCGGAACCAGTGTAGGCAGAGGTTTCGGCTGGCACCCACCTTTGCCAAACCTCTTGAATTTCCCGTTCGGGCGTCTGACTCCTCAGAGACCGTGGAGACTACTCGAGTGGGATCTAAGTCTCGACCACTCGAGTATCCGTGGTCTGTAGAGTGTGTCAGCAGCCAGGACATTATGCCAACCGATGTCCCCAGCGAATCAGTAAACGGTCATGTTCCGTGACCATGGGTGCAGGGTCATTAGATTTTGCTCCGAAAGTGCTCCTTAAAGGGTTAATCTTTCTAGGTTCATCCACTCTTCCCACCAAGCTTTGTGTGGACTCTGGGGCTGAGGGAATTTTATGTCCTCCTCCTTTGCCTCTCGCCATTCCATACCGCTGGTGACGCTCGCCGAGCCAATATCGGTGAGAGCATTGAATGCGCAATCCTGCCCTCACAAATCACCCACCAGACTGTCTCTCTACCTCTGTCTATGTCCCCTTCTCATCAGGAGAATATATCCCTTTTTGTTCTTCCCGAGGGAATAGATGAGGTTTTGTTGGGATTACCCTGGCTTCGCCACCACTCTCCCCATATTGAGTGGTCCTCTGGGAGAATACTGGGTTGGGGTGATCATTGCAGAGACAGATGTCTCAGAGAGGACGTTCAGGTTTCCTCCACGGAGATGCCCATAGACCTTGCTTCTCTCCCCAAGGTTTACCGGTCATATGCGGATGTATTCTCCAAAAAGGCAGCGGAGAAACTTTCGCCTCATCGCCCCTATGACTTTCCTATAGACCTCTTGCCTGGAACTGAGCCCCCTTGGGGAAGAGTGTATCCTCTCTCTCTTCCTAAGACGGAGGCCATGTCACAGTACATCCAGGAAAATCTGGCAAGAGGGTTTATTAGGAAGTCAGTGTCAACAGCCGGGCAGGATTTTTCTTTGTGCAGAAGAAGAATGGAGAATTACGACCGTGTATAGACTATAGAGGTCTTAACGCCATTACCGTTAAGAACAAATATCCTTTGCCCCTAATATCTGAGCTCTTTGATAGGCTCCGGGGAGCAAGGGTATTTACTAAGCTGGATCTTCGTGGTGCCTATAACCTTATCCGCATCCGTGAGGGGACGAATGGAAGACGGCGTTCAATACCAGAGATGGACATTACGAATACCTTGTGATGCCCTTCGGGCTCTGTAATGCTCCAGCCGTCTTCCAAGATTTCATAAATTACATCTTCCGGGACATGCTTGCCACCTCTGTGGTAGTCTATCTGGATGACATTCTCATCTTTTCTCCAGATATGGACACCCACCGGAGAGATGTTTGCAGGGTCTTCGACCTCTTGCAGGCAAATTCCTTATATGCGAAGTTGGAGAAGTGTGTGTTTGAGCAGGAGTCTTTGCCATTCCTGGGCTATGTCATCTCCACTCAGGGATTGTCTATGGATCCTGCCAAACTTCAGGCTGTAATGGATTGGCAAGAACCCCACTCTCTTAAAGCGGTGCAGCGCTTTATGGGGTTCATTAATTACTAGAAGAAGAAGGGAGCCAATCCCAAATTGTGGTCAGAGGAGATCTCCAAGGCCTTTACTTCAATCAAGTCCCATTTTGCTAACGCTCCTATCCTACATCGTCCCGAGGTTGATAAGCCTTTTATATTGGAGGTAGATGCCTCGTCCGTAGGTGCTGGAGCAGTCCTTTTCCAAAAGGATGCTCAAGGTTGTAAACATCCTTGTTTCTTCTTCTCCAAGACCTTCACACCAGCGGAGAGGAATTATTCCACTGGGGATAGGGAGTTGCTAGCCATGAAGTTGGCCTTTTCCGAGTGGAGATATCTCCTGGAGGGGGCTCGCTTTCCCTTCAAGTGTTCACTGACCATAAAAATTTGGTCTATTTACAGACCGCCCAGCGGCTAAATTCCCGTCAGGCCAGATTGTCCCTGTTCATCTCCCGGTTACATTTCACCCTCCATTTTCTCTCCAGGGAGAAGAACATTCGTGCCGATGCTCTGACTAGCTCCGTGGTGTCCTCTGAGGAGGTGGAGAAGGAGCCTCGGCTGATTGTCCCCACAGAGAGCCTAAGAACTGTGGCCCCGGTTTCGCTTGAGTCTGGGCCTCCGGGCAAGATTTTTGTGCCCATCAATTTGCGACCGGCGGTACTCTCTTGGGCACACTCATCCAGGATGGGTGGACATTTTGGGGCAAAGAGGACATCTGAGTTGCTGGCGAGGACATACTGGTGGCCACATATGGCCCGTGACGTCAGGCGTGCGTCTCCTGCGCCAAGAATAAGTCCCCTCAACAACGGCCAGCTGGGTTACTTTTCCCTTTACCGGTGGCAGACAGGCCCTGGGAGATGGTTGGGATGGATTTTGTGGTGGCCTTACCGAAGTCTTGGGGCAGCACCATCATCTGGGTGATAACCGATCACTTCTCCAAAATGGTGCACTTGGTGCCGCTACCACGGTTACCGTCTGCACAGGCCTTGGCAGCATTATTCATTAGGCATATTTTCCGCCTGCACGGTATGCCAGACAAAATTGTCAGTGATCGAGGTCCCCAGTTTGCGTCTCGGTTCTGGAGAGAGCTGTGTCGTTTACTCAGCATTGAGTTGAATGGGTTGGTAGAGAGGGCCAACCAGACCTTCGTCACATACTTGCGACATTTTGTCTCTGCCAGGCAGGGTGACTGGGCATCCTTGCTACCGTGGGCTGAGTTCGCTCTAAATAATGCTGTGGCTGACTCCACCGGACAGACCCCATTCCTCCTGAACTACGGTCAGCATCCGCGTGTACCAGTGCCCATGCCTGTGTCTTCTGCCGATTCCAGGGTGGCAGACTGGGCTGTGGAGGCACGGGACATTTGGGACCGCACCCAGGATGCCATTCAGGTCTCCAAAGAGAGGATGAAGTCTTCGGCCGATGCCCATCGGCGCCCCGCTCCTACATTTGCTCCTGGTGACCTAGTGTGGCTCTCTGCCCGAAACATCAGGCTACGTGTAGAGTCCACCAAGTTGGCACCTCGCTTTTTGGGTCCCTTTAAAGTTCTTGAGCAGGTGAACCCGGTGGTTTACCGCCTAGCCCTTCCGCCTCGCCTTGGTATCACCGACACCTTTCACGTGTCCCTCCTGAAACCCGTGGCCATGTCCCGGTTTTCCGAGTCATCTGCCGGGACGTCGGGTTCATCTACAGATGATCATGAGGTGAACGCCATTGTTGGGTGCAAGGTGGTACGAGGAAAAAAATTTTGTTTGGTGGATTGGAGGGTTTATGGGCCTGAAGATAGGTCCTGGGAGCCTGCCGAGCATGTTCACGCTCCACAGCTCATCGCTGCCTTTGAGCGCAGCGAGGCCCAAGGAAAAGGGGGCCCTAGGAGGGGGTAATGTTAGGGTTCGAGTTCCCACTGCTGCACAAGGGGAGTCTCGAACCAGTCCCGCGGCGGTCTCCCATCCATCTCCGTCCGCAGTGGAGCCTGCTCAGCAGAGACGTCGGTCCCAGCGTCTTGCCCATTCCAATACTGTGCAGAGACTTGCTGCTGCCTCTCCTGGAACTGCTATTATAGCCAGTGCTGGAGCAGACGTCTTTGGGACGAAGTCCTGCGTTTCCCCTTCTGAGCATGCCCAGGTAAGATCTCTCTTTGGAGATCAGGGGTCACATGTTCAGGTACTGCAGTAGCTCTTATTGGTCCGCCAGGAAGGTCCTGAAACTACATGTGTTTTGGAACAGTTTCTCATTGGTCCTTTTTCTGGCAGGTCCTGTAGCTGTTACTATAAAAGGGTGGCATGGCTGGGCTGCCATGCGCTAGTATCAATTGCATTATGTGCTTTGCGCCAGCGTGATCATGCACGCATGTGGTTTGGACTCGGCTGAAATAAGCCCCTAGAATAAAGGCTTCTCCCGTGAGGAGATTTGGGTGCACCTGGTTAGGGCTTGGCTGAAATAAGCCCCTAGAATACCGGATTATCCGGTGAGGAGATTGCTTGATTGCCTTGCTGTCTGCATGATCACGGACTGTTATCCTCACAGCAGTTTCTGTGTATCCCTGTGAGTCTAACAGACACATCCTTTTTCTCAGCGGCTCTGTGATGCAACAGGTTCGCTTTATAACGCTGGTTCAGCGCCCTAGCGTTTTACTTAGCGGCTCACTGAAGTTAAGTGAGTTCATACTTATCGCCATATAGCGCGTGGCATTCCCGTTTGCGGCTCGGGGATTAACAGAGTTTGCACTAACTGCCACAGCGCGCTACGGCGTTTATTTTAGCGACTCTGCAGGATAACAGAGTTCGCTACTTTTGCCATCTTACTAGCGGGCTTCGCCTGCACGGTGGACCCCGGGCTGCGAACACATCTCTCTACAATATCTATTAGGTGCGTTCCGCAGACCCTAATATAATACTAGCGCCAGGGTCTGGCTAGTAAAATGGCGGACGACTAGCGTCTACAGCAGTACATCCAGCAGCTGGTGGGTAGGTTGGCGGTTCTTGAGCGCACAACCTCAGCTGTGGATGTTACCGCAGTCGCTGTTCAGGCTGCTAGCGTAGCTGCAGCCAGTTTGTCCACCACTACCTCTGCGCCGACATTATCCCACCTCCCACTTCCAGACAAGTTTACGGGTGACAGTAAACATTGTCGGGATTCGTGAGTCAGTGCTCTCTACAGCTTGAGCTTCTGGCAACAGGTTTCCCCACGGAACGGATTTGACCATAAAACAAAGAGCAGATATACGGTACTGTATCAGAAGCAGACAGCTGTATACATTGTAGGGGAAAATTGCAATCTCCGTATATATTTCCGGAGTCACACACAGATAGTCAGCATGCATTTGTCTGTGATACCAGCCGGTACACGGTAGTTTGTGAGGAGCGTACAGCTCTATACAATGAGGGAAAAAATGAACGGTCGGTAAGTGTGCAGAAAAAAAAGAATAAAAGTATTAGTGCTGTGTAAAAAGCAGTCTGCACAGCAGTGTACACACAGCAATACAGCTATCAGGCAGCCTAATAACCAGCGCTGCTGCATACAAGAAAATCGTCCCTTCTCACTGCACACTAACTGTACAGCAGAATTGCTATCAGCACAAGCACATAAGAACTTCTATTTCCTGCCTAACTCTATCCCTACTGATAAACAGCGTCAGCAACCTCCCCCTACTGTTAATATCGGCAGAAGTAAAATGGAGGTCGGCGCTCAGGGCTTTTATAGACACTATGACGCCCCCCAAAGCAAGCCAATCATTGCAATGCCCTTCTCTGAGATGGTGGTCGACACTGCACATGTCATCTCGTTGCCCACAGTGTACGTCCTTGCTCATTGGCTGAAAAAAGACGCCTGAAAGCATTATGAGAAAATCGACTTGGGCGCTGGGGTCGAAGACCGCATGGCCGACTGCACGCTATGGTCGGGTTTTGGCCAACGAAACCCGACTTTGGAAAAAGTCGGCGACTTTTGAATCTGACCGACCTGTTTCGCTCATCTCTAATATGGATATATAAAATTTCCCCTACACTGTATACAGCTGTACGCTTCTGATACAGTACCGTTTTTCTGCTTTTTGTATTCTGTATACACCTGGTATCTTCTGATACAGTACCTTTTTTCTGCCTTTTTTATTACGGTCAAATCCATACTAAGAGAGCGTTTGTGTTTGACTCCAGAAATATATACGGAGATTTAACATTTCCCCTACGCTGTATACACCTGGTATCTTCTGATACAGTACCTTTTTTCTGCCTTTTGTATTACGGTCAAATCCATACTGAGAGAGCGTTTGTGTGTGACTCCGGAAATATATACGGAGATTTACAATTTCCCCTACCCTGTATCCAGCTGTACGCTTCTGATACAGTACCCTTTTTCTGCTTTTTATATTCTGGTCTAATCCATACTGAGTGAGCGTCTGTGTGTGACTCTAGAAATATATACAGAGATTTAAACTTTCCCCTTCACAGTATACAGCTGTACACTTCTGATACAGTACCACATATCTGCTGGTATTTTTGGTACATTTTGTCAAACATGAGGAAGTATGGTAGAAGATGCCGCGGACGTGGGCGGGGGGGCCAGCAGGTACTGATGGTGGTGGTGGTGCATTTGCTGGTAGTGCCAAAAGCACAATAGCACCTTAGGCAGGAAGTGTTGAGCCTG
Source organism: Oophaga sylvatica (assembly GCA_033576555.1). Lineage (NCBI taxonomy): Eukaryota > Metazoa > Chordata > Amphibia > Anura > Dendrobatidae > Oophaga > Oophaga sylvatica. Next base: position 288,285,765 of record JARQOD010000005.1, on the reverse strand, counting down.
CGTCATCGTCTGCCTCCAGAAGGCCTAGAAGGCTCTCTTTTCTGGAGTAGGTTAACCACTTTTAAAGCCGGAGCATCAGGAACAGGTTTTGGCTTACATTGACGAAACAGCCTCCAGCTCTATTGCCTCCTCTTCTGAAGTTTCAAAACATGCAAGCACTGAGTCGTCACTGCAGGCTCCTGGTCAGGAATGACACCTTTCTTTGTGTCCTTCACCCCCACCAAAAGTGAAGGATGTGGCAGGCCACACTTCAGATTACTCCATGGAGCTCTTTTCACATACCATGCCTTGGTTATCAAGTCAAATCCTGAATTCCTCAGTCCAAGTTGAATCTGACATGGAGTGCACTGATGCACAGTCACTGCTATATGATTCTGCTGGTACATTCACCCAGAGCACTACATTGCCCTCGCAGTCTACTGAGCCAGAATCTGACCCTGATGAAACTCAGGTGCCCCTTCCCGCATACTATACTACCTTACACGGTGACACAGAGGAAGGTGCAGATGAAATTGAAGAGAAGGTGATGGATGACCCAGTTGTTTACCCGGATTGGCATCCATTGGGGGAAGAGGGTGCAGCTGGCAATAGCTCAGAAGAGGAGGAGGATTCGCAGCATGCATCGACATCGCAGCTGTGGTTATCTGGTAGGCCCATAGCAGTCCAAAAAAGTGTTAAAAAAAACAAAAAGAGTTGCAGGATAGCTTGGCCAGACGGTCAAATTAGCACAGCGTGTAAGCCCTGAAAATTTTTCCCATAGTAGGAAGAGTGCAGTGTGGCACTTTTTTGACCAAAATCTTATTGAAGAGGCGAAGGTTATCTGTAAGAAGTGCGGAAGGACCTTTAGCCGAGGGAAAAATCTTCAAAATTTGAATACTTGTTGCTTGCTTAGACATTTAAACACCATGCACTTGCATGCTTGGACGGACTACAAAACCTCAGGTAGCACATGTGCACCTGCTCCGACTGAAGGTAGCCAGTGCAGGTTCTACCACGAGCCGTACTGGACCAAATGGAAGAGGTATTCGTGGTGCACACAGCTGAAGTGGCGTTGGAGACAGGGGTTTCATGACCATGTTGTGGACTGATTTCTCGGGTACCGCTCACGCGACGGGTAATATTGAATCGATTGCAACAGACGGTAGACAGTAGTTGTCAATTATGGTTCAAAATTACCTCGCCTCCCCTATCAATGTTCTGCCTCACAGTTCATTCCCCTTTGACTACTGGGCCTGTAAACTGGACACCTGGCCTGAATTGGCACAATATGCCTTACAGGAGCTCGCTTGAACTGCTGGTAGTGTGCTATCAGAAAGAGTCTTCAGTGCTGCTGGATCAATCCTGACAGAAACAAGGACCTGGCTGTCGACCCAAAATGTAGGTGATCTCACCTTCATTAAAATGAACCATGCCTGGGTTTCAAAGTATTTTGTACCACCTTCCCCTGATGACACATAGGTTGCCAGCAAAATGGCTCACTTTGTCCTCTTCCTCCGACTTCTTCAATTCCTCCATTTGCAGCTGCTGAACGTCCAGCCTACACCTCAACATATGCCAGTTTTTCCACCTCCCTAACTGGGTTGTACCCCCCCTGGGCTGGCGTCAGCACCTGGCGCACTCAGGCAAGTTCCGGGGCCCTGAGCAGGTAGGGGGGCCCACTTGCCGTCAGAGACACCGGCGTACTATAAGGGGCAATCTGTCAGTGCCGGCACCCACGAGTGGCCCCACCTGCTTGCTCAGGTCCCCAGCACTTTCAATACTTACCTCTCCCTGCTCCACCTTTGTGATGTCTTCCGCATTTCCTGACAGTGACATTCAGGTCAGAGAGCGAGATGATGTCACGTCTGTGCGCCCTCTGCCTGAACAGTCACAGTGCAGAGAGCTGTAAGATGGCGACGCTGAGGAGTCCAGAGTAGAGCAGTGACCAGTGAGGAGAGGTATTTCATTTTTTTAATGTTGGAAGCAATATATGGGGAGCATTATATACTGGAGAATTATATATGGGGCCCATCATACACTTGAGCATCATAGATAGGGCCCATTATAAACTGGAGCATTATATGTGGGCCCCATCATACACTGGAGCATCATCCATGGGGCCCATCATATACTGGAGCATTATATGGGGCCCATTATATGTGGAGCATTGTATAGGCCCATCATACACTGGAGCATCATCCATTGGGCCCATCATACACTGGAGCGTTATAAATGGGGCCCATCATACACTGGAGCATCATATACGGCGCCCGTTAAACATTGAGCATCATATGGGGCCCATTATATATGGAACATTATATAGGCCCTCATACACTGGAGCATTATCCATGGGGCCCATCATACACTGGAGCATTATAAATGGGGACCATCATACACTGGAGCATCATATACGAGGCTAATTATACACTGGAGCATCATATGGGGCCCATTATATATGGAGCATTATATAGGCCAATCATACACTGGAGCATCATCCATGGGGCCCATCATACACTGGAGCATTATAAATGTGGCCCATCATACACTGGAGCATCATATGGGGCTCATTATATATGGAGCATTATATAGGCCCATCATAGACTGGAGCATCATCCATGGGGCCCATCATATACTAGAGCTTCATATGGGGTTCATTATTTATGGGACATCATATAGGGTATGGAGCATCATATGGCTCACATATGTGGCCTATTCTGTATGGAGCATTATATGGAGCCCATTCTGTATGGAGCAATATATGGGCCATCATATACTGTATGGAGCTTTATATGTGACTCAAAATACTGTATGGAGCAATATGTGGGGCTCATTATACTCTATGGGGACAGTCCTATACTGTTATGAATGTGCTAGAGATGGTTTCTGAGCAGAGGCTCCCTCTGGTGGTTACAGACAGTACTGAACCTTGCAGCGAGGAATGGCAATCTGGGATCGCTGACTGGACTGATATAAGGGAGGTTCCCTCCCATGATGGTCGCCGGTGATCAATTGTTCTTGTCTCAGTTGTGATTCCTGGTTCATTTGGAAGTTTGCTGGAGTCTTGCATTCATCTGCTGCTTTCAGATAAGATATTTTCTGCTTTTCTTTTTGTGCTTGCTTTTTGCATAATTTTCTGCACTTTTGTGGAGGTCAGCCGGGTCCCCTTCTGGGGCCTGTGCTCCTCTCAGTTTATCTGTAGCCACTGTTATTTGTTCATTTGCTTTTTCCTGTTTTTTCAGTGGCTGCGGCTTAGTTTTGTTACACCAGAAATCTGATTTAGGTGGTGGAGATCATGTGATCTCAGGTGTTTTTGCAATCAGAAGAGTTGGTTTATTTTTAGGGTTTTTTGTTGGATTGCAGTCAGAATTCTTTCCTGTACTTTTCTGTCTAGACAGATTGGGCCCCAGCGTTTGCTTATTCTATTTTCTGTCTGTGTCCGTGCTTCTTCTTGTCTATCCGCCATTACATGTTTGGCGGCTTCCTATTTTCTTTCTGGATTTTCTACGGGGCAGATAGCTTTCATCTTTCTGCCTTTAGGTGTAATTATCTCTCAGGCTGTGACGAGGCATCTAGGATCAACGTAGGAAAGCTCCACGGCTACCTCTAGTTGTGTGGTTAGTTCAGGTTACTGCAATCCAATAGGTTCCAGCCTCTCTGGTGTATTGCAGTTTTTGATTTTTCTCCTCAGCTACCTAAACATAACACTATACTGTATGGCACATTATATGGGGACCATCATATACTGTAGCATTATGCGGAGCTCATCATATACTGTATGGAACATTATATGGGACCAATTATTTATGGAGCAATATATGAGGCTCATTATTCTGTATGGCGCACTATATGGTGGCCATGATACTGTATGGAGGAATACACTGTCCGGTTTTTGAGCTATTGTAGAATTTAAAATAGATGTCACTAATGTAATGTAAGAAGTGAAGTATTTGGCATTGTACCATACCTATATTTCTCTGCCGTATCGGAGCATCATGAATTGTGGTATGTGTTAATGGGGCCCACTGAGACTCTTTGGCCTGGGGCCCACAAAAACCTGGAGCCAGCCCTGCCACCCCCCACAGCTTTAGCCAAATAAGCCCCCAGTTTTCAATGCGTTACTATTATTATAAAGTAAATTAAGGTTGACAAGCTTAAGTAATAAGAATTGATGTCGTTGGCATTGAAAAGGGCACTGTAGGTGTGTTTACTGTCCTCCCCTAACTGGCGACTTTTATTCCCCATTGACTTGCATTGGGGTTGGGTCTCCATCTGTTGATGAAACCCGGCTGATAGTCGGCCGACTTCGCTCGACTCGGCTTTTGGAAAAGTCGAGCCGACCGAAACCCGACTCAACCCTCCCGGAGGTCAAGTCACTCATCTCTAGTCAGCACTAGAGATCTAGTGTAATGTATGTAGTACAGTTCATATAGCGTCTTGTGCTTGGGTGCGATGAAAACACAGGAGTCACAGGTTTGATATAGAAAAGTCCTGTATTACTTCATACAAGTTGGCAGAAATAGTCACACAGTTTGCAGACACAGAAACAGGAGACACAGCAGGCCAGAGTAATCCAAGCTCAGCAATCACTCTCCAATACAGATTCAGGATCTTCTTCTCTGTTACCGTAAGTCCATGCAAACGTGGGTCTTTCAAAGAGCAGGGTTCAGAGTCCACAAGTGCTTCAGAGTTCCTCAGTAGGAATAGCTGGAGTACAAGGTCCAAGGCTTACAGGAGTCAAGTCACAGGTTCACTGCAGGCTAGATTCTGAAGCACTGATTGCTCAGCTGTGGCTGCTTAAGAAGCAAAGGAGAGAATCAGGGCGGGAACATGCAAGCTGGAAACTCCATTTTGACTGAGGGCAAGATAGCTGCAGCAAGACAGAAAGTAAAATGGCTGACGAACAAACTGAGTTTCAGGAATATATACATAGAACCTTACATTACTCCCCCCTTAAGGACAACCTCCGGATGACCTCAGACCAGGCTTGTGTGGGTACCTCTGATGAAACTGACGGAGCAAGCGAGGAGCATTAACGTTATTGACCGGTTCCCATGAGTTGTCCTCCACTGGGTAGCCCTGCCATTTAATCAGATATTGTAACTGATTTCTATACAACCTGGAATCTAAAATCCTTTCCACCACAAATTCTTCCTGACCATCTACTAGCACTGTGTCAGGGCAAGGAGAGGAACGTCCAGGAAACGTATTGGGTGTCGCAGCCTTTAGTAGGGATACATGAAAGACAGGGTGGATTCTCATAGTTCTGGGCAGTTGAAGACGACAAGCAACGGCACTTATAATTTTACTGATTTTATAGGGTCCAATGTACTTATGTCCCAACTTAGACGATGGAATCCTTAACTTAAGATTTCTGGTTGACAGCCAGACCAAGTCTCCTACCTTGAAAGCTGGTGCAGGTTTACGAAATTTATCTGCTGCTTTCTTGTACCTTTCTTGAGCCGATTCCAGATTTTCCTTTAGAAGATCCATATTCTTCTGTAAAGACGTGATTCTTTCAGCCACTGCTGGTAAAGGCGTTTCTATGGGAAATCGTGGTAGAATGTTAGGATGATAACCTAGATTAGAGTAAAAAGGAGACTGTTTAGTGGAGGCACTCTGAGAGTTGTTATACGAGAACTCAGCTAATGGAAGTAGATCCACCCAATCATCCTGTAGGTGGCAGATAAAGCAGCGGAGATACTGCTCCAGGGTTTGATTGGTTCGTTCGGTCTGTCCATTAGTCTGGGGATGAAAAGCAGAAGAAAGGTTTACTTTAATGTCCAATGCTGCACAGAAATTTTGCCAAAACCTAGAAGTGAATTGCACCCCTCGATCCGAAATAACCTCATCCGGTACTCCATGTAAGCGAAACACATCTTTAATCATCAAATCTGATGTCTGTTTTGCAGTGGGTAAGCCGACACAAGGGATAAAATGAGCTGCCTTTGTTAGACGGTCAACCACCACTAGAATGGTGTTCTTCCCCTGAGAGGTTGGTAACTCCACAATGAAGTCCATAGAAATGGATCCCCACGGGCGGGACGGGGTGGGAAGAGGCTGTAACAGACCAGTTGGTGAGGAGCGAGGTGTTTTGCATCTTGCACAGACCTCACATGAAGTGACATAATTCAAAACATCCTTCCTGCAAGTGAGCCACCAAAAGAAACGAGAAAGAAATTCCTGTGTCTTTAGAATTCCTCTATGCCCAGCTATCTTGGAATCGTGAATGAGTTGCAATACTCTTAATCTGACTGTTTCAGGAATATACAGACGTTGTCCCTGAATCCACACACCATTCTTAAAGACAAGACTTACGTCCCTTGGGGTTGTGCCAAAAAGGAATCCGCATGGTATGCTTCCTTGATGTCCTTAAGTAGGTCTTGATTATGAATTACTCCTAGGAATCTAGAGTCAGGAAGAATAGTCTTAGGAGGAGTAATTGGACGTGTCTCTGCTGAGTAAATCCTAGAGAGTGCATCAGCCTTTCCATTGCGCGATCCTGGTCTATAAGAGATGATGAAATTAAATTGGTTTAAGAAAAGATTCCAGCGAGCCTGGCGAGGAGTCAGGCACTTAGCCGACCTGATAAACTCAAGGTTACGATGGTCTGTCAGGACGACTATTTGCTGTGCAGCACCCTGAAGAAGGTGTCTCCATTCTTTGAAGGCGGCAATAATGGCCAACAACTCTCTATTGCCCACATCGTAGTTCCTCTCAGCCGAAGACAACTGCTGGGAAAAGAAGGCACAGGGATGCAAGACATTCTTCTCACCTGTTCTCTGAGAGAGTATAGCTCCAACGGCACAGTCTGAAGCATCCACCTCTATTATGAAGGCAAGCTCGGGGTTGGGATGTACTAGGATAGGTGCAGTGGTAAATGTATCTTTTAGACGGGAAAATGCTTCCTGGGCTTGGGGAGTCCAGGAAAACCTAGACTCTTTCCGGGTAAGTTGAGTGATAGGTGACACTACCTCAGAGAAATTTCTAATGAAACGTCTATAGAAGTTGGCAAACCCGATGAAGCGCTGTACCTCCTTCACATTTCTAGGACTTGGCCAATCCTTGATGGCTTGGGTTTTGCTTCCATCCATACTAATTCCTTTGTAGACAGTACATACCCCAGAAATTGAATTTCGGTCCTATGGAATTCACACTTTTCAAGTTTGATGTAAAGATGATTTTGTCTTAGACGTTCCAAGACCATTCTCACATGTCCATGATGTTCCTCTGTGGAGTTAGAAAAAATTAGAATATCATTCAAATAAATTACCACGAATGTATCTAGGAGATCCCTGAAGATGTCATTCACCAAGTGTTGGAAAGTGGCTGGGGCGGTACTCAGACCAAAAGGCATAACTAGATATTCAAAGTGTCCATAGCGTGACCTGAATGCAGTCTTCCATTCATCCCCAGGTCTAATACGGACTAAGTTATAGGCCCCACGAAGATCTAGTTTAGAAAAAATTTTGGCATGTCGCACTCTCTCCAATAACTCAGGGATTAAAGGCAATGGATAACGGTTTCTAATAGTAACCTTATTGAGTTCCCTATAGTCTACGCATGGTCTCAGAGATCCATCTTTCTTCTTTACAAAGAAGATGGGTGCACCTGCAGGAGATGAAGAGGGGCGTATGAAGCCCTTGGCTAGATTTTCATCTATGTAATCCTTTAAAGCCTTTAGCTCGGGCCCCGCCAGGGGTAGATCTTACCAAAAGGTATCTCTGCTCCAGGCAATAATTCAATTGGACAATCATATGGACGGTGAGGAGGAAGCTGGTCAGCGTTCTTCTTGTCACATAAATCCACATAGTCCTGGTATACAGCTGGTAGTTCAGGGACTGACATGATTCCTTTAGGAACAGAGCAAGCTGAAACTTTTGGACTCATCTGTTTCTCTGGAAAGTGTAATTCCTTGGTCTCCCAGTTAATGGTAGGATTCTGAGCCTGCAGCCATGGTAGCCCTAGAATAATGGGAAAGTGGGGAGAAGAGATAAGCATAAAGGACAGTTTCTCTTGATGATCTTTACCCATAAGAACCCTCAAAGGCTCTGTTTCCTGATCCACTGGTCCAGAGGTCAGCAGGGAGCCATCCACAGTTTCCATCTGTACTGGAGTAGCCTTCTTCACTGAACGTATTCCCTGTTTCAGAGCAAAGGAGACATCCATAAAATTTCCACTTGCCCCTGAGTCGATCATAGCAGAGCTAGACACCCAAGCTGAGTCAACCCAGAGTTTGATGGAAAGAAAGCAATGAGAATTGTTTTTCTTACAACTCAGCTGGGACACCGCTGAGGAAACTTGAAAAATGGCAGCGTTTACACAGTCAACGTCCTCAGAGGTAACGGAGTTTAAGTCCGAGAAATCAAGATCTGTTGCTGCAGATCTCTCTGGAGCCTGAGGCTCGGACCTGACAGATCCCCTCTCGCAACACTCACAATGAATGAGTGCTGCAGTAGTCTTACGAGAACGGCTGGGCAGTTTATAATGAAGTGCCCTGACTTACCACAATAGAAACATAGATTCTCCTTAAAACGATGTTCCTTGCGTGCATCACTAACCCGTCGTTGTAAAGAGTCTACCTGCATGGGTGTCACGCTGTCTAATGATATGTATACAATGTCAGTAAACTATTAATACAGGAACAACACTCTATACAACAATAGTATAGCAACATCAGCATGTAAGTATAGAATAGATTTACCTGACACGATATCTGCTGAACTCAGGGTTAATCTTGAGGACTTGATGAGCTGAAACAGGAAAGAGGTGGACCGGGATCTAACCTGACCCTGAACTGGGGTCCTAACTAATCCCTCACCTTGGAGGTACTGATAATGGTTCAGAGGTCCAAGTCTCCAACCTAACCCTGTCTCCTATCAGACCCTGAACCCTGTAATCAGTCCTAAGAAAGATCCTGACTACCACCAAAGGGATATGGGCTGATCTTAGCTAAATACACAGATTAGACATATAAGACAGACAGGATAACACTCGCTTGCATACACACTCAAACACCAAAGGAAAATAAATGGTCTGGGAAATAAACTCTAACCAAGTTGAGCTTAGAACAACTAAGGAGCTCACAACTAAAGTCTATACAGATTCATTCCTATCTGTGGTCTGCATGAAGGTTTCACTGGCAACTCCCCAAGCAGACAACCAGGAATTTAAAGGAAACCAATCAACAAATAATCAATTGCAGCCGGGAGAAACTGCACCCAGTCCCAGCACCGAGCACAGACAGAATTAACTCCCTAGCTGCCAAACACAAAGAAACAGCAGCTCAGCTGTGAGAAGTCAAAATGTGCAACCGCGACGATCTTCGTGGCAATGCACACATGACAGTACCCCCCCTTCTACGAGGGGCCTCCGGACCCTCAGGGCCAGGCCTGCCCGGGTGAGTTCTGTGGAAGGTCCGAACCAAACGATCTGCGTTAACATCAGACGCAGGGACCCACGTCCTCTCCTCTGGACCAAACCCCTTCCAATGCACCAAGTACTGAAGGGACCGGCGATTCAGACGTGAGTCAATGATCTTTGATACTTGAAATTCCAAGTTACCATTGACCAACACAGGAGGAGGAGGTAGAGGTGACGGTATGACTGGTGCCACATACCTTTTAAGTAATGACTTGTGGAACACATTATGAATTTTAAACGTAGGAGGGAGGTCCAGACGAAATGCCACAGGATTAATTATGGAACTGATCCTGTACGGCCCGATGAATCTGGGACCCAGTTTCCAGGAGGGCACTTTAAGTTTTATATTCCTGGTAGACAACCATACCAGATCGTTCACATTCAGATCTGGACCAGAAACTCTCCTCCTATCAGCCATACGTTTGTAACGGTTCCCCATCGCACTCAGATTATTCAATACACCTCTCCACACAGAAGCAAGTGACGACGAGAAACGCTCCTCTTCAGGAACCCCAGAAGGGCCCCCCCCATTGAAAGTACAAAACTGGGGATGAAAACCATATGCCCCAAAAAACGGGGACTTACCAGTGGACTCGCTCCGCCTGTTGTTAAGAGCGAACTCTGCCAGAGGCAAGAAAGAAGACCAGTCCTCTTGGTTCTCTGAGACAAAACACCGGAGATATGTCTCTAAGCTCTGTTTCAGACGCTCTGTCTGACCATTGGTCTGCGGATGAAAAGCCGAGGAAAATGACAATTGCATCCCCCGACGTAAACAAAATGCCCTCCAAAATTTGGACACAAACTGAGACCCCCTATCTGACACCACATCAGAAGGCAACCCATGAAGTCTAACGATCTCCCTAATGAACACCTGCGCCAGAGTTTTAGCATTAGGGAGTGCAGGAAGAGCAACGAAATGTGCCATCTTACTGAACCTGTCAACAACCACCAGTATGACAGTATTCCCTGACGACGGAGGAAGGTCCGTAATGAAGTCCATAGATAAATGAGTCCATGGACGCTCCGGAAGTTTCAAGGGTAAAAGGGTCCCAGACGGACGGGTATGAGGGGTTTTAGAGCGAGCACACACCCCACATGACGCGACAAAAGTTATAACATCTTTATTAGCATTAGGCCACCAAAACCGGCGAGAAAGGAGATCTAAAGTAGCCTTACTCCCTGGATGTCCTGCTAGAGCAGAATTATGATGTGCCTCAATAACCTTTTGTCTCAACAGATTTGGGACAAACAGTCTCCCTGGAGGTCCTGCAGGGGCGTCCCCCTGAGCCTCTAACACCTCCTCCTCAAGCTCAGAAAATACAGACGACACTACCACCCCCTCCTGAAGGATAGGACTCGGGTCATCCGTTTTCCCGGCCCCTGGGAAACTGCGAGACAAGGCATCAGCCTTTACATTCTTAGACCCCGGGCGATAAGTGACGACAAAATTAAACCTGGTAAAAAACAACGACCATCGAGCTTGTCTGGAATTCAGACGCTTAGCGGATTCCAAATACAACAGGTTCTTGTGATCAGTAATAACGGTAACCGGGTGGACTGCCCCCTCCAAAAAGTGACGCCATTCTTCAAAGCTAACTTAATGGCCAAAAGTTCCCTATTGCCGATATCATAATTCCTTTCGGCGGACGACAATTTCTTAGAAAAGAAAGCGCACGGATGCCATTTACCAGGGGACAGACCCTGGGACAATATAGCACCCACCCCTACGTCAGACGCATCCACCTCCACAATGAACGGCTGAGATGCATCTGGTTGGATGAGAACGGGTGCCGAAGCAAAACATTTCTTCAAAGAGGAAAAGGCTTGGCAAGCTTTGTCCGACCATTTAGAAAAATCCGTCCCTTTTCTTGTCATGTCAGTGAGAGGTTTGACGACAGATGAGAAATTACAAATAAATTTCCGGTAGTAGTTAGCAAACCCCAAAAAACGCTGCAGAGCCTTAAGATCCCCTGGCTGATCCCATTCAAGCACTGCTCTCACCTTTTCAGGGTCCATACGGAAACCGGAGGCTGACACCAAAAAACCCAAAAACTGAAGTTCCTGTACGGCAAATACACACTTCTCCAGTTTGGCGTATAATTTATTGTCTCGCAAGATCTGCAACACCTGTCTCACATGCTCCTGATGAGACACAAGATCTGGCGAGTAAATTAAAATGTCGTCCAAATATACAACCACAAACAGCCCCACAAGGTGACGAAAAATGTCATTAACAAAATGTTGGAACACTGCTGGTGCAGTAGTCAGACCAAAAGGCATGACTAGGTTCTCATAATGTCCCTCCGGCGTGTTAAACGCCGTTTTCCACTCATCCCCCTCTTTTATCCTAATCAGATTATATGCCCCCCTGAGATCCAATTTAGAAAACCATTTGGCGCCAACAATTTGATTGAAGAGATCAGGAATAAGAGGGAGTGGATACGGATCTCGAACAGTAATCCGATTAAGTTCGCGGAAATCCAAGCAAGGGCGTAGGCCTCCATCTTTCTTCTTCACAAAGAAGAACCCCGCGGCTACTGGGGAAGATGAAGGTCTAATATGCCCTTTGGCCAGACTTTCAGAAATATAATCTTTCATAGCCTGCCTCTCAGGACCAGAAAGATTATACAACCTAGCTTTAGGCAACTTAGCATCAGGAAGGAGATTAATAGAGAAGTCATACACGCGATGAGGAGGCAACTCCTGACACCCCTCCTCAGAGAAAACATCCCCAAAATCCTCCAAAAAAGGAGGCAATGTACTAGGCACGACCGCACTGATGACTGTGTTCATGCAGTTGCTTTTGCAAAACTCACCCCATTGGCTTATTTCTCTGGACTGCCAATTAATCACAGGGTTATGTTTAATCAACCAAGGAAGTCCCAACACAATGGGAGTAGGTAGACCCTCCAACACATAACAAGATAATTGTTCCCTATGTATTGCCCCTACCCAAAGGTCAATGTTATGAACCTCATGAACAAAGCTACCTTGGCCGAGAGGCCTGGCGTCAATGGAGAATATAGGGATCGGTTTGACCAATACACTCAGATGCATACCTTGAGCCTGAGCAAACTGAGCGTCAACCAGATTAGCCCCGGAACCACTATCAAGAAGAACAGACAATCTCTCCACTCTCGTACCAACTACCACCTCCACTGGTACAACTAACTGAGAAGAACTGGCGGATGAAATACATACTCCCAGGTTGTCGTCCACCACACAACCTGGGATTAACAGTTTTCCGGTGACTTTTGGCTCAACAAGGCACGGGATGGACATTCTCCAACAAAATGTCCCTCTTTCCCGCAGAAAAAAACATCTTCTAGTCCTGCGGCATACCGCCAATCCCCTCCTACGAAATGATGTCCCTCCCAACTGCATAGGCTCATCCGAACAGACAAGGGGAACCTCAACATAAGGGACTTTAGTGGTAGGTGGAGAAACAACAGGGAGTGGGGTTACCTCACCCATCTCCCGAAGCCGTCTATCAGTACGGATAGCTAAGGCCATAGCAGCCTCCAGAGAAGGAGGAGACTCATACTGAGCCAAAACGTCTTTTAATTTATCAGAAAGCCCATGACAAAACTGGCTCCTAAGAGCTGGGTCATTCCACTGAGTATCTGTGGCCCATCTACGAAACTCAGAAGCAAATTCCTCTGCCGGACGATCTCCCTGCTGTATCTTACGTAATTTTGTCTCAGCAAGAGAGACCCGATCTGGGTCATCATATACCAATCCCAGGGCAGTAAAAAATTGATCTACAGACAGTAGAGCCGGGGATCCCGGAGGAAGGGAAAATGCCCAGGATTGAGGGTCCCCTTGCAGAAGTGAGATAACAATTCCCACTCTCTGCTCCTCACTCCCTGATGATCGAGGCCGAAGCCGAAAATACAATTTACATGCCTCCCGGAAGGTGAAAAATTTGTCTCGCCCACCAGTGAACCTGTCCGGAGAGCAACTTAGGTTCAACTCTGGTTTGCTCCAGGGGAGACAAAACTTTGGACTTAATGTCCGTCAGCTCCATGGATAATCCCTGCAACTGCAGAGCCAGCTGGCTACTGGATCCATGGTAACTGGAGATAATTTTTAAGGCCAGTGAAAATGTCACGCTGTCTAATGATATTATACAATGTCAGTAAACTTTTAATACAGGAACAACACTCTATACAACAATAGTATAGCAACATCAGCATGTAAGTATTAGAATAGATTTACCTGACACGATATCTGCTGAACTCAGGGTTAATCTTGAGGACTTGATGAGCTGAAACCAGGAAAGAGGTGGACCGGGATCTAACCTGACCCTGAACTGGGGTCCTAACTAATCCCTCACCTTGGAGGTACTGATAATGGTTCAGAGGTCCAATCTCCAACCTAACCCTGTCTCCTATCAGACCCTGAACCCTGTAATCAGTCCTAAGAAAGATCCTGACTACCACCAAAGGGATATGGGCTGATCTTAGCTAAATACACAGATTAGATATATAAGACAGACAGGATAACACTCGCTTGCATACACACTCAAACACCAAAGGAAAATAAATGGTCTGGGAAATAAACTCTAACCAAGTTGAGCTTAGAACAACTAAGGAGCTCACAACTAAAGTTCTATACAGATCATTCCTATCTGTGGTCTGCATGAAGGTTTCACTGGCAACTCCCCAAGCAGACAACCAGAATTTAAAGGAAACCAATCAACAAATAATCAATTGCAGCCGGGAGAAACTGCACCCAGTCCCAGCACCGAGCACAGACAGAATTAACTCCCTAGCTGCCAAACACAAAGAAACAGCAGCTCAGTCTGTGAGAAGTCAAAATGTGCAACCGCGACGATCTTCGTGGCAATGCACACATGACAGTACCCCCCCTTCTACGAGGGGCCTCCGGACCCTCAGGGCCAGGCCTGCCCGGGTGAGTTCTGTGGAAGGTCCGAACCAAACGATCTGCGTTAACATCAGACGCAGGACCCACGTCCTCTCCTCTGGACCAAACCCCTTCCAATGCACCAAGTACTGAAGGGACCGGCGATTCAGACGTGAGTCAATGATCTTTGATACTTGAAATTCCAAGTTACCATTGACCAACACAGGAGGAGGAGGTAGAGGTGACGGTATGACTGGTGCCACATACCTTTTAAGTAATGACTTGTGGAACACATTATGAATTTTAAACGTAGGAGGGAGGTCCAGACGAAATGCCACAGGATTAATTATGGAACTGATCCTGTACGGCCCGATGAATCTGGGACCCAGTTTCCAGGAGGGCACTTTAAGTTTTATATTCCTGGTAGACAACCATACCAGATCGTTCACATTCAGATCTGGACCAGAAACTCTCCTCCTATCAGCCATACGTTTGTAACGGTTCCCCATCGCACTCAGATATATCAATACACCTCTCCACACAGAAGCAAGTGACGACGAGAAACGCTCCTCTTCAGGAACCCCAGAAGGGCCCCCCCCATTGAAAGTACAAAACTGGGGGTGAAAACCATATGCCCCAAAAAACGGGACTTACCAGTGGACTCGCTCCGCCTGTTGTTAAGAGCGAACTCTGCCAGAGGCAAGAAAGAAGACCAGTCCTCTTGGTTCTCTGAGACAAAACACCGGAGATATGTCTCTAAGCTCTGTTTCAGACGCTCTGTCTGACCATTGGTCTGCGGATGAAAAGCCGAGGAAAAAAGACAATTGCATCCCCCGACGTAAACAAAATGCCCTCCAAAATTTGGACACAAACTGAGACCCCCTATCTGACACCACATCAGAAGGCAACCCATGAAGTCTAACGATCTCCCTAATGAACACCTGCGCCAGAGTTTTAGCATTAGGGAGTGCAGGAAGAGCAACGAAATGTGCCATCTTACTGAACCTGTCAACAACCACCAGTATGACAGTATTCCCTGACGACGGAGGAAGGTCCGTAATGAAGTCCATAGATAAATGAGTCCATGGACGCTCCGGAAGTTTCAAGGGGAAAAGGGTCCCAGACGGACGGGTTTTGAGGGGTTTTAGAGCGAGCACACACCCCACATGACGCGACAAAAGTTATAACATCTTTATTAGCATTAGGCCACCAAAACCGGCGAGAAAGGAGATCTAAAGTAGCCTTACTCCCTGGATGTCCTGCTAGAGCAGAATTATGATGTGCCTCAATAACCTTTTGTCTCAACAGATTTGGGACAAACAGTCTCCCTGGAGGTCCTGCAGGGCGTCCCCCTGAGCCTCTAACACCTCCTCCTCAAGCTCAGAAAATACAGACGACACTACCACCCCCTCCTGAAGGATAGGACTCGGGTCATCCGTTTTCCCGGCCCCTGGGAAACTGCGAGACAAGGCATCAGCCTTTACATTCTTAACCCCGGGCGATAAGTGACGACAAAATTAAAACCTGGTAAAAAACAACGACCATCGAGCTTGTCTGGAATTCAGACGCTTAGCGGATTCCAAATACAACAGGTTCTTGTGATCAGTAATAACGGTAACCGGGTGGACTGCCCCCTCCAAAAAGTGACGCCATTCTTCAAAAGCTAACTTAATGGCCAAAAGTTCCCTATTGCCGATATCATAATTCCTTTCGGGGGACGACAATTTCTTAGAAAAGAAAGCGCACGGATGCCATTTACCAGGGGACAGACCCTGGGACAATATAGCACCCACCCCTACGTCAGACGCATCCACCTCCACAATGAACGGCTGAGATGCATCTGGTTGGATGAGAACGGGTGCCGAAGCAAAACATTTCTTCAAAGAGGAAAAGGCTTGGCAAGCTTTGTCCGACCATTTAGAAAAATCCGTCCCTTTTCTTGTCATGTCATGAGAGGTTTGACGACAGATGAGAAATTACAAATAAATTTCCGGTAGTAGTTAGCAAACCCCAAAAAACGCTGCAGAGCCTTAAGATCCCCTGGCTGATCCCATTCAAGCACTGCTCTCACCTTTTCAGGGTCCATACGGAAACCGGAGGCTGACACCAAAAAACCCAAAAACTGAAGTTCCTGTACGGCAAATACACACTTCTCCAGTTTGGCGTATAATTTATTGTCTCGCAAGATCTGCAACACCTGTCTCACATGCTCCTGATGAGACACAAGATCTGGCGAGTAAATTAAAATGTCGTCCAAATATACAACCACAAACAGCCCCACAAGGTGACGAAAAATGTCATTAACAAAATGTTGGAACACTGCTGGTGCAGTAGTCAAGACCAAAAGGCATGACTAGGTTCTCATAATGTCCCTCCGGCGTGTTAAACGCCGTTTTCCCACTCATCCCCCTCTTTTATCCTAATCAGATTATATGCCCCCCTGAGATCCAATTTAGAAAACCATTTGGCGCCAACAATTTGATTGAAGAGATCAGAATAAGAGGGAGTGGATACGGATCTCGAACAGTAACCCGATTAAGTTCGCGGAAATCCAAGCAAGGGCGTAGGCCTCCATCTTTCTTCTTCACAAAGAAGAACCCCGCGGCTACTGGGGAAGATGAAGGTCTAATATGCCCTTTGGCCAGACTTTCAGAAAAAATAATCTTTCATAGCCTGCCTCTCAGGACCAGAAAGATTATACAACCTAGCTTTAGGCAACTTAGCATCAGGAAGGAGATTAATAGAGAAGTCATACACGCGATGAGGAGGCAACTCCTGACACCCTCCTCAGAGAAAACATCCCCAAAATCCTCCAAAAAAGGAGGCAATGTACTAGGCACGACCGCACTGATGACTGTGTTCATGCAGTTCCCTTTTGCAAAACTCACCCCATTGGCTTATTTCTCTGGACTGCCAATTAATCACAGGGTTATGTTTAATCAACCAAGGAAGTCCCAACACAATGGGAGTAGGTAGACCCTCCAACACATAACAAGATAATTGTTCCCTATGTATTGCCCCTACCCAAAGGGGTCAATGTTATGAACCTCATGAACAAAGCTACCTTGGCCGAGAGGCCTGGCGTCAATGGAGAATATAGGGATCGGTTTGACCAATACACTCAGATGCATACCTTGAGCCTGAGCAAACTGAGCGTCAACCAGATTAGCCCCGGAACCACTATCAAGAAGAACAGACAATCTCTCCACTCTCGTACCAACTACCACCTCCACTGGTACAACTAACTGAGAAGAACTGGCGGATGAAATACATACTCCAGGTTGTCGTCCACCACACAACCTGGGATTAACAGTTTTCCGGTGACTTTGGCTCAACAAGGCACGGGATGGACATTCTCCAAAAAATGTCCCTCTTTCCCGCAGAAAAAACTCTCTAGTCCTGCGGCAATCCGCCAATCCCCTCCTACGAAATGATGTCCCTCCCAACTGCATAGGCTCATCCGAACAGACAAGGGGAACTCAACATAAGGGACTTTAGTGGTAGGTGGAGAAACAACAGGGAGTGGGGTTACCTCACCCCTCTCCCGAAGCCGTCTATCAGTACGGATAGCTAAGGCCATAGCAGCCTCCAGAGAAGGAGGAAATCTATGGCCAAAACGTCTTTTAATTTACAGAAAGCCCATGACAAAACTGGCTCCAAAGCTGGGCATTCCACTGATATCTGTGGCCCTTAAGAAATCAGAAGCAAATTCCTCTCCGACGACTCCCTGCTGTATCTTACGTAATTTTGTCTCAGCAAGGAGCCCATCGGGTCATATATACCAACCCGGGCAGTAAAAAATTGAACTACAACGTAGACCGGGGGCCGGAGGAAGGGAAAAGCCAGGATTGAGGGTCCCCTTGCAGAAGTGAGATAACCCAAATTCCACTCTCTGCTCCCACTCCCTGATGATCGGAGGCCGAAGCCGAAAATACAATTACATGCCTCCCGAAGGTGAAAAATTTGTCTCGCCCACCAGTGAAACCTGTCCGGGAGAGCAACTTTGGTTCAACTCTGGTTTTCCAGGGGAGACAAAACTTTGGACTTAATGTCCGCAGCTCCATAATCCCTGCAACTGCAGAGCCAGCTGGGGTACTGGATCCATGGTAACTGGAGAATTTTAAGGCCAGTGAAAATTCACGCTGTCCCAATGATATGATACAATGCGAAACTATTAATACAGAACAACACTCTAACAACAATAGTAAGCAAATCAGCATGTAATATAAATAGATTTACCTGACACGTTATCTGCTGAACTCGGGTTAATCTTGAGGACTTGATGAGCTGAAACAGGAAAAAAGGTGGACCGGGATCTAACCTACCCTGAACTGGGGTCCTAACTAATCCCTCCCTTGGAGGTACTGATAATGGTTCAGAGGTCCAAGTCCCCCAAACCTAACCCTGTCTCCTATCAGACCCGAACCCGTAATCAGTCCTAAGAAAGATCCTGACTACCACCAAAGGGATATGGGCTGATCTTAGCTAAAAACAATTGACATAAAGGGGCAGACAGGAAACACTCGTGCATTTCACACTCAAACCCAAAAAAAAAAAAAAGGCTGGGAATAAACCTAACCAATTTGGGTTAAACAACAAGGACCAAAACAAAGCATACAGTTTTATTCCTATCGTGGTCTGCATAAAAGGGTTTTACTGCACTCCCCAACAGACAACCAATTTAAAAAAACCAATCAACAAAAACCCCAAATTTCACCCCGGGGGAACCCCCGTCCCACACCGAGCAAGACAAAAATTTCCCCCTAGCTGCCAAAAAAACAAAAAAAACAGCAGCTCGCGTGAAAAGTCAAAAAGTCAACCGCACGATCTTCGTGGGAATGCACACATGACAGTGGGTTCAGGTCAGGTTCCCGGAAAACCTACTCAAAGGCCCCTTTGCTGGAGGGAAGGTGGAAAAGGTTATACGAATTTCTTTCGAACCATCTCCTTCCCCGCTTCAGCAGACGAGTATCAATACGGATGCAGTATTAAAAAATCCCCCTAACGCATGGAGGGTCGGCACGAGCAAATTCACCTTTAAAATCAGGGAGAAAACCCCCCTTTCGAAAAAGATTTTTTGGCGAAACTGTCCCAGTGGTTCAAGGGCCCCCATCTCCAAAAACCCAAGGCTTTTTCGCCCCGGTGCCCCTTTTGGGGAAACAACAGGCCTGCTTCAGCGTTGCCCTCGTTGGGGCAAAACACCCCCCCCAGTGAAAATAAATCATCAAGGTGATTCAAACAACACCTCAGTCTCAATCAGAGGTTTGCCCACTTAAAGCCTTTGGTAAAAAACATAATTTTTAGTAACACCTTAGATATTCGTGGAATTGTGAACTGTGCAAAAAAAAAAAAAATTGCATTGTTATAAATCCCCTGAATTTTACGTTCACCGCCAAAACAAAAAGGGGGGCAATTTGGGGGAACCAGATCGGGGCCAAAAGGGAGGACCCCCGGACTCCCCCTCAAAACCCCAAAACCGGCCCCAAACCCCGGGGAGTCTGTCCAACCCCTTGCAAATTGTTTTTTTTTGGGGGCCTGTAGATTTAAAAGGGGGGTTTTATTTCAAATCTGCAAGGTATTATCATAAAATCCCAAAAATTTCCTTAGCGGGCCTCCTTTTTCCCCGCTTTTAAACGGATTCGGGAAAAAGAGGGGGAAAAAAAAACAAAGGTTACCTTGGGAACCGCAGAGAGAAAAAAAAAAAGGGAACTGCTCACCTGGAATGGTTGTAAAGTCCAACCACTTCATCACAAAATTTCAACCAACATCTGAATCCGAGTTCAGCAGACAAAAAAAGAAAAAAAAGGAAAAAAAAAAAAAACAATGTTTTACCTGGGTAACACTGCAAAAAGAAAAAATTTTAAGGGAATTGCTCACCTGGAATGGTTGGAGAAGTCACAACCACGTCATCACAGAAAGTACAACCGGACGTCGATATCCACCGTAAGCAGACACAGCCTTTTCCCAACCCCGCAGACCCAAAAATTTTGTCTTTTGAATTTGTAAAATTTGTAGTACGTTTTTATAGGCTTTTCTTGGATGCGATGAAAACACAGGATCCAGGTTTATATAGAAAAGTACTGTATTCTTCATAAATTTTGGAGAAATAGTCACACCCTTTGCAGACAGAAACGGAGAACCCCCAGGCCAAGTAATCCAAGCTAGCAATCACTCCCAATACAGATTCAGGACTCTCTCTGTTACCGTAAGTCCATGCAAACGTGGGGCTTTAAAGAGCAGGGGCAGAGTCCAAAAAGCTCAGATTTCCCCCGTAGGGGAAAGCTGGATAAAAAGGCCCCAAGGGGTTTCAGGGTCAAGTCACAGGGTTTACTGCAGGTAGATTCGAAGCACGATTCTCAGTGTGGGGGTTAAGAAGCAAAGGAGAGAATCAGGGGGGGAACATGCAAGCTGGAAACTCCATTTGACTGAGGGCAAGATAGCTGCAGGCAAGACAGAAAGTAAATGGCTGACGAACAAACGGGTTTCAGGAATAAAAACATAAACCTTACATCTAGAGATGACCCCAACCTTTTTAGAGTTTTGGGTTTGGGTTCCCCCGAATGTTAAGAAGTTTGACGAATATTTTCGACGAACGTACCCGAAAGCTTTTTTATTTTTAAAAGGAGGGGCCCAAAAAAAGTATTCACAGCACCTTAAAAGGGGACAAAAACTTCCCAAACCCCCAAAAAAATTGGTGCCGACACCATGAAAAAAGGGTTCAATTAACCCCCCGTAGAAATTTGCAAATGGCACAGAAAAGTCAGCCCCGGGCCATGCAGAGGTGAGGGGGGGGGTTGCCAGGGTTTGGGGTAGCATAAGCCTTCTTTTTCTGAAAAACCTTGGGGGGGGGGGGGGGGGGGGGGGGGGGAACCATTTTAAACCCCCCTTTATTTTTTTTATATTCCGCCACACTTTAAAAGGACAAAAATCATTTTCATACAGTTCTTTGGTGAAAAAGTAAGGAAAGAAAAAAGGTTTTTTACTGATCAAAAATTCTCACACTAAAAACCTTTCTAAAAAGGGATGAATAGTAAAACCCTGGGGCCCTGCATGAGGTATTAAAAAGGCCCCGGCCCCCATTTACGCTTGGAATTGAATTTTTTTTAAGAGCACTTTTTTGGGTTTAAGGGGGGGGGGAAGCCTTTTTTGCTGGGGGACCAGATACCTCATGGGGAAAACCCCAAATTTAGTTTTTTTTTTCCCCCCCACACTCAGGTGGCACAAATATCAGTTTCAAAGACTACTATTTTTAGAAAAAAGTAAGGATAGTTACCCAGGGAGGTGACTTACAATTGGGCCCCCCGGAGAAATTTTTAATGGCACAACAGCGGAAAAAACAGGGGGATGCATGTTGTTTTTTGGGGGTGGGCCAGCAATGAAAGAGAGGGGGTTTTAAAAAATTAATTAAGGCTTCTTTCCACTTTTTGTGTGACGTCCGGCCCCAACTGAAAATGGGGGGTCCGTCAGAAAAGTGAAAAAACGGATGCAAAAAAAGGTCCGTTTTTTTTACGGATCCTCCCCAAAAGATTTCACCCCCGGGAAAAAAAGAAAATTTCGTTCCGGGGAAAGCAAGTCC